>JAQFVV010012640.1:0-325139 GCA_028023455.1 Epiperipatus broadwayi
CCCTTTTCCCGCCTCTTACGAAGCCTCTCGTCGACATCTGACGTCACTCTAACTCTGCCAGTTCTTATGCTAAAATATTCGTTTGACAGGTATTGATTAGGTTTTTAAAAGTTCTGTAAGATGGTGCCCTCTTCCGAATTATTTTACAAGTAAAAAATCAAAAAAACCACATTTAAACCTAAACAAAGAAAGAACATTGTCAGTGATTGGTTGTTATCGAGCTCTCAGCCAAAAAAGACATTCTGATTGGCTGGAAAGAACAAAGAAACCGCCTGATCAAAGAAAATAAAGAAAAACGCTGAGATTTTCATTTTGAATGTGATTTAAGTATTTAAAAAAGTATAATTTGAGAAATTAAAATAATTTTTAAAAAATAAACTAAAAAAAAAAACAAATTATTTTCGAAAAATATTGAAGATTTTAGTAAAAATATTTAAGATTTAGCAAAAAGAAATCTTTACTTTTTGATAACGTAACATTGAAAAAAAGCGTTTGCGTCACCACTTTTTTGTTTAGACATTCGCTTTATATTTGCCGAAATTGAATGTATTTTATAATAAATAAATAACAATTTATTTTTGAAAGAACTTTCGTTCTCTTTCATAACCTGAAAAATTAGTAATATAATTTTTATAAACGTATCTGAGTTGAATTTAATATTATAGGCGAATATGTTTTAACAATAGGCTTTGTCTTCAGTTTGTGAGTTGGCCAATTAAAAGATTTGATTTTTATCTCATACAACCAATAATATAATTAGCGGTTTAAGGGTTAAAGGTGATGAGAAAAATACAAATTGCGGTGATATGTATCTGCAATCTTTATTTATTTTGATCGATTTATTGGAATTATTAGAAGAAGAAAAAATAATCGTTTTCTTTTATTTCTTTGTAATAAATCTAAAAGAAAAAAAATATTCTAAATATTTAAAAGTATTTTTATGAAATTTGTTCACCATTTAAATAAATATAACCACTTTATGAAAAATCTCTTTTTGAAAAAAGAGTATAATTTTTTTTTTTTACATATACAAACTTTTCTATAGTTTATGTCTGTGTAATTAAATTAATGAATTAAACTCCTATCTATGATTTGTTTTCGTTCATTTATGAAAGCAAGTACATCTCGTTATCTGCTTATATACCTAAACAATAGGAAATTTATAAATAATTTTAAGTTAAATAGGCAAAATTATGTTGTTATCCAAATGTCCATTTAAATTTCTGGCATTAAGAAACATTGTTTTATTTTTCCAACATATTTTTAAGGATATTGTGAAGAAGAATAAACTTCCTAAAGAAAATATTAATGATAGGTTTGGCTTTGACTTTAATAAGAAAGGCAGACCTACTTATATTAGCAGACTATGTCAAGAATTTTCCAAGTAGATATGATATTAAAAAATTGAAATCGTTTATCACTTAGGAATTCATAAGAAATTCAATTACCAAAAAGTTAGAATTGAGCTGTATTTGTGGTTCTTGGCCTCTAGAATTGGCCATTACTACTGAGAAAAAACATGAAGATAATATCACATGATCACCATTTCTTATACTAGCACATAATTGTTTATAAACAAGGAAAAACTCTCCATACAGTAGTGCCACCCTGTGCCAACCAGGGTAATCAATGGATGCCACAAAACAGAAACTAGTCTGGGGATATTCGATGAGTAGGCATTAGATAGGGATTTTATGCACAAGCCTTGTGGCATCCATTGATTACTCTGGTTGGCACTACTGTATGGAGAGTTTTGCCTTGTTTATGAAGATAATATACAATAAAGAGAGAAAATTATGAAAAATCTTGAAAACTTTTAGAAATAAAATTTTCATAGAAAATGTTAAAAGACAGACAGCATTGCAAGATGTTAAAAAGTACATTTTAAATATCAGCTTGAGATACATGTTGCAATATTTGGAATTTTCCTTTTTTCTTCCTCCAAAAGAGGAATGGCTATGCTCCTCATCTTTATGTAGCTGATGATGATGATACTATATAGAATAATCTATAACTGTTTATTGATACAAATTGCTTTACCCTAATTGGTCTACAAATAAATAAATAAATAAATAATAATAATAATAATAATAATAATAATAATAATAATAATGATGATGATGATGTATTTTCTAGGGTTTTGAAAATGTCATGGAAGCGGTTGACACCTTGGAGAAATGCTGCATGAATGATGACTTACAAAACAGGTATACAGAATTATATCTTATAAAGCAATATATTTGCTTATAATTAATTTTTTTACGAGTCTAGTAAATAATTATTTTTTCTAAACCAATTTTAAAATGTCATATTTGTTAATCTGGATTGAAGGTCTTCAGAAATAAAAATTTTATAGTCATAATTTTAATTTTGTAGATAATGTTTATTAACTGAAACACACAGGCATATTATATACCCGTACCTATATATGTAATACATAGGATGGATGGTTGAAGAGTTGGAGTGTGGAGTAGATTGAAGCCTGTTCATTAAAGTATGAGGTTTGGCTATCTTTATATATATCTGGGCACTTGTAGCATATATGTGTAGAGACGGTAATCTGGACCAACTGATGATTGCTGGTTTAGCATGAAATACATATATTGGTGATTATTTATCTTTTCAACATATATGTGTTTAAGTGTATCAGTGTTATGAGATGATGTGGAGAGTGATGGGTCATGTGAAAGTCTGTGCTCATGTACTCTATATATTACATATATAGACACAGGTATATACTAAGCCTCTGTGTTTCAGTTATGACATAGTAGAGATGTCTGCCCATCCCTTGTATATGTATTAAATGGAATATGCCCTGTACATGAGGGGTCAGATTGACCTTAGGTCAACATGGGTGTGACAAGAATCTCAGCCTCATGGTGGCCTCTGAGCATTCCATCATCAGATTTTCAATTGGATGGATGGTTGAAGAGTTGGAGTGTGGAGTAGATTGAAGCCTGTCCATTAAAGTATAAGGTTTGGCTATCTTAATATATATCTGAGCACTTATAGCATATATGTGTAGAGATGGTAATCTGGACCAACTGATGATTGTTGGTTTAGCATGAAATACGTGTATTGGTGATTATTTATCTTTTCAACATATATGTGTTCAAGTGTGTCAGTGTTATGAGATAGTGTGGAGAGTGGTGGGTCATGTGAAAGTTTGTGCTCGTATACCCTATATATTAGATAATGTTTATTGTAAAATTAAATATTTTTGATTCAAGAATATTTTTTCAAATTTAATAGAAATAAAAAATATGTGAGTTTTAATTTGACTGTTAAAACATTTGTCTAATATTTATTATAGTGATAATTTGCACTTAAACTAATTTAAAGTAAAACTTCAAACATTTTTAAGCATGGGCCAAGTTACATAGCCAATGAATTAATGAAACTATAGGGTTCACTTTTTTAATTTATAATTTTAAGTTTCAAGTTTAGCCTGAGAAATACAAGATTTAAATATAAAAATATTTTAATAAAGAAATAACATAAGTTAAAATAAAAACAGTATTAATTAATTCCTGTAATCTATAAATGAGAATGATTGTTTATTAATTATCCAAAAGCTGTGTAATTAAAAAGTCAGATGAAAAACAGATAAAAGAATAAAGAGAAATTAGTTTGACCAATGGAAGCACCAAGCCTCAGCCCGGACCTGAATGAAAAGGATGGATTAGTGACATTTTGTTGGTTGAATCTGTGTGGATACTATAAAAGAAGAAATACAGTTTTCCTGAGAGTTTTTCTGCCTTTGTTTTTTTTTTGAGGGTCGTGATAGGATGCACATATCACACACTCTCTCTCTATTTTAAAAATGAACTGACTGTGATACTGAAATGAACCAGCTAATGCTACCTCCGGAATATCTGACTGGATTTTCAAATAAAGACTCCGTGGAAATTTACATCAAGAGCAGTGATTCTTCTACTGTAAGCTATTGACATGAACTCTAAAATTTAAAAATAATTACGAACTTTCGTTCAAGCTTATGAACTTCTATCTGACTTTTAAATTTAAAATCAATTGATAATGTTTAATTTTATATGTTTTGCTTTTGATAAAAATCATTTCCATTTTTTTTTTTCTCTTATTGTATAAATTTTAAATGAGGAAATTTAAGTTGGGTATAGATGTTGCATAGATTCGTTAGCGGTTAATTATGTTGCTGCTTCATAGTCGATTGGAATATATAAGTCATCAGTGTCACTGTGGCATCTTATGATAAATGCTAGTGGGTTTTTGTATTCCCTATGCAATTGACATTATCGATGATCTTGTATTTTGATCGGTTGTGTTTATTTTGAGATGTTTTTGACTGCGGAATCTGTGCAGCCGATCTATATTCGACATTACAAAACAAATTGTATAAAATTTATCTGTGTGAATGTAATTAAATGTTAAATTTAAGTTGGGCGTGAATGGCTCTATAGATTTGTAAAGTTATATATATATATAGTTTAAGGGAGGGTAATCTTAGGTTATTCGTTTCGTAGTTGAATTAGCTCAATGGATTGGATATATTTGTGTAATTAGTAGATGTAGTATGAGATCCGCTATGGGCAGGATTGCATATATACGCCACACCTTCTGTTTGCCTATGGATGGGTTTGTAAGACGGCAAAGGACCGCAATCCATTCCTATGGAGTTTTATGTTTATTGTTCTACTCGCCAACAGATGTAGCATTCCTGTTGGTGGAGAGACAATGTCTTCTCTAATTCTACTTACTGTTCAGACATACATTCCTGACAGTATAGTATTTTGTGTTGTCATATTTTCATGCTACATTGAATACATAAATGTATCAGATGGATTGACGCCGGTTTGACTGCGAACTTTTTGGCCTAAGGTTAAATAAGGGATAGAATATTTTCTTTTCAAATGCAGATCTATGTAGTCTATTCATACTCGACAATCTTAAAATAAATATAAATTCATCTGTAGATGTTTTAAAATTTTAAAATAATAAGTTAAATTAACAGAATATTAAAATCTAAAAAAATAATTAATGTTGTTCCTCAAAATTTAAAAATGATTCAAAATTACATATGTGCGTAAATAAATATTTTTATGTGTTAATTTCTGGCAGTAGCTTTTATTTATTTATATTTAAGATATAAATTAAGATATAGATTATTATCTCTGTGTCTCCACTGACCTAGTGACTTGGGCTAACGATCTAAATATTAAATAAAGTGGAATCTTATCAGCGCGTATCTGCCTACTTTATAAATTTTTTTAGGCTCAAATACCTAGATGGCGCCCTGGTAGTTGCAGATACGATTGACTGCTGTCTCCACCTTCATTTGGATCGTTATAATATAATACTAACCTTTCCATATTTATGTAAAACTAACCCTAAATAATTAGTATTAGCATTTTGGAATAAATGTATTCCCTATTAATATGCATAATGCTTTATTCCAAATATGTTGTTCATATTGATATAATTCTGTTTGTTTTTATATATTGTAAATAAACTCGTCGATAAAGAAATTAAAATAAGATTATTATTTTTTAATTTTAAGCTATGACTATTTGTAAATTTGAATTATAGCATTGGTTGAATTGTTTTAAACATTTTTATTTATATATTGTGTGCAAAGTTTTTTTCCTTCTAGTTTTAATTGCATCAAAAAAAGGATCACTATTTTATAATGCATTTAATTTACTTTTATTTGAGTTGAAAATAAAGTGAATTGTTTTAAATATATATATAAAGCAAATAAATATAAAAAAAAAATTAATGAAAAAATATAAAGATTTTGAAGGGTTAAATTGCTATACAATATTTTAATAAATACTCTAATTTATTTATATATGTAATATAGAGAAGGGAATGAACCTTCGATCATGCGCCTTTTAAGAATTTACTGGCACTCACCCATAAGCATAATATATATATAACTTATCATTGCTGTTAACAAACTTTTTAACAACCACAATAACAAACCTTTTTTTTCCCTCATGCGTCATAGCATCAGCCGGGAAGTAAACCCGCCAACCCGGGACAACTGCTTGTAAAGCGGCTGTCGCTGACCTCTCGACCACCAATGCTTGACAATAACAAACCTTTTTAAAATATATATATGTCTTGTAAACTATAATGTTTTTTTCATTGAATTCACTCAAATTATATACTCTCCTTTTTTTTCTTTTTAAAAACTTTTTATTTCTTCTTATCAACCATATATATATATATTCACATCTTTAACACTCAATATTTCAACCACTTTTTTTCAATAGTTCATTTTCAAGGATCTATAAAAATACATATTTCTATAATTATTATTACAAATAAAATTAATATATAAAAATGTATAAAAATGAAAGAATGATAAAAGAGAGTTTATATTATAACTTTCCCATCTCTTTATTTTTCTTCTGGCCATCTTTATTTGCCTACTCGTTTATTCTATCTACACCACGCTAGCTCAATATTAAACATACAGTATCATTGCAAGGGGGTATACAATTCTTTATGGAGCTTGAAACATTCCACACATAACTTTATAGGATAGACTCTAGGGATGATTGCAAGAGAATGGTTTTAACATTGAGGCATTGAGGAGTATATCAAATACACTTCCACAATGGCATTGCCATTGTGAAAACTCTCCCACTACCATCTTATTATGATCATTGGGAAAATTCCCACAACAAACAATGACTACCAGAATATTTCCTTTAACTGATAACTTAAATTACCATTATACATTTTTAAAATCTTAAATTAATATACATTAATAAAATTACATTAATTTCACACAGTTAATACTATCCTATTATAATTTCCGGAATTATAAGCATTCTGCATTCAAATCCAATTTATCCATGGGATTGATACTGAAATTATTGTATCGCAAGAGGGATCTTACTGGGATCCAACCATTTTAGGAAAATGTACCAATGCCAACAATAATTACCATAGAACACTTGTTTTAGTATAAACCAACCTTCATTATACTATTGTTATCTACCAAGTCTAACTTACTTAAATATTCTCTTCAATTACTTAGAATTAACCTACTGTCAGTAAATCCTCCAGAGTTACAGACTTTCAGATGCATTTAGTAATTGACACTATTAAATTTATGATCTTACAGATATTTCAATTTAAGATAAAATTAGAATGTGACTCTCCATTGCACTATTGATCCTATCATATGCTATCCATTTTGCAATATTGAGGAGAAACTCTCAAATAGGGCCTGCAATTAAAATATAATAGGTGTAATTCTATGTGGATAATGTGTTTTCTTGATGTGATCTTGTGATAGAAATGGCTCTTGGACACAATGAAACTAATATTACATAGTTAAATTAATATGTTTTTTTATTTACAATAAGAATGATAAACAATAACAAAATATATGTACTGGGTTAAATATTTCATTAACAATAACAAAAAAAAAAAAATTAACAAAGATCAAACTATTTATGCATAGGTAACTTATTTACATTTTATGCAGATAATCTTAGTGTTTCAGATATTCAATTACTCTTTTCCTAGTTTAGATTTCTCTTCTAAAAATATTAGTTATTGCTTTATTATTGTCTATGATTTTATACTAGTCTGCTATGTATATCATTCATGAATTATTCTATCCCTTCATATTCAAGACAAAACTCTCTCCATACAGTAGTGCCACCCTGTGCCAACCAGAGTAATCAATGGATGCCAGAAGGCTTGTGCATAAAGATGGTGATCATGTGATGTTTAATGGTCCTTTCATATTCATTTACATTTAAATTGAGTTTGAAAATTTTACATTCTAATCATATTACAATGTTTTTATTGATATGATAAAAAATATGTATAAATAAGTACAGTATTTATAATATGTCAAAAAAAAATCATACAGTTAGGATTCTTTGTTATGTTATAACAATCATTTCATCTCTTCATTCTATCTCTTACACTCATTTTATCTTATAATATTAGATCTCAGTATTTTATTCAGAGAGTTATTTATTCTAGTAAATATTTCACTATCTATGATCTTTGTTTCGTACATGATGTAATTACTTGCAGACAACTCTGTCCAGACTCAACTAGAAAATCCATACAATCCTTCAAAATTTCATATTTACCTTTAATGCACAATAAATTAATTTTTATCCTAACTTTAGAAAGATGAATCATTGATTTATTGGCTATTACCTTAATAGAGGGATAGAGGTTTCCTTTATTATGATGTGTTATTTTGTTAGGTAACCATTTGATTAATGGACTTGCCCCAATTCTACCCTGGTTTCGCTAATAAGCACTTACAGTATTTACATAATCATTTCTTTATTGAAAATCTTCCTATTTCTTTCTATAAATTACTTGAGCATTACAAAGATTTAACTCAGCTAATTCTTCATCAATTCTTCAGGACGCTATTTTATATAGTCTATCCCGGAAATTTTACTCATATTCTACTTCAGGGTAGGTAGTATTTAATATTCTATCTATTTCTAGACCACTCCTATAATCCACCCTTCTTATGCAATATTCCCCTACATATATCTACCATCATGTCCCAAAACAAATTATCAATTTTATTATTATCATTCAGATATTCTAAATAATTTTTATTATTATTAATAAATGAGATTCTAATATGATTTTACATCACATTCACTCATTCTTGAGATTATTAATATTATATTCTATATGTTTGTTTGTTTTTCTTGTTTTTTTTTTTAATATAATCCGATCAGAATATATAAGACTTAAATATTGTTTCCCTGCATACATATTCTTTCACATTATAATTCCTGAGTATACATTATATATCAGGTTGTAAACATAAAAATCTTTTTTTTATTACTTTTTTTTCTTTCACTCATATGCAAATATTAGCATTAGTATTTCTTATAAAAAAAAATAAAAATCTTTAACACTAATAAATGTAAAATTAAAATACCTTTTACCTTTTTTCCCCCCATTTCAAAACATTTTTTTATTATTTAGTATTACTGTGGTTACCCTGTACGTCGATTTTTGCTCCTAGCACACTGTCTTTCTTTTCTTCGTCTTGCTCTATACATGAAAATATAAACAAAAAAAAATTAAGCATACATGTACAATTAACTGAACAAAATTTCACTTGGTTAGTTTTTTGTTCTACGCGCATAATCTAGCTCTCCATGAAAATATCATGAACAAATGTTTCCTACTTCTCCTTAGTAAATCTTCACATTATAATGATTATTATTATATCTTTTTTTTTCAATGCATACTTTAACAAGTTTCACTAAGATTTAGGCAAATTTTATTTTATTTTTCTTCAGCATTTCTCCTTCTCTGGTTATTTACTACACTTGGAAGATTTTTTTTTCTCATGTGTCATAGCATCAGCTGGGAAGCGAACCCGACAACTGCTTGAAAAGCAGCTGTTGCTGACCTCTCGACCACCAATGCTTGACTACCCTTGGAAGATTTGTATACATATTTTAATAAGTTTGTCTAATCCTTGAGTTCCAAATCTATTCCTTTTCTGACCATTAATTTTTACTTAGTTATACAGACTTTTCTTATTCTTTCAACCTTATAAAAGTTTAATTTTCCTTTGGCTATGAGAAATCTTAATGCAAATTCTTTTTTTTTTCCAAGTATAAGCTCAATCTTAGCTGTACCTTGAAAATTATTGCTTAAATATCAGTCAAACGAATATCTGCTTCCTCAATTTATCATTATTAACTCCTGAATTATTTTTAGCATTTGATTAAGTAGCTTCATAGGCTTAAAAAATATTTCTTTTGAAAAATTTTAAATGGCTTTCTCTTTTTTTTTTTTAAATTTTATAATGAATAAAGCACCCATCTTTCCATAGATAAAACGAATGTTTCCCCATGTTAGTGCAATTAGTCTTTTCTTTTAAACTAGGGCATTGTTTTTCCTTTCTCTTAGTTATTCTGGCAAGAATAGCAACTTTTGTTTTCTTCCTAAACTGATCCTAGCTAGCTTTTTGATTATAAGTAGATTATCAAAGCTGGAAATTATAATGAAGAAATTGGTTTATTCACTCCATAGTTTTAAGAATCTTTTAAAAATATTTCATCACTTTAGATAACTTTGTAAATATAACTTTCTTTTTGTTTTGATTAATTAAGACTTCAATATTTTAACTTTTATAATACACAAAAAAAAACAACCCCACTATCTGATTTTTTCATTTTTTTAAAATCGTCTGATAGTTTTTTTCTTTTTAAAAGAAAACCCGGGAAATGTAACATTAGAGAGTCATTTATTGAAATCTGGTTGGTTGAGTTTTCCATCATTTTGTCCAAGTTTTTTTTTTTTTTTAACAAAATGTTTCTGGTATTTCTGTTTGAAATAATATTGAAATATAAAAATATTTAATAAATGAAATGGATTTTTAAATTAAAACTTACAGACCAAGTTTTATTTCGGATTATATTTTGAATCTATGACACTATTAATTAATTTACCCTATAAACTTTATAATAAATATATCTATTTTATTATTACGATAATTTTTAACATTAAATTATTATCTTATGGTAAATAATTGTTTCTTCTTTAAATACAATTCTCCTTTTAACTTTTGAAGAAACACCGCTAAAATCAAATTTGTACGCCACAATGTTTATTTAGATTTATCACTCTTTTAGATTATACAGCTAGAATATTAAAATTTATATTAATATATATAATTATTAATCTCTATAGAATTATCTTTTTTAAAATTATACATATTAAATCATTTATTGCTATATTATCCAAGTTTATAGATTTAATATTATCTTGATTATAAATTTAAAATTTTGGAATTATAATTTACATTTTATATGCCATTCTGATCATAGATACTCAATCAAAAGGTTACCATATATAAAGAGGGAAAAACCTGTCTTAAATAGGATGAATTATATAAAAGATAGATTAAAATAAAAACAAATTTAAAAGGATGAATTATATAAAAGATAGATTAAAATAAAAACAAATTTAAAATGGTATTAAAAAAGAGTATTGCTTTTAAAGTAATTGGTTAAGAGTATAAAAAGGACAAAAAGAAAAATATTGATATATATATAAGGAAATGAGTATGTAAAAAGAGAGAGAGAAAGGAAGTAAATGTATATTATATAATGTCATATATATGTAAAAAATATATATTGATAGATGAAAAGAAATGTTATTGATTTTTAATGGACTATACATTTTTATATATTAATTTTATTAATAATAATTATATAAATATATAATTTTGTAGATCCTTGAAAAAGACTACAGAAAAAAACTGGTTGTAACATTGGGTTTTAAAGATATGATGAATATGTATATATGGTTAATAAAAAGAAATAAAGTTTTTAAAAAGAAAAAAGGAGAGTATGTAATTTGATTGGATACAATGAAAAGAACATTATCAGCCATAAACATAAATTTAAAAAGTACATATCTAAAGCTTTATTCCCTTCTCTATATAAATAGACTATTTATTACAACAAAATTGAAACTTTAATATTTATTTCTAATTACAGGTGGTTAAAATTAAGATTCTATCTCTCTCCTACTATAAAATGAATAAATTTATACAATTCACTTCTCAAATTATATATTAGGCAGCCAATAGGTTAGAGCCCTGATTTCTGTATGTTAAGCAAAGGATGACTTATATAATGATAAGCTCTAAGCATAATTGGTCCACGTATGCATGCTTTTTAAAGTGAAGCATATGGGTGAGTGTGTATAAATTCTTGAAAAGCGCATGACTGAAAATTTATTGCCTTCTCTATATTATACAATATTTTATATTAATTATTGCAGATCTAATGCAAATTGTTAGTTTTTTTTTCATAATTATTCAAATATGTGCTACTTTATAAAAATAAAAAAAGTATGAGTTTTATAAAATTTTGTTGAAGTTTTCAAATGGAGAGATGAATTATAATACAGTGCCCCCCCCCATATTCGCTGCATTTAAAGACTTTCTATGGATCTCTGTAGTTATGAATAATACCAAAAAAATCTTATATATGTATTTAACATATAGTCACACACACTTATGATACACAACAAAAATAATGAAGAAAAAAATTGAATAATGTATTTATAAAAATAAAAAAAAAGCCAGTACAGCAATGGTAGTCACGTATTTACCTTGCTATGACGTCATTACACCGAAGGCGTACTACTCTAGTCTTCCGATCTTTAAGATAATGTCACCTAGTGATTTGCGAACAAAGTTAATCGCTAAAATTTGTCCGCATATCACATGGAGACGTTACGTCAAAGATCGCAAGATTTTGGTTTAATTTTTAAAAAAAAAAAAAAAAAACATCAACAAATTTAAAATTTATTACGGTTTTTTTTTTTTTGGTTCTGCTTGAAATGGTATTATTTAGCCATCATCCTGTTTCACCTACTATGTTCCATCGTAGTTAGTATCTTTTCCACTAGTTCGAATCCTCACAGTCCACGTATATATTCAGAAAAATTTATTTTGATATATAATAGCGTATATTTACGTATATGTGCCCACATTTAATATATTAATGTCTATATACGTATAATATATACGCAGTTATAAACTTAAAATTGATAAAATGATATAGTTAAATTAAGTTGTGTGAACATTATTATATGTGTGTAACCACTTACATATATATGCGAGAGAAGACGTAGTGCAATAGATTTAAAGAAGCATTACAATTTTTTTAAATTAATAATATAAATTTGAAATATTCGCAGTTAAAAATCCTTTATTTAAATGCATTGATATAAAAATTTCAATTCCTGGGATAGACTCACACACATATACAATAAAATGTTTACAAACTTAAACTCTTTTAAAAAAAGTTATCTGTTTTTAGAGAAAAAAAGTAAATCTCTCGGATTAATCATGTCAGTGTCTTCGTTGCCATGACAATGTTCATGTAATCTTCCGACGACCCTTACCGGTAGAAACAATGTTGAGCGTAATGATGTCATAGCAAGGCAATAGCAGATTAATGAAACCATAAATGGTAAATCCATCAATATTAGAATTACTATGTTTCATGTTTGTATAATTGCAGGGTTTTTCTGTCTAAATACACACACACCTATTTACAATTTTTTTTCTTTTATTAGTTCCTTTCTTCTTTCAGAAAAACGCCAGTCATTTAATGCTAAATTGGAAAACAAAAATCATATTTGTAAAAAAGAAATTAAAGAGAATCCTTACAATTTCGAAAAACTTTAAACGATATATATATATGTTGAGCCTTAATTTTTTTTTAACTTAACTGCTATAACTTTATTCTTTATTTAAACATCTGCAAAATTCAAATCCATTTTTGATCTTGTCCACAGCTGTGAAATGCAGACAGTGTCAAAGAATAACTTTAGTTGCATCTGTCAGAAAACTTTCAACTGACAAATCAATTTCATTCTATCATAATATTTTGAGAAAACTGTCAAAAGGTGAAAAAGCTAAATCTGTGATGAGTTTAAATTTTATGTTACTGAAAGCTTTCTGTCTTTGTTTTTCTGTTCATCGTGCGATTCTCTAATGTCATAAAAAAAATAGCTTCCTATTTGCAATATGTATTTATTATAGCTTTATACGTTTAAACTTAAATACTTTTAGCCATGAAAAAAATTTAATTATATTTTATCCACGCCCGTAACAAGTGGAAGATTTAATAAACTCTTGTGATAATATTAAACAACAACTCTCTCACCCCATTCTTTCTGCATTTGCTTGCATTTATAATGAACCTCTGCCCTTTCTCATATATAAATAAACCTAATAGCTTTAAAAGCTCTGCATTCATCAAAAAGGACGGCAACTCAATTAAATGATTCACGATTGTCCCTCATAAAATATAAATCGTGATTGCAAATATGAATATAAAAAGTCAAACCCTACATTGAACAGGTCTTAATAATCGTAATACTTTCTCCCCCACCCCTATTTCCTTCTATTTCTCATGATTCGCCTTCAATTTTGATAGTTTTGTTAAGCATTGGTGGTCGAGAGGTCAGCGACAGCTGCTTTACAAGTAGTTGTCTCGGGTTAGCGGGTTCGCTTCCCGGCTGATGCTATGACACATGAGAAAAAAAAAATTTGATAGTTTTATTTTACTATGATGATGCATTTTATTGTGAAAGAGTCTTTTGGTATAGTGCCAATGGATCCATATGTTCTGTTTATGACTGGGTTCAAATCTGTCCAGATGTTTTTAATCAGGCTTGGTTGTTGTTTACACTAATCATTTAGTGGTTGTCTATAAATAATACATCTAGCTATTTTTAACTAGAAGATAAAACAAGGATAGAAAAATAATAATTGGGAAAATATTGTTTTGTTTTGGTATATATAATTGTTTTGGCAATAGTTCAGATAATTTATAACTAAAGTTATTAAAATATATAGTTAGTAATCTTTATAGTTGATAAGCAAATGTTTTTGCAATCAAACATTAGGATATTGGAAACTTTCAAGCCATTTCTTGAATAGCATATAAATAAAAGATGTGGATAATTGTAATGAATAAATAGTGTGTCTTATATATTCCTATTTATTGAGTTATCTATCCCAAATAAAGCAGATACTACTAATGCAATCATGGTGTCATAATTTGCCATTACTTGCCACTTCTTTAGATCATTTATTCTAGATGTTCAAATTTAGAGCCACATCATAAACTTTACTGAGTTTTTATATCGTGTTGCAAACTATTCTAATAATTTGTTTAGTACTATCATTTAATATCCATTGATTACTTGCACTTATAGAAATGGTTTTTAAGTAGAATGATGTGAAATGAATTACTACTAAAAGGGAAATTAATATTACCCATAGACATCATGTGTACTTTGTTGATATACTTGTTACAATCACACATTTATAATTTGAAAAAGATAATCAATATATGAAAATAAAATTGAATGTCATGGATGAATTCTTCAGATCTTATATTATATTCATTGTCTATTTACATTTTTATTCTCCATGGTTTTTTATATCTTATTGTCTTTAATCACTTGGGTTAAATGCTTTGAACCTCCTATGTCATCAGTAATTTCTTTACATTAACTACTTTATATAGCAGTGTAAAATTTGTTCTGAGACAAGACAGGTTATAAAGAAAAGAAGGAATATGAAACAATATAAAAATGATGCATTAAGAAGGATTGAATATCTTGAATTTTGTAAAATGGTGCAAAAAAGAATTGATAATGATAGAAGTATAATTGTGATTTGGCAAGGAAAGTTATAGAAGAGAAACAAAGTCTCAAGAGTGTAAAACAACATCTTGGTATTGGTAAGAAATTTATTTCTGCAATAATAATAAAAGATGGAACTATTACTAAAAAGAGAGATGACATCATGAAATGTGTAGAAGAGTTCTGTCAAGAATTATATAGTAATAAAGAACAAAGAAAAGTATCTTCTACTATAACTATATCTACTGATTTGTCCAGGATTTTAAATGAAGAAGTGAAACATGCAATTAAATTTATGAAGAAGGGGAAAGATCCAGATAATGATGGAATTATAATTGATATCTTTAAAAAAGCAGAAGAAATAGAAAAATTTTGGCAAAGTTATATATCAAATGTCCAAATGATAAAGATGTACTACATGATTGGAAGAATATATATTAATATTTTTAAAAGGTGATAAAGAAGGTATTAGAAATTACAGACCATTCAGTCTTATTTTTGCCAAAATAATTACAATTCATCTACAGGAAATTTTGGATTTTAACCAAACAAAAGAACAAACTAGATTTAAAAGCGTTTTTAGTACAGTGATTCATATCCAAGTATTGAGAGAAGTTATAGAAAGGACCTATGAATATGAATTGCCATTATATGTTGGATTTATAGATTGTAGATTATGAGAAGGCATTTAATTCTATAAGCATTTCTTCAATGATTAAAGCATTGGATTATCAAGGTATAGACCCAGGATATTGTCATATTGTGAAGAATATTTATAAAAATGCAACAGCAACAATTAGATTATGTAATGATACTATAAAGATTAACATTCAGAAGGTATATGACAAGGTAACTTCATATCTCCAAAACTTTTTACAGCAGTTTTGCAATAAGTATTTTGTGGATTAAAATGGGAAGCTAATGGAATAAAAGTAAATGGAGATTATTTATGTTATCTAGGTTTTGCAGATGATGCAGTTGTTTTTGAAAACAATGCTTTAGAGCTTCAGAAAATGTTGTAAGAGTTATCAAGTGAAAGTAAGAAAGCAGGATTAAAGTTAAATGTTAAAAAGACTAAAATAATGTTCAATGTATTTTCTTAAAAGAAGAAAACAAAGATTGGTAACGATGAGTCAGAAGAAGTTAACAACTACAAATATCTTGGTCAGATTATTACTACAGATGGAAACATAATGGATGAAATTATTCAAGAATTAAACTTTGTTGTAATGCTTTTGGTAGAAATAATTTAATATTTAAAAGAAATATGTCTATGGGTTTGAAAAGGAAAGATTTTAATAAATGTGTGTTACCAGTTCTTACTTACAAATCTGAGACTTGAACACTAAATAGAAGAGCAGTCCAGAGACTTCAGACCACTCAAAGAAGTATGGAAAGATGTATGTTAGGAGTAACAAAAAGAGAGTGAAAATGAAATACATGGGTAAGAAACAAATAGGTGCTATTGATGTCATTGAAAGAGTTAGGAGACTGAAGTGGAATTGTACTGGACACATTGTTTAGAAGAAGGGATAATAGATGGACAGTTGAAATCTTAAACTGAATTCCAACAGATTGTAAAAGATCTAGAAAGAGACACATGTGAGATGGATGGATGAAATAAGGAAGTATTATAAAGTGATGTGAAGAAGAGAGGCTAGAGATCATAGAAGATGGATTGAAAAGTGTATGTTTTTGCAACCACATTTTTATATTTTAACTAAGTACCTACATATTCTGACTCCAATCTTTTTTTTTTGTCATCTTAAAACTTATTCTTAACTACAGTATTTGTTGTTTCTATTTTTCTCTGCCTTTGTTTTGTTTTTTCTTCTAGATTTAGAATGACCATATTTTTTTTACAAAATGAGCAATGAATCACTGCTTTAATTAAAACAATCATGATTGTATTTTTTTTAATTTAAATAAGAAATTATTTTGACTTATGAGATTTAGTTCAGCAATAAAGTGATAAATAATCTTAGCAGCTAGACAGTGATTGACAAAGTCAGAAACGACAAAAAGTATGGACCAGTTGTAGTTCAACTGGACATCAAATCTGCATTTGATATGGTACCAATTAATATCCAATATTCCCAGAGCACTAATCTACTTGATTACAAATCTTCTTTTAAATAGAGAAATTCATATAATTCTTAGGGGAAGTATGCACCATCCTTCACTCCATTTAACTCCATTCCACAAGGTTCACTACTAAGTACCCTTCTATTCACTTTTTACATTAATCCTCTCCTTAGAGCAATTGAAAGTGATATGACTGGAATATTCATACCTTCAATGAAGACTAATGTTACATGTGTTGCATACATGGATGTTATTACTGTTTTTCTGCCCACAAAAAAACATTACAAAACTAATTAAAATTCTTAATAACTATTCAGCAGAATATAAATTGGAGTTTAATCTACATAAATCCAGTGCTTGGTCCATCTGCACTGGATGCCAATAAGACTCAAGTCCATTTCTGGGATTTTCATTCCATTTAAGTAACTCTGAAATGCGATCACAGATACATACAGAGGAAATTAATGAATAAATCTGAAGATATAACAAATTTCCTATCCAAATCATACATGTCGCTCTTTGCCAAAGTCACTCTCTTCAATCTCTTAATAATAAGAGTTACATACTATACACCCATGATAATATAATTTTACAGCAAAAATTTATTCATTGTGTAGGAAATTGTTGTGGAAAAAAAAAGTGTCAATATTCCTAAGAAAAATTCTGTACCCTCTATCTCAAAATGCATTAGGCTCACATTCTGTCAACATTTTTCAAATTCAAAAAACATTTAATCTAATATCATCATGTGCCAAAATTTTCCCATATCTGGAAGTTGCACTCAAAATCACATCCACAGACAAATTACCACCTATAAGTAACTTCTGGAATAAGTTAATCTCTCCGTTATTAAGCATCCCCAATCTAACCCCCCCCCCCATGGATAAAATAAAATACTGATAGGTTTATTCAGCTGAATAAAGTAAATAAAATAAAATTCAGATTAATTAAATGGAATTGCGCTCAGCTTGCTGTCAAATAATTAACATATGGTTTTTTATTTATTTAGAAACTTCATTTAAAATTGCAAATATTAATCATAATGATATTTAACAGCCATTTCCAAAACGTTATCATAAAATACCTTTTTTTTTTTGTTTAAAAAAATATTCCTTCAAAATCAATTAAACTTTTTAAAAATTATTTTTACATTACGTTATAATATTTTCAGTCCTAAAATATTCTTACTTGAAGCCAAAAGTGGCTAATTTAAGTAATCAAATCATTTTAAGTAGCACATGTTGATATATGTTAGACTATTTTTATCATCTAATTGAAATGGTTAAATATTTCTTAGAATAATTCAAAATTTATATCTTTCTAAATATATTGAATCGTTAATAATATCACACAGGCCAGTATGTAGCCTAATGTTTCAATTGGTATTTTTCTATCTTCTTTAGATGTTTCTGATCTACTATAGGAATTTGATGCCTTCACCAACTATATTATTTGCCAATCATTAAAAATTATCTATGAGGATTCCTACTAATTTCTCTATTTTTGCTTTTAAGAATAAATTAATGTGTTTTACCAATATTATGTTGAATTATGAAATTATTTGTTATTATCATGTGAACAACTTTTATATTTTTTTATGATTTTACTCTTTCCTCTCCACTCATTATTTTTAATATATAGGGTATATGAGCACAGACTTTCACACCACTCTCCACACTATCTCATAACACTGACACCCTTGAACACATATATGTTGAAAGGATAAATAATCACCAATATACGTATTTCATGCCAAACCAGCAATCATCAGTTGGTCCAGATTACCATCTCTACACATATATGCTATAAGTGCTCAGATATATATTGATAGCCAATCCTCATACTTTAATGAACAGGCTTCAATCTACTCCATGCTCCAACTCTTCAACTGTCCATCCAATTGAAAATCTGATGATGGAATGCTCAAAGGCCATCCTGAGGCCGAGATTCTTGTCACACCCATGTTGACCTAAGGTCAATCTGACCCCTCATGTTTCACTAGTGGAACATAGTTTTATTGGTATATGTATAGTCTGCTACTTTTGACTCATCTGCTTTACTTCTCTATATTTTTTGATCATTTTTTGATGAGATGTCTAGCATCACTGGCATAGATCTTTCCATATTTGCATGGTATTTCACAAATTTAGAATTTATAGAGATTAGAATTTATCATAGTATGCCATGGTTTTGGAAAGCTGATAGGAGACTAATAAATTTATTTTATGCTTATTTTGTCTCACCATAATTATTATTTACTTGCTTATTCATATATTATATTGATTGCGAATTTTCTTTAACCTTACCCTTGCAAAAACTATAAAAATGGAGAAAGGCTCTCATAGATATATATACAAAATTTCTACTGGTTGTTGCCATTGACAGAATAGTCTAGCTAGTTAGAGCATAATCTTAAATTCAGTATTCATAAATCTAAAGATGATTGTAATGATTTCTGCACTAGCTATCATTAATCAGAGCAGCAACACAAGAAGGAAGAATAATGTCATTTGGAACAATTTAGAAAAGTAAATAAGGTTTGATTTTTTTTTCAAAAAGTATTTATTAATTTCAAATAAATGATTGAAATATTCTCATATATCATCATCATCATCAACCATTATCAATCCACTGCAGGATGAAGGTCTCTCCAAGTTCAATCCATCTCCTCTGATCTTTAGCTTCTCTTCTCCGCATCACCCCTGCACACTTTCTTATTTCATCCATCCATCTCACATATGGTCTCTTTCTGGGTCTTTTACTATCTCTTGGAATCCAGTTTAAGATTTCAGTTGTCCATCTATTATTATCTCTTCTAGCAATATGTCCAGCCCAACTCCAGTCTTTTAATTTTTTCAATGAGGTCAGTAACACCTATTTGTTCTCTTACCCATATATTGCCTTTAACTACAGTAAAATAAACATCACATGGAGAGTTTTACCTGTTTTAATACAGTAAAATACCATCATCATGAACTTTTAGTCAATCATTATCACATATTTACACAATAAAAATAAATAACTATACTGTCAATGAACTTAAAGATTTCATTCAATATGCTCGCACTTTGATGCAGTTTTATATAACTATTAATAATTTCTTATATTGACTTAAGAATGTTTGAATTTACCAATTTGAAAAATGATTATTAAAAAAAATATTAAATGATGGAAATTATAGTTTTAATTGTATGATGTGTACAAATCTAATTCAATCATTTCATTAAAATCTTTTTTTTTTCGTTTTGGTAGCTTTTTTTATTGATAGGTGTATCTATCCAGAAAAGTAATGATAAGCATATTTATGGCATTAATTTGTATTTTCTCAGTCTTTTTGCTAGAGTTGTCAAAACTGAAGACAGTTCAAGAATAGATCTATGAGTTAGTGAGCACAAAAGTTATGTTGGATTATATGTGGAATGTAGAATACATAAAGACAACCCCTTAGGAAGTTATTTAGTAGCGTGTATGTGTCACTTTAAATGAAACAGCAGTAAAAGATCATTGTTGCTACTGAATTTCTGTAACCTGAAGCTGCATAAAATACTTCATTGGCAATTCTATTATTAATTGACCATCTTAGAAAAGTGTGATCATATTATATTTTTATTTTAGCTATATCATCCATCAAATTACTTCTTATAAGCATTACTTATGAGAATTCTTGAATGTGCGTAGTAAAAATGCTTTCTGTAAGACAATAGACATCATTGTAGTAATATTAGTGTATCTGACAAACCTCAATTCAGACAGATCAATATATCCAATAGCGTAGCTGAATGATAACAGCAGACTTTTCTTAACACGTCTAGCAATACGTCTAAATATGATCTAAACATTAATAGTTGTTAGGATAACGTTTCTGATATGACCATTAGATTCATAATTATTTATGAATATATTGTTTTTTCTATTAGTTACAATAGTTTGATTCCTTCAATATGTTATTATCTTGATAGTATGTATTTTTACAGTCGATTTTATGAGATTAATAAAATAGTCACTTTTAGTAGCATAAATGAACCCATGCTGCCATCTGCTCCCAATAAGAAATGTTAACAAAATATTCAGAAGTTATTCTGGCCATCTCCGATGGATAACATTTTATATGATAATATTAGCATCTTTTTTAACATTTCTACCATCTTGAAATTATAGTGGTTAAAGTACCTTATCATCTCATGCCTCATTCTATGTCTAGTTTTATTGTACACTAATTCATATAATCATTTGTGATGATACGATTCTATCTTCTTATCAGTCTGAAAATGTATTGGTCTACAGTAATAATGATATTTTATGCTGTTCTATTAATTTTGTCTTATAAGCATTATGTTTTAAGTGGATTTTTTATTTGTCATGCAGCACATGTGCAGACATTTATTCAATATTCAAAGATCACATGACCCAATTCTCTTAAGCTTGTAAAATATAATCAATGAGGATTGCCAATTCCTCAACAAGCTTTGTGATAAATGCTTAGCCAGAGCCAGCATTTAAAATATCTCTGTCAGGACCCTCCCCACAAACCTCTGACCATAGTTTCGTGCTTTGGCACTCCTCAGAGAGGTGCTAGGGTAGGTTCAGACTGGGTTTGAAGACATGTACGTGTCTGAAAATTTCAGATTTTCCTCTCAATAGGTAACTTCTAGACAAATGCTGGCTTTGGGTTGGTAATTTTAGATCTAGTGTCTGAACCTACCCTAGAACCTCTCTGAGAAGTGCCAAAGCATGAAACCATGGTCAGAGGTTTGGGGGGGGGGGGTCCTGACAGAGATATTTTTAAATGCTGGCTCTGACTAAGCATTTATCACAAAGCTTGTTGAGGAATTGGCAATCCTCATTGATTATATTTATTCAATATTTTTCATTGCTCTGAAATCTTCTTTGATCTTTATTTTTTTGTCTGCATCAACCAATTTTAAGAAATCTTCACTTTTGTATAACCAATATTTTTACTTTGAAATTTCTTTCTTAAAAATGTATTTCTCTATCAATTGTCTCTAAGGTCTTGGGTGTTATAAAGCATGGTTAAATATTTTTATGTCAATTTTTTTTCTTAAATACTAGTGTTTTTTTTAATAATTTGTCTCCCCCTTTTTTTGTATATATAGATCAGGAGCAATTTTAGCATTAACATTGGTTCTTACAGCAATGAGCAGCAATTCGAATCCTGAGTGTAGAACACATTTGGTTAAGATGCATCAGACATTATCTGAATACTTAATGACACTTGATACAATTTCACTTGAATATCAGGTAAGATATTATTACTGTATAATAACAAATTTGTTTCCAGTTAGTATACTTACATAAATGTGTAAATAAATACATATACATACTGAAATATATATATATATATATAAAATTAAGAGCGTGCTAATAACTCTAAACAAGCTTTTTTTTTTTTTTATTTATGATAAATGCTACTACAAGAGAAGGCATTCAAATCATTTTTATCTTGGATTGTCCCCATCCCCAGACCAGTTTCGACCTATGGGTCTCTTCAGTGAGGAGTTGGGACATTAGATCTAAAAAACCAACTCAAGCAAAGCATTTATCTAAAAGATATATATATATATATAATTATTGCTGCTATATAAAGATATTATTTATTATATTGTGTGATTTATTTAAATATATGAAAAGGAAGCATAATGGATTAAATTTCTTTTAATTTTTGATAATATGTATAAATATATGTGAACAAGGTTCTTATTTTTTATGCCTTATATTATATGGTTTTAATAGATTAACAATAATTTTATATAAAAGCTATAGATGGCGCTATGTAGACAATATAGATTTTAGAACAGATAGACATATAGGAGCAGGAGATAGTGTATTTGTAGTCACACAACTTATAGATATGAGTAGGAAGTACAGGTAGACAGTCATATATAGTCTTTATAGATATTAAAAAGGCATATGATAGAGTAAATAGAAATAGATTGTGGGTAAGTTTAGTAAATTTGGAAATGAATGGAAGTTTAGCAGATCTTATTAAGAGATTGTATGAAAATAATTACTATACGTATGAATTAGGAAGTATAGAAGCAGTTAGAGTTAAAATGGGGTGGGACTAAGGCAAGGATTTTCTACGTCACCTATTTTGTTTTTGTTACATTTGAGAGAAATGGAGGTAGAGATATCATTAACAGATGGCAAAGGAGTGCATACATTATCAGGTCTTTTATTTGCTGATGATATCTTCTTGTGCAGAAAGTAGAGAAGATATGAAAGTTATTCTGAAGATATGTACAAGGATGGGTAAAGAGATGGGGATTAAATTTAATGAAGAAAAATCAAAAGTAATGAAGATAAATGGTGGGTGGAAAGAAAAGAAAGAATTTTTATTGGGGGATATAAAGTTAAATGGAGTGAATATGTGTAACTATTTGGGAAACATCTTAAGTAATCAGGGAAATTGCTTGGATGAATGGAAGAAAAAATTGATAAATGAAGCAAAGAAAAGAAAGGACTGATAAATAAATTAACAGTGTTTTTATACAATAAATATGATGTAGCAAGAATTGTAGGGAATGGAATAGCAGTAACAGGGTTAAATTATAATATTGATGCATTATGTGTTAGTAAAGGGGTGTTAGATTACTTACAAAAAGTACAAGAGAAGTAGGGAAACATGCATTAGATGCACATACGTGGATAGCAAAGGAGGCAATTCAGGGAGAAATGGGATGGTCAAGTTTTTATATGAGAAATGCAAAAAAAATGAAAATGTTTGGTAGATTGCAATTTATGGATAGTAAGAGAATGATTACAAAGGATAGGCAACAAGATGGGTGAGAAAGGTAGTACAGTATGCAGAAGATTTGGATAAAAACTTTATGTCAGTATACTTGTACAAAAGGTGAAATGAATGTGTTATGAGGATTGTTGAATGTTATAGTGGCAAAAGAATGGGATAGAAGAATAGATGCATTAATAATAAATAGGGAGTTGGAAAGATGCAGAACTAGTATGGAGAGTAAAAAGAGTTTATATATATATATATATATATATATAAACTCTTTTTACTCTACTTATATATATATATATATATATATATATAAGTAATTTTTTAAGGCTTGAACAGGATCCATTAGCAATAAGAGAATATACACACAAATGAAGAAAGGTGGTGATTTAGTTTGCAAATTATGTAAGGAAGGTATGGAAAATATTAAGCACCTGCTAATTGAATGTAAATGTTTACAAGCAGAAAGAATACAAATGATGAAGTTGTGGACAAATAAATATAAACAAAGTGATTATACAGAAAGGGGACTTGTGGGTTTTATGCTGGGCTTGGAAAAAGATAAACGGGATCTAGGTACAAATGCCATAGAGTGGATAAAGATGATGTTGTAGAAATGGGATGAGCAAGATAGAGAAGAATATAGGAAAAACTTAGGGGGGGGGATGGAAAGTAAGGTGGCTAACATGTTTCTCTGGGCATAGTGGCTGAGAGATTCCTGACTTTGATAAAGGAGAAACCATAGCGCATCACATTATAATTGTAAATTAGCTCAAGCACATTGAAAAGGGCAAAATCTAATATTTGCGGAAAAGAGCTTTTATTTGTATAATTATTATTATTATATATATTATTGCTGTTATATAAAGATATTTTATATTATATCATATGATTTATTTAAATTATTTTAATAATTATTATATTTATTAGATCTACATTTAATGTTCCAATTTGGATATCTAAATACTATACATTTAATAACATTACATAATTATTTTAATTGATTAATTAATGGAGCTGTGCTTATTTATTACAGTATATTTCATTTTTAATGACTGATAATGTTTTGTAATAACATATATATATAATATATATCTGAGCACTTATAGTATATATGTGTGGGAGATGATAATCTGGACCAACTGATGATTGCTGTTTTAGCATGAAATATGTATATTGGTGATTATATATCTTTTCAGCATATATGTGCTTGAGTGTATCAGTGTTATTAGATAAAATGGAGAATGGTGGGTCATGTGAAAGTCTGTGCTCATATACCCTATATAACATATTTGGAAAATTTATGATTACATAAGTTAGTATTTTATTCAAATGTTAACTTATTTTCATATGTTCTTTTTTATTAAAAAAAATCATTTTAAATTCTTTGTATTTAAAATATTGCATTTTATTAATCTATTTCAAAGTTAGCTGTTGTAAGCATTTAACACTAGATGATGATCTATCCAAATCCCCAGTTTAATAGCACTATTTGATTGGACATTATTATTTAATGTTCATAGATTATTCAAACTTATAATATATGGCTCTGAAGTAAAGTAATGGAGTGGTTACTGCTCTTAATGAAGGTGTTCATTGTAAACTAGTAGAATTTGTGAAGAATTGTTTGATTCTTAGAGCAAAAACAATTGTATAGGATTAAAATTTAAGAAGTGTTACAGGTGTAGCTGATACAAGAACTTACTTATAATCTGTTACAAGAGCTTATTAAGAAAGTTATATTCTAAATTTGTTCTCAGTTTCAAGTGTGTGTGACTTGAGCATTTTCTTTACTATGCCATTTTATATGCTGCATAATTTCATTGTTTAAGTGAGCAGCAAATTAGATTAACATTATATATTTTAATTAATTAGGTATTTTTAATTTGTAGGCACTTGTATTATGCTTGTCTGCTCTTGCCACCACAAGTTATTCAGCCAATATTATTCCAGCTGAAGAAATTTCTAAAACTGGATCCACAGTGGAAAAATTACACCAGGAAAATCCACAGGTAAAAACATGTTATCATTCTAGTATCTAAGTTTAATATATTCACTCTTTTTTTATCCCTGTTCAGTTTTTTCACTTTTTCGTATATTCTACCTTAAATATCTATTACTATTAATAATACTCACTAATTAATATTACCTTTTTTTTTGCTTTATATATATATATTAAAGGAACTTTGTCATAATTGTTAATATATCTACTGACCATAACACAAGATTTGAATCCAGACTAGATGATTCTTGGAAATTTTTTCAAGCTATAAGCAGTTTTATGGAGGAGGGGGTGAGCTTTTTACATTAAACCTAAACAACCATACAATTATTGTTTAATAAATAGCTATCTAGCTATTTTTAACCATAGAATATAATAATAATAAAAAATAAATTGTTTTCCATGCAGTAGTTTATAAACTTAGTGTTTTTCTTCAAAGAATTTTTGAAAAGACCACTGTCCTGCAATGGGCTATTAAAAAGCTTATTGCCTTTTTTTGCTATTTATAAATATATATAATACATTGAAGCAATAACAAATCTTCAACGCCTACGCTTTTACATGTATATAATTTACATTAAACTAAATAGATAGTGAATAATTAGTTAAAAATTAAAGTTCTAAACAAGAGCAGTAAAAATGAACGCAGCTACTACTTCATCAGAAGACAATACCCTATTAAAAAACAACTAATCTGACCAATCAGTACTTCAGATCAATAACAAGATATCAGTGCTTTAAAGTAAAATACTTTACTGTCAATTGTCATTAAATCTAAGAACACAAATGTATATTTGCCACCAACATTTTTATCTTCAAGGTAATATGTATATATGAATATTATGTGTCTATGTATGCATGTACATATATTTTTTGATATTATTAAATATTTATTATAATATAAATTTTGTATTTAAAATATGAAGTCTTATGTTTTATGTTTCACATATCAATTAATGATATAAAATACTTTATTACTTTAAAGTGTAATTAATATACCTAGGTGCATGTAAAGAGATTTAGTGAATTAAATTATGATATACATATAATAGATATATGTTGACATTTTGTATGCCAGAAAATATTATATACTGTTGACTAGCAAACAGGAAATTAAAAATTTAAAGTTAATTTATTTCTGTTTACAAAAAACTGATAGATGTTACTTAAAACATTGAGAAGAATCTATAAATTTCTTAGGTATGTAAAAGCAAGGCGAAGACTCTCCATACAGTAGTGCCACCCTGTACCAATCAGAGTAATCAATGGATGCCAGAAGGCTTGTGCATTAAATCCCTATCTAATGCCTACTCATCCAATATCCCCAGACTAATTTCTGGCTATGGTTGTTAAAGAGCCAAAGACACAAAATATATAGGTGCTGAACTGAGTTCAGACCGATATAACTATATAAGCTATTGAGCTTAGATTGAAAATATTATTGTGTTTTCAATTTTATTCTCATAGTTTTATAGTTAAGTAGAGATAAAAGGTGGTTGTGGGAGGGTTGCATTAGATCCTGAGATCTAGGTGCAGTCTTCTCAGATCCAAAGCTCCTCACTGATGAAGGCCAGAAACTAGTCTGGGGATATTGGATGAGTAGGCATTAGATAGGAATTTTATGCACAAGACTTCTGGCATCCATTGATTACTCTGGTTGGCACAGGGTGGCACTACTGTATGGAGAGTTTTGCCTTGTTTATAAACAATTATGTGCTATTATAAGAGTGGTGGGTCATGTGAAAGTCTGTGCTCATATACCCTATATATTACATATATAGACACAGGTATATAATAAGCCTGTGTTTTAGTTATTAGTGCTAAATTGTAAAAAAAAAAAAAATAGAAGACTATGAATTCATTATTCAAAAGATAATATGTTCTAAAAACCGGTAAAGTAATATAATTGATAAAATCAGTAATAATTGTAAGGATATTTAAATTTTATTTAATAAAATGGGCTTTGAATGTTCCATCATCAGATTTTCAATGAAGTGGATGGCTGAAGAGTTGTGGGTTGGAGTAGTTTGAAGCCTGTCCATTAAAGTATGAAGGTGCACTGATTGTATGTATGTGTAGAGATAGTAATCTGGACCAAATGATGATTGCTGGTTTGGCAAGAAATACACATATTGGTGATTATTTATCTTTTCAACATGTATGTGATCAGATGGGGCAGCAATATGAGATGGCATGGAGAATTGAGGGTTGTGTGAAAGTCTGAGTTCGAATCCCATATATATAAGGTACATTTTACATGCATTTAATTTATTTAATAGTATATTATAGATGGGCATTTAAAATAGAGAAAAAATGAAAGTTAATAAAGTTTTTTTAATAAATTATTTAATATTTGACAAGCATATATTTTAAAATATGTATGCAATATATATTTAATGCAGTGTTTTTGTGGACGCATTTCTTTTGTTTTTAAATAATAAAGAATAATGAATTTAATTTATTGTGATGTGTAACATCCTTTCAATTAAACAGGGCCAAATAGATAATAATGGACTCATTTTCAGATGCACTGATATACTATTTCCATGTTAAAATTTTTTTTGTTTATTTGTTTTTATGCATCTTTCTTTTTCTTTTTTTTAATCTCAAAACCTGCACCACAAAAATGTTAACATTTCTCCAGCTCCAACTTCCTTTCAACTGTCATTAAAATGTATTAAGAAATAATGATCATGTTATAATATTTTTCTGGAAAGATAAATAAATCACGTGCACTAGATCCACTTCAAAGCTTCTCACTGATGAAGATATTAAGGTGGACATTAATCTCATGACATAATAAGACAACATCAAAATTAAGAGCTCACATTTGAATTTAAAATCTTTGTAAGGGGTTCTGTGCATGCTCATGTGTGACAGTTTTTTTTTTTTCAATGCGCTAACTGAAGACCTGGAAATGGTGTATTAAAAGTAATGTTTCATCATAGAGGTTACAAGCGCTTATATCTGCAAATAATCGTCTTTTTTAAACAAATAATTTCATGTCAATGGTCATAAAATTGGATTTCTTCCCCAATATTTTATTCTCAATTTAATTTCATTAATTAAATAAAAAAATATCTTAGAACACGAAGAAGTCAAGTATTGATTTGAAAATGATAACAAGTTACCAAACTATCAGCTTACAACAATATAATAATAAATAAGAGTAGTTCTCCACTCAAGAGCCATCTAGCGTAAGCTTGAGTAATCAGTGATTCTGTCTATGCAAATTGATTTGGGTTCAAAAACTTTAGGCTTATTTGAATTGCAATAGCTTGTCAGATAGAATGAAATTAAAGATAGTTATTGGATCTGGCTTTGAGCCCCAGATCTATTGATAAAGACAAAAACTAGAAACTGATTGAAGGATAGAGGTTTTAAATACTAAAGGTATGGATTTATATGCATCTGCTAATCAATAATTATTCTAATTTATGCTAAATAGCATTAGGGAAATCCTTATATTACATATTAGAAAATGCTTCATGAAATCATAGAAAATCCATAAAAGATAAGTTATTTCTGGAATGCCTTACAAAAGCATTAATTTTTTTCAAATGTCACTAGAATCGTACACTTTTTTTCATGTACCCCCAAGTCCTTCTGTCAAAGGGTATTGCTGACAATTTTTTAAAGAACATATATCCGATAACAAATAAGAACATTACTTCTACATTGCAAAATATTTTCAAAATTCGTATGCTGGATATGATGAGGCTTTGAACTAATCTATATATTCAAGAATATTGAGAGTTGAATTAGAACATTCAATATGTAATATTTACTAAGACAATAAACCTAAAGCATGTGCAGTTGAAAATGCGAAGGTAGGGACCTCTACAGGTCTTAACCACAAGGTTATGCTTAAAACCTGTAAAGGTCCCTACCTTCGCATTTTCAACCGCACATGCTTTAGGTTTATTGCCTTAGTAAATATTACTTACATAATCAATGTGCGTTAAATAAATTTATAAAATATGCATAATTAGGATTTTGCTTTTAATGCTTAAACTCTTCAAGAAGATAATATTTCAGTGAATTATGTAAATGATGACAAAAAACTATTTGAAACAACAATAAAATTTGTGGGTACAGTATTTTTTATAAGTTATCTGTAGAAGGATTAGAAATCAGTTATCAATATGCGAATGTATTGGAGCATAGAATTTATTGACACATTTCTCTTCTTTCTTTTTTTTTTTTGAAGGAAACGACAGATTTGGATTTAGAGAATAATATAACAAAGAAAATTTGAAAGATATGTTGAAACCAGTAATAAAAAAAATAGCAAGAAGAGTTGTCTTTTAAGGGAAGTGATGAAATATTAGGTTATATGTATGATGACAATTTCTTAGGAATTCTAAAGATTGTTAGATAGCATGATACTTGCTTAAAAAATATTGATTAAATATGAAACTAAAATTAAAGGAAATGTCTTGCTGCTTATATCAACAATTTGTGGGGAATATATTGAAATGATGGAGAAAACATTTTTTTTTTTGGTGATTATAAATGATATTATGCAGGCTAAATATTTTATTTCAATTGATTCAATACCAAATGTAAGTCATGTGGGTTAAATGAAATTTAGAATAAGCCAAAGTTAAGTCATAGTGTAGATTAAATGTTGATTAGAATATGCCAAAGTTAGATTATCAGCTGGGAGATTTTTAAAATGTCTTCTTCCAAAGGATCGCTGTTGTTAAAACTTTATTTAAAAAAGTTATGCTAATAGCATACTGTTAAAGCTAGCATTATGAAAGCAGCTAACCAAAAGATATGTTGGACTTCAAGACATTAATCATTTGTACTTTTATTTCCCGCCTGTTTTTAAATGAAGTAAGAATTCAAAATGTGCTACAGAAGTAAACTGTTTTTTCACTTCTGTTCAAAGTCTTTTCCTCTATGAAATCACAAATAAACTATTTTAATTCCATTCCTTATAATGAATACATTATTATAAAAGATTTATTTAGTGCCCAGTGGTCAACTAGACTATATTTTGCTAAATAAATTACTTATGGATTTAATAATGAAGATAACTAATCTCTTTAAGCCCATAAACATCACATGACCATCACTTCTTATGCTTGTGTATAACTGTTTTAAAACAGGCAAAACTCACTATATGTATTGTCACACACTGCAAGCTAAGATCCCTAAGATCTAGGTGCAGCGCTCTCAGATCCAAGGCTCCTCACTGATGAAGGCCACAAGCCTGAAACTAGTCTGGGGATTTAATAATGAAGATAACTAATCTCTCTTACCTGGTACAGTTGTGATGATATGACTTTGTGTAACCTTTAAAAATAACTTCTGAAAAAACATAATCCACCTAGAGAAGTATAAAAAATGCCCAAAACTCTTTTATGGCATAGTTGAATAAAATAATGTTGTCTCTTATTGTTGTGTTTGGTTAGGCTTGCAGATTCGCTTCCAAACCAACAGATTCAAAAAGAATAACTATTCAGCAATTAATATGTACAATTTATTAGTCCAAAAAATATACACATGTTAGTTGAACAAACGAATAAATACAGTTGATACTATTAAATGCTGGGATAGTCAAGCCAAGTACAGAACTCACTTCTAGCTAAATGTTTAGCCTGCATCATGAGTTCTGGTAAGACTCTTTCAGCTATGTATTTAGCTTGCCTCGAGTTGGCTCTAATTCGGATGTAGCAGTTTCCAGTCCATTTTCTAATTATGTGTACATTAATTCTGTTTTTTTTTTTAATATTTTTTTGATTTTTAAATTTTTGTTCTTTGTTGTTGTTTTTTTTTAGTTGTTGTTGAATTTAGAAGGGTTATACTCTTTTACAAACAGTTGCTCAGTGAAGTGTTACTTTTTCTCACGTATGTGTCTTTATGTTTTTCAGCTATATAAAAAAATATTTCCCATATTTTAATTGAATACTGTAAAATTATTTGTTTTGCTGGTTTGATGGTTCTGCAATCAAGAGATCATTCAGTTAAACTTTATTTATGACAATAAAAGATGATTTTTACAACACAAGCTATTGTTTTAAACAAATTTATTTGAAAATAAAATACAATATATACAAGACCTTCTGAAATAACATACATTTTGTTTGTTTTAGCCATTTTAAATGTAATGGTGAATGCAAATTGAATTCATTTAATGATCTAATAAATGAATTTTTGAAATGATTTCACATAATGAACTTACTTATTGAATCCATTTTTTAAACTTACATTGCTTGGTATTATTTAATATTAAATTTCACTTTTTTCAATTCCAAATCAAGTAAATGACTGTAATAAAAAAACTAATAGCCTCACAAGAGGCAAAGACCTTGTCACTGTTGGTTTATAGAGAAATAATGGAGAAAATGATGATTATCAGACTGGACCAATGTCAGTTGATGATAGTTTGCTGTTTTTTTTGCTAGCTTTACTGTCTAAATAGAGATAGTTAAACAATCTATTTACTGCCCAATAATTGAATAATTATCTGGTTTGGCTGGAAAAAAATATTCACATTTGAAACTGGAAAAACAAATTTCCAAATTTTATCAAGAGTTGAACTTTACATCCTAAACATTTTAAGTGAATACAGGTTAGTAATTACACAACGATTCGAGTAGTATTATTCTCCACTCTTCTTCAGGTGTTGCGGGCCTATATGCACAGTGACAATATTCACTTAAAAGTTGAACTCGCGTCTTTAGATTCTTGAATATCAAATTTTAAGGCAAACACTCTACCAACTGAGCTATTCTGTCAAAGCACTAAACCATGGTCAGGGGTTTGGGGGGGGGTTCCTGATAGAGATATTTTAAATGCTGACTCTGGCTAAGCATTTATCACAAAGCTTGTTGAGGAATTGGAAATCCTCATTGTTTATAACTTACAAGCTTAAGAGAATAGTGTCATGTGATCTATGACTCTTATTTTGACTATTTTAAGTGAATATCTAATTCTTATATTAAGCTACTATTTATGCATTACTATATAAATAAACTGATTTTTTTTTAAAGAATCAATGGCTGCAACTGGAGTAGTAAATTTAACTTCATTACATCATTACTGAAGAAATTACTATATGTTTGTAAGTATTACTTTAAATGTTTTATATGTATATTCCAAATATATTTATAGTGTGCTGGAACATCACTTGCATTAGGACTGTTACTTCATGGGCTACAAAGAGCAGGATATACCGGATTTAAAAATCTCCAGCAACAATATTATACAGAATGGTTAGCAAATTTAGGAGATGAGGTTTGTAATTTAATACTGTTAAATATTTTCTTTATTTTGTCTAAAGTTATAACTTGTAAATGTAGATATATCTTTGTTTGTTTGTTTTTCCTTTCTTGTTTTTATTATATATGTATTTTTTTAATTTATTTTGTAGTCTTGTCCTACGTTAAACAGGATTGCATCAATCAATGGTCTTTTTGCACTTTTGGGATCTGAAAGTCTTATAATACAAGTAATGAATACAATTACATTAATTATTTAAATTTTTATCTATATTTATAAGGTTGTATTTATAATTAAAAATACATATTTATGATCGATAGTTCTATCACTCAATATCGAATTATAAATGATGCCATTCACTTCAGTTATAACTATTTTCGGTATGCTATTTTAGGATTGTGTAAAGAAAATAATTGGTGGTCGAAAGGTCAGCGACAGCGGCTTTACAAGCAGTTGTCCCGGGCTAGCGAGTTCGCTTCCCGACTGATGCTATGACACATGGGGGGAAAAAACAAAAATATTTCATTAAAAAGGAAATTTCTGCAACTAACGTTTATCTAAGAGGCAATATTCCGCGCAGCCAGTGATGTTGTGTGTGCGTGCTTTTTGTAATGATCACTTGTGATCTTCCTCAACTAACATAACAAAGAAAGAATAATGCACTAATTAAAAAACAATAGCAACACAACTTCTAATAGACCAGTTGAAGAACAGTATAAAGTATTGTTTCCTAAATCATTTGTTTAAAATAAAAGAATTACAAACTATGACTTAAACGCACAATTGAGTAAATGAATTTGATATTCAGAAATATTTTTGGCTCAATATTGTGAAAAGTAATGAAAATTATTTTCATATAGTGCATAAGAGAATGAATAGGTATAAATGTTTTATTATTTAAATAAACTGCCATTAATTCGAACATCTTTAATTTGAAAATCCGAAGTGATGTTTTGATTTATTGTTTTAATTATTATTAATAAAATAAATGTATACATTATATAAAACATTTTTTTCTTGTGTCATAGCATCGGCCGGGAAGCGAATCCGCTAACCCGGGAGAACTGATTGTAAGGCGGCTGTGCTAACCACTCGACCACCAACGCTTGACTAAAACAATTGTTATGTAAAAACTATAGATATAGAATTAATGTGATAATATGTTGGACTATTTCCATGATCTATCATTAAATGTTGAAGGTCTAAAAAAATTTAAACTTTATTTAAACTTTTCCAAATACAAACTACTGCTAGTAATAACACAAGTTAGGAGACAATGCAGATTAGTAGACAATACATGTTAGTAGATTACACAATGTTTTGAATGGTAATCTACTAACCTTTGTTGCCTACTAACCTGCATTATTTATTGTGTGTCATTACTAACAGTTGTTTGTATTTGGAAAAGTTTAAATAAAGTTTAAACTTTTCTACACCTTCAACATTTAATGATAGATGATGGAAATAGTACAACATATTATCATATATAAAATACCATTATCACAAACCTTCAGAAAAATATAGAATTAGTGTTTATTGAAATTCTTAGCAGAGTTTGAATTTATAGTGATTGAGAAAAAAGTTTATTATTGAAATCTGAAAGGTTCATAAATTCAAAAACATACTCTGAACCCAGGGATTTTAGATTAATGGTTTGTTATTGAAATCTGAAAGGTTCATAAATTCAAAAACATACTCTGAACCCAGGGATTTTAGATTAATGGTAGTCTACCTGCATTTGATTAATTTTAAAAACAGATTGATCTTTACTTTCAGTGCGAAGGTTCATAAATTCAAAAACATATTCTGAACCCAGGGATTTTAGATTAATGGTTTGTTATTGAAATCTGAATGGTTCATAAATTCAAAAACATACTCTGAACCCAGGGATTTTAGATTAATAGTTTGTTATTGAAATCTGAAAGGTTCATAAATTCAAAAACATACTCTGAACCCAGGGATTTTAGATTAATGGTTTGTTATTGAAATCTGAAAGGTTCATAAATTCAAAAACATACTCTGAACCCAGGGATTTTAGATTAATGGTAGTCTACCTGCATTTGATTAATTTTAAAAACAGATTGATCTTTACTTTCAGTACGAAGGTTCATAAATTCAAAAACATACTCTGGACCCAGGGATTTTAGATTAATGGTTTGTTATTGAAATCTGAAAGATTCATAAATTCAAAAACATACTCTGAACCCAGGGATTTTAGATTAATGGTAGTCTACCTGCATTTGATTAATTTTAAAAACAGGTTGATCTTTACTTTCAGTGCGAAGGTTCATAAATTCAAAAACATACTCTGAACCCAGGGATTTTAGATTAATGGTTTGTTATTGAAATCTGAATGGTTCATAAATTCAAAAACATACTCTGAACCCAGGGATTTTAGATTAATGGTAGTCTACCTGCATTTGATTAATTTTAAAAACAGATTGATCTTTACTTTCAGTACGAACGTACTGATGAACAAATTTTTTAGTTTTTTTTTTTTTTTAGATATTTGTAAAAAATTGGACAATAAATCTTTTCTTATGTAGCAACTAACTCTAATTATTTATATTCTTATAATCTATAACTTTAAAGTTGTTATGATTAATAAATAGTTGTGCATGCAAAAATCACAACAAACATATACCACACATATTTAATTATATTGTTACTAAATCTTAAAATATTTTTTATTCTTATCCCTTAAAAAAAAAAGGATATATATAATATACCAAATCATTCTTCCAATGCTCGCCCATTCTCTTTTTTTCTTTTATTCCATTTAAAAAAGTTTGCCTTCTTAGTTTCAATATCTCTCTTTTCATACCTTCCTCTTTTGAATTTTATTCATTTCTTATACAATTTGTCTTGTTTCTCCATTATTCCTCATTGCAAAAACAAATATTCACTTTTCTATCTTCCATCTTTGTATAAATCACATACAAATTTGTATTCCATTTTCTTTTCTTGATATTCAACTATGGCTTTGTTCTAAATAAATGCAAAACTACGTTTAGGGATACTATGTATCTATTTTTATTTTATTTATAACTCTTATCGTAAATATCTTTAATAAATCTACTTTTTATAGCCAACTTATCTATCCCTTTTTTAACTCCTCATAATCAAAGATCGGTAATACATTCTCTACGAAAGGTCTCACATTTTAATATTATTAGTGTGTCTTCCTACTATACCCACAACTTAATGTCTTTAACGATTAGTTCATTTTTTTACTATGTTCATGACTTAATATCTTGATTACCAAATCTTCATAGCATGCCATTGACTTGAAGTCATAATGATTAATGAATCTATCTCTCATGATTTGATATCATAGTAATAATGCATTTTCAACCATGATTTAATATATAATGATTAGCCCATTTTTTATTATGCCCATGACTTGATGTATGATTAATACATTTATCTACCATTATCATGATTTGATGTCATATTGAATAGCACATTTTTCTATTATCTGATGATTTGGCAATCAGTTTTTAAAACAAATATTTTAGATTATTAACAAATATAAGATTTTTTTAAAAATAGATGGCCCATGACCAAAAAGCTAGAACATCTTATAATGATCAATAATTGGGTCTCTTGGTTAATGATTGTCAGTACACTGTAATTTTTTTAATTAAAAATATTATAATGTGGCTTTTATTGTTGGTAGAGGAGAAAGTCCTGCACCTGTGATCACTGATCCCATGATTATATTCTAATATATTCTCTAAATATTTTACAAATTTATTATAAGTAAATTATCTTTCAACTTTACTAATATAAAACTGTTCCACTCTGTTATCCTCTCTACATAATCCAATTAAACACTAAGCTCTTTTCATTTACATATGTAGACTTCCAAACATTTTTCATTTCTTTTTAATTATTGCTTTAGAAAGGAAGTCTGCCCCATTTATACGTATTTTGTGTAAAATTCAGTACTCATTATATAATTACTTTTTTTTATAGAAATTCTATCTAAAATTTTTTACTTCCCCTACCAATTTTAAAGTATCTCCTTTTTAAATAGTAAAACAATACTGCCGTAAGAATAATATTTCTGTAGTTTAGTTTCACTATACCATTCTTACAAAAAGTATGCATTTTTATTCACTTTTAACACCTTGTGGAGGAGTATAAGCATAAACATATGACTAAAGACATGTGCCAAAGATGTATGATGCCCAAAATGCATATTTTGTGCTAAACCAGCACTTAACAATTGGCCCAGATCACAATCTCTTACATATATCTTTAGCATTGTTCAATGTATATATAATCAATTGCGAAGGTTAATTAATGTATCAGACTTACTGCTCTCATAGCATTGAGACAAACTTGTTTATGGAAGTATATGAATAATCCTTCTGCAATGTAATTTTCATGACACTACTTTCATGCAATGTATGAGTGATTTTGTGGAGGAGTATTAACATAAACAAATAACTAAAGACATGTGAAAAAGATATATTAACATAAACAAATAACTAAAGACATGTGAAAAAGATGTATAATCTTCAAGATGCACATCTAATGTTGAATCAGCACTTATCTGTTGACCCAGATCATAATCTTTTACATATGTCTTTATCATTGTTCAGTATAGATAGATAGATAGATAGATAGATAGATAGATAGATAGATAGATAGATAGATAGATAGATAGATAGATAGATAGATAGATAGATAGATAGGTAGGTAGGTAGGTAGGTAGGGGGGCGGGGGGGGGGGGGGGGGGGGGGGGGGGGGGGGGGGGGGGGGGGGGGGGGGGGGGGGGGGGGGGGGGGGGGGGGGGGGGGGGGGGGGGGGGGGGGGGGGGGGGGGGGGGGGGGGGGGGGGGGGGGGGGGGGGGGGGGGGGGGGGGGGGGGGGGGGGGGGGGGGGGGGGGGGGGGGGGGGGGGGGGGGGGGGGGGGGGGGGGGGGGGGGGGGGAGACAGACAGGCAGGCAGGCAGGCATGCAGGTATGGAGGGAGGGAGGGAAATAGGTCGGTCGGTAGGGAGGTAGGTAGATGGGTGGGTGGGTGAGTTTTGGGTGAGTGGGTGGGTAGGTAGGTAGATGAGGTGAGGTGGTTGAGTGGGTGGATGGGTGGGCAGGATAGGTAGGTAGGTGAGTGGGTGGATGAGTGGGTAGGTAGATAGGCAGGTGGATAGGTAGGTAGGTAGCTGATTACCACTGTTTAATTAATAAGTATCAAATTTAGTGCTCTCAAAAACCTTGACACAAACCACTTAATGGAAGTATATTAATAATTTTTATTAGTCATTCATTAAACTAGAAATTATCCACTTAATGAATAAACTTTCTGTATTGTAATTTTTACTACATCATTTTTATATAAGGTAGGGATTGGTTTTTATTTACTTTTAACACTTTCTACAAGGATGTAATCATAAACCTATGACTAAAGACATGACAAAGATGTATGATTCTCAAGATGCAAATTTCATGTTGAATCAGCACTCATCAGTTGGCTGAGAACACAATCTTTTACACATGTCTTTATCATTGTTCAGTATATATATATTATAATCAGAAAAAGAGATCTAAACTCAAAATCTTAATGTTGAGATAGATGTTTTATGTGGAAGTATGTTTACCAGAAACAACTTGCAATGCATATATGTTCTACTTCCACCTGAAACAAAAGAAAATAAATGTTTAGGCTATATATAGTCAAAATAAGAGTCATAGATCACATGATCCTATTCTCTTAAGCTTATAAGTTATAAACAGTGAGAAATTGGCAATACTCATTGTTTAAATGTTAAGGCTATTTTATATTTTAATAATATGTAAAATTTGAAATGAATAAATTTCTCAGGGTATTTCAGTATATTTGTGATACTACTCTTAATAAATTTTAAGTAGATATTTTACAATACATTTTTTTACAAAAAAAAGTAATTAAGTATAAAGTGATTTATGTTTAAACTAAGGCCAGCAATTTTAAATATAACATTGACTAATGATTTATCTCAGGTTTATATAAATTAAGAAAATTAAATGTTTGAATGTAAAGATTATTCATTTATCTTAGGATATAATAATGTAAAAGGGAATTTTATATGCATCATGTTACCTTATACCTTTATATTTCAGACCGTAACATTAATGATGTATTTAATCCAAATAGATGTATGTGTAACCTGATATCTTAAATATGACCTTTAATTCGTAAATAAAAGAGAAGTATTAAAATCAATAACTGCTTTATTATATAATAAATTATGAGCAAATAATAACAAATGCAATTAATTCTAGAAAATTATATAAAATACCTAATAAATATTAATATTTGTTCTCTAAAGTCTAATCCAAGTTTGGGATGTGGAAGTGTTTAATTATACAGTGTTGCAAAAACACTAACACTCAATTAGAGAGGTTGCATAGTATTTAAAAGCAAATGTTCAATTTATTGCAGTCAACTGATAATGGAAATTTGATAAATTTATTCAAAGAAAACTGTCTAACTACTTCAATTAAATCGTTTGTCTTTTAATATTAAAGTAATGGAAAATAGCTGATAAATGTATAAAATTATGTCTACCAACTTCAATCAAGTCGCTTGTATCTATTGAAATAATGTTGAAACAACGTTTTTGTTCACTTCAAAAAGTGTGAATATTTTATCTCAACGTTCTGGATCATCTTGTCATAAATTATCGAAAGAAAAACTATGAACAATAATTTTTCAATTTAAATATACGGTCATAAAATTCGTTGCTTGGTGAAATGTTGAACTTTAATTAAAATCAATGAAATCAACATGCTCATGGATTATAGCCTATTTGCTTGATCATATATAATATACACGATCTGAAATGTTTAACAACAAGGACTAAATATCTATAAACTCATAGATTAATAAAATACTTCAAATGAAAAAAGGGCTGAAAACTAATCCTTTGGATATAAAGTTATAATGTCTTTTCAAACAGATTAAATTGCTTCATATAAATAAATTAGATTCACTTCCAGTACTTTCAAAAAGTGGATAAGTAATTAGTAATGCCAAATATTTTAATACCGCCATGGATTATGGATTATAAATGCAAATATTAAATATAAAAGTCAACTTTATTAGCAAGCTTTAAAGTTGACTAATGCGTTAAATATAACTCACATTGGATTAATAAATGTGCTCAATGGAAATTTTATTAATTTTTATATTGAGTCCCAGTAAGGATTAAACTATAAAAGGGAAATATAATTATGATTCATATCATCTTTGATGATTTTATTATAATGGTTCCTTAAATTCCCAAAAACATTGAAATAATTATGCAACTATAAATATTTTCTTGGGTTAAATTTAATTTAACCATTGGAGTATAAACCATATAGTAATTAGTTATTATTGGGTAATAAAGAAATATAAAAATTTTCCAGATATTATCATATAAATGTACAGGTATTTTTTTATAAAGAGCTCACAAATAAGGTTTTAACAAGCTTTGCAGAATATCCTCAACCCCAGACCAGTTTCTGTTACTGGCTTCATCAGTGAGGTGCCAGGATATTCAAGCATTAGATTAAAAATATTGGACAAGCCCAGCACTTTGTCTAATGGATAACTATTAAGTAGAAAATCTGCAATTTTCAGACATCCGTATGTCTTCCAATCCAGCTATCTAACTCAAATAGCCATATGGGACTAAACTAAATTCTGATACACCATATATTAATAGTTTTAGCAATATAAAATTGCCAAAGCTTTAATAGCAAAAAAATAGAATTACAAATAAATCAAGTCAGATGTCACATGATTTAATTTAAACAAGCTTGTATTACAAATGTTTTATAAAGAGCTCACAAATAAGCTCTTAACAAGCTTTGCAAAATATCCTCAAATGAGGTGCCAAGATATTCAAGCTTTAAATTAAAAATACTAGGACAAGCCCAGCACTTTATCTAATGGATAACTATTAAGTAGAAAATCTGAAATTTTCAGACATCCATATGTCTTCCAATTCAGCTATCTAACTTAAATATGCCATATGTCTTCCAATCCAGCTATCTAACTTAAATACACATATGGGACTGAACTAAGTTCAGATACACCATATATTAATATACTAATAGCTGGATTGGATATCTTAAAAATTTCAGATTTTCTACTTAATAGTTATCCATTAGATAAAGTGTTGGGCTTGTCCTAGTATTTTTAATCTAATGCTTGAATATCCTGGCACCTCACTGATGAAGCCAGTAGCAGAAACCGGTCTGGGGTTGAGGATATATTTGCAAAGCTTGTTAAGAGCTTATTGTAAGCTCTTCATAAAACATTTGTAATACAAGTTGTTTAAATTAGGTCATGTGACATCTGACTTGATTTATTTGTAAATGTACAGGTAATACTTTTTATCAAGTTTAATATTTATGATATTGGATATGATTAAGTCCATGATTCGCATTAGGACTAAGTTGTATTAGTGTAGCAAATTTTAAGATTTATATAAAATGTTGCTATATTGAAACTATTATATGTTTTATGAGTTCTTAAGTTTCAATTCAAAGTTACAAGGAATTAATCATCCTTAGATAATTAGGTCTATAAGGAATATTTTATGAATTGCTCCTATATGTTAATATTGATTTTTAAAATGTTATAATATGCACTAAGGCATCCTAATGATGCAAGTTGTATTATATTATTAGAATTTTATTCCTAACCATTATGCCTTCAAATTAGTCCAGTAAAGGATTTTGAGATGTAATAAATAAGCCATGTGTTTTTTTAAATATCATTTAGAAATGCTAAACAAATAATTTCACTTGTTTCTTTTAAAAGAGTGAAAAACTCATGTGTTATTCGAGATAATTAATTAGTTATTCAAACAAACTAAATAAGGACAGCACAAAACATTTATTATTCATTATTATCAGGGTATGATTATTATCATTATTATTACCCTCCAGTATTTAAATTGAGGATTTGCTTTTAAAAAATATGTAACCCACTCCTATTGAGTGTTAGTGTCTTTGCATCACTGTTGGATTAAAGACTTTTATATCCCAAGCTTAGATTAGACTTTAAAGAACAAATATTAATACTTATTAGAATCTTTTATATTTTTTTTAATTGGGTTTGTTATCATTCGTTTATAATTTATTTTATATTGTATATTAAATATCTAACATACATGATATATATATACCTGTACAAACAATGTAATATATAGGGTATTTTGAGCTCAGACTTTCACACGACCCTCAACTCTCCACACTTGTCCACATATATGTCTAAAAGAAAAATAATCACCAATATACGTATTTCGTGCTAAACCAGCACTCGTCAATTGATCCAGATTATCATATCTACAAATATATACAATAAGTGCTCAGAAAGCAATTGTTAATTTTAATATTTCTATTTTGTTATTATTAAAGAAACATTATCACTGCATATTTACGAAATAAAGATAATATTTTTAAGATATTAGATTGCACATAAATTTATTTGAATGGAATACATCATTACTGTTATTGTTGCTATCTGAAATGCAAAGGTATAGGGTAAGGTGATGTTCATAAAATTCCCGTTTAAACTTTACATCCATATATGCAAATAATTATAATTGATTAGTAACCTTGAGAAAAATCATTAATCAACATTATTTTTAAAATTGCTAGCTTTAGTTTAAACACAAATCAATTTATTCTTAGTTCTTTTAGTAATAAATGTTATATTGAAAATATTTTTTTAAAATTTGTTAAGAATATCATCACAAATATACTGAAATACCTTGAGAAATGTATTTATTTTAATATTTTACATATTATTAAAATATAAAATAGCCTTAACATTTATTATCTTTTGTTTTATGTGGAATTACAATATATATGCATTGCAAATTATTTTTGGTAAACACAACTTCCACATACAATATCTGTCTCAACCTTAAGATTTGGGGGCTCAGACCCTTTTTGCTGGTTGTAATAAATATATAGATATTCAATTTATACAGTTTAATTGATGTGTCAAACTTACTGCCCTCACAACTTTGACACAGATACTAAACAATGATAAAAATATGGGTAAGAGATTGTGATCTGGGCCATGTGAATGTGTTTCTTGGAGATTATGCATCTTTTTCACATGCCTTTAGTCATATGTTTATGATTACATTCCCACTACAATAGGCTAGAAATATTAAACCACTAAACATCGCAAGATCACTATTTCTTATGCTTGCTCATAACTGTTATTAAAACAGGCAAAACTCTCCATACAGTAGTGCCACCCAGTGCAAGCCAGAGTAATCAATGGATGCCAGAAGGCTTGTGAATAAAATTCCTATTTAGTCCCTACTCATCCAATATCCCCAGACTAGTTTCTAGCTTGTGGCTTTCATCAGTGAGGAGCCTTGGATCTGAGAGCACTGCACCTAGATCTTAGGATCTAATGCAACCCTCCAGCAGCCACATTTCATCTCTACTTAACTAAATTTGAAAACAACATTTTCAATCCAAGCTCATTAGCTTATATAGTAATATAGGTCTGAGCTCAGTTCAGTACCCATACATTTTAGTGTCTTTGGTTCTTTAATAGCCATAGCCACCACTATCCTATTAGGCAGGATTGGTATTAAACCACTAAATATCACATGATCAGTATTTCTTATGCTTGCACATAACTGTTATTGAAAGGTGGCTGCTGGAGGGTTGCATTAGATCCTAAAATCTAGATGCAGTGCTCTCAGATTCAAGGCTCCACATTGATGAAAGCTACAAGCTAGAAACTAGTCTGGGGATATTGGATGAGTAGGCACTAGATAGTGATTTTATGCACAAGCCTTCTGGCATCCATTGGTTACTCTGGCTTGCACTGAGTGACACTACTGTATGGAGAGTTTTGCCTATTTTAATAACAGTTATGAGTAAGCATAAGAAATAATGATCATGTTATGCTTAGTGGTTTAATACCAATCCTTCCTAGTACGATAGTGGTGGCTATGGTTATTAAAGAACCAAAGAAACTAAAATGTATGGGTACTGAACTGAGTTCAGACCTATATGACTATATAAGCTAATGAGCTTGGATTAAAAATATTGTTTTCAATTTTTGACTCATAGTTTTGTAGATAAATAGAGATGAAAGGTCCCTGCTGGAGGGTTGCATTAGATCCCAAGATCTAGCTGCAGTGCTCTCAGATCCAAGGCTCCTCACAACTGAAAGCCACAAGATAGAAACTAGCCTGGGGATATTGGATGAGTAGGTAGTAGATGGGGTTTTATGCACAAGCCTTCTGGCATCTATTGATTACTCTGGTTTGTACTGTATGGCACTACTGTATGGAGAGTTTTGCTTGTTTTAATAACCTGGGTTAAAAGTACATAGAAATTAGTCTCTACCTTGGGTGAGAATGGTGTAGTGAAACTTTACACCACCAAAATATTATTCATTAAATGGATAACCTCTAATCTAATAAATAACTAATAAAAATTATTAATATGCTTCCATTAAATGGGTTGTGTCAAAGTTTTGAGTCAGTAAGTTTGACAGTTGTCATTTAAGCTGCAGTAATACTGAACAATGATAAAGATATATGGAAGAGACTGTAATCTGGATCAATTGATGTGTGCACCTTGGGGAATATATACATTTTTTTTAAATCATTAGTTATATGTTTATGATTACACCTCTCCACAAGGTATTAAAAGTGGATAGAAACCATGCCCTATTTTGTGGGAGAGCGGTGTAGTAAACATTACACTACATAAATATTATTCATTAAGTGAATTAATAAAAATTTATTAAAATACTACCATATTTTTTAAATTATTCTTCATGCTTCATATTTGTCATATGGAAAATATGTCAGACATTTAACTACTTCCAGTCTATTTTTTATTTCCTTTTATTTTTTGTTTCAATTCTGTTAAATATATCTTCCTTTTTATTTAAAATATCTGTTATTTCCATTCTTTAGATGTCTAAAATTTTACATATTTTCTAAATGAATTTAATTTACATATTTGTTTCTATCTAATTTACATATTTGTTTCTATCTATGCATACTCTTTTAATAACAGATTCATATCTTTTGTCCTATTATTTACAAAGAAACACCAACTATATTATATATTTAATTGGTCACTACTATGTAATATCTACTCTCAATCTTTCTATCCTGACTTCTGATTCTCGTACGCATATATAAATCATAAAACAGAAATTGTCATTACTATTTTTTAACTCAATTTTACATATCATCTGACCCACTAATACAATGAGCCATATCCTAGATCAATGTGAAACATGGAATAATCTACATCATTGTGCCCTTAAAAGATTCAGGGAAGCAGACATTACAGGTACAAATATCGCGAAGGCGGTAAAGAGTGGCCTTTATGGTAAAATTAGACTGGCCACCTTTATAAATTTTGCTATATGGATAGTGAGAAATAAGAGAGTCTTTGACAATGGATTGAATAATAATCCAGGTCTCAAGTTACTTAGTGAGGCCAAAGAATACTATTGGAAAGTATGCCAGCACTGGTTAGCCAGTCAGACATGGGACCAACTGGAGATCTGAAGATTAAAACACTTAGGTACTTATCATACTGTCATGGCAAAATTAACAAACTGGACATAATGACTCCTATGCAGAGTCTAAAAGTTGTCACATTAATATAATCCAGTCCTTTCCATTTAATTGTTATTTATTGTTAAAACTCTGAATTTGGCGGTCAACTAATCGACCCAAATAATTCCTAAGTAGCTTATTTTTATGTAATTTATTTTTATTACCATTAGTTTTCTTATTTATTGTTTTCATTGTAGATTCACTGCAAATTGTAAGCATGTAACGTATAATAAGAATGATGTTAAATGATATCCATATGTATCTTCTTAAGGTGTGAATAACGTTGTTATTTGAAACTAATTCTATATTTTCACTTAGTATTTAAACAAATTATTCTTTTAGAGGTTTTTGTCATCCAAATCTATTTCCTATTTACAATATTTATCCACAATCCATTCTTATCCATAATAACAATATTTTTTTTAATCTAAAAATGCTATAAATAATTATTTGTTTTCCCTAGAAGTCATTTCAATCAAATGAGAAGGGACAAATTATTTTTTATCAATCTTCGTTAGCAAAACCTATTTTGAATTTTCTCCAAGATTTTATGTCCTTCCATATATCTTTATTATATATATATATAACTTTTATGTTGTAAGGATGTTAGTACTATGTTATCTAACACACACACACCCTCCGTAATAATTTACTTTTCATATTTATCCATTTATCTAGAGTCTTTTTGTTATCTATAATTTTAGTAGAGATTTCATTTAAATAAATCCTTGAATATTTTTTCATATCTGCTAACATTTCAACTGCCAAATGAGATTTTTTTGGGGGGGTTATTTTACTTTTTTAAATCTACTCGAATTAATCTTTGTATTTTTACATTTCATCTACAATGTTTTTTCACAACTTCCTTCCTTACATTTTAAATTTCCACAATTCACTTTTTGTTTAATTCAACCAATCTTCATCTTAATTCTATTTTATATATTTATTAATTTTTTAAAAAGTTTCCATTTACAGTCTTTTTATATTCCCTGTGTACACTCTTTATATATACTTTAAAGTATGTTTATTTCATTTTCTTTCTCATTGGGCTTATTAGATTTAAATAGACATCCATTTGCAATCTTCTTTATTATTTAGTTCACTATTCATAAGTTTTAAATTTGACATCTATTATAATTCTTTCTAGCCATTCCTATCAATTTTTCTACATCTAACTTTCAAATATTCCTATTTTATCAACCCTCTTATGTCCTTCTTCATTGGAAACTTCAATTCTATTTTCATTTTTTATAGTTTCATTTTAATTATTAATAGATCATTATCATTACATTTTAAATTTTGCCTTGACCATATTATCATATATTTTAATCAAATTTTATTATTCACTTTACTGGTACACATTTTTTCAGCAATCTTCCATTTGTACCTTTCACTCCACCAATTTCATTAATATGGCTATTAATAATTTTTATTGACCATTCATTAAACTAGAAGGGTATAATCATAAAAGTATGAACAAAGACCCTGTAATAAAAATAAAGATATGTCTATGTGATTGTGAAGATAAAAAGATATGTGTAAGAGATTGTGGTCTGGGGCAACTAATGAATGCTGGCTCAGCTCAGATGGTGCATTTTGGAGATTATAATCTTTTTCACATATCTTTTAAGATTATAATCTCCAAAATGCACCATCTGAGCTGAGCCAGCATTCATTAGTTGCCCCAGAACCATATATTTATGATTACACCCTTCCACAAGATGTCAAAATAGAAACCAGTTTTTACCTTGTGTGAGAATGGTGTAGTGAAAATTGCATTACAGAAATATTATTCATTAATATGGCTATTCATATATATTTTCTATAATAAATATTTTACAATTATTTTTTCTACTTTTCTTAATATCTCTAATATTATTCTCATAAATTTTCATTGCACTTTTTCACTCACTTCCTCTTACCATAGCGCTATTGCACACATTTATTTCTCTGTTCTCTTTCATCTTTATTTATGTATTTTTTTGTAATTTTCATATAAAAATATTCTCATCATTAATAAAACCTCTATATCTTTTTTCCCTATCACACTACACGTTAATTTATTCTCTTCCATTTACATTTCTGATAGTATCTTAATTTTTCATCTTTTAAGAGTATCTACATATTATTGCTTATATTTCTAACTTTTCTCTATAAAACCATTTTCTTCCTTCATTATCTATGTTTTCTTACTGTAATGTTTTTCACATTTTCCTATGTTCTGGTAGGCCTTTTTTTTTACTCACTATGAAGTGAAAGTTAATCAAGTTATGAAGATGGAAAATATTAATATTTCGTTTATATTTCTAAAAACATAGCTATATTACCTGATTAACTGGCCTACTAATTATTGTGACTTATGCTGTCGGCTGGTGGAATCAGCTTTTTTATTTATTTTACAAGGGCACCAGGATCCATACAAGAATCCGCTGAAATCCATCGTGTTGCACATTGTAAATTTAGAAGAAAATAATTTAAAAAGGATTGGGGTTTTGGTTTCCCATAACTTTATTTGTTTTTTTTAGAATATTTCTCCCAAGGTTTACATAACAAATACTGGCAAAGGTAAATTACACATAATAGATTATAAATAAACTAACCATAATAACGCACAATGAAAAGTTGACCAAAGCAAAATATTTTATTCAAATAAATTAAAATATTAAAAAGATAAATTACTAATAAGTTGGTAAGACTACACGCACACTAATCCAGACATGAATCAATTAATTAAAACAGTTTCACCATTAAAGTTCACTTCCAAGTTTCTTCTAGAAAGTTCTTTAAATGAAAGTCTCTAACAGGATTATATTATAAGCTTAATTTAGTCACAATTGGGATATCAATAATCTTACCGGTAAGTTTTGTAGTATGCATTTGAAGTTAACTAGTTTCACTCCATCGACATTTTTGTAGATTGTTGATTACCATGCATGGTTTTTCAAGAGAGGTAGAACGAGCCCGTGGCAATTGTTTTTAAACTTGTTTTTTGATCTGTCCTAAAGGCTAGTCACGAAAGCTTTTCTGGTGTTGATGGCCTTCATGATGAGCAATGTCAAAAGCTTCGGTCCACTCCAGTATGAAGAATTATTTCAGCGTAGAGTGGTCCTGGATCTTTCGTGATCCAGGATCAGCCAAAAGAAAAACAGACAAGTCCTTGTTTGAAGTTTTTCTGACCTTTTATATTCACTATCAGAATACCAGATAATAATCCAGTATATTCTTTCTTAACTTTAAGTTACAAGATCTTTTTTTTTTTCAGCATAATTCTGTCATCTTTAATTACCTTCCAAAAAAAAAGTTTAGTGATTGTAATCTTTTACTTCGGAATTTTTCTTTTTATTTGTCCAGATGGTAATCTGTGCATCATTTATTCTTTCCATTTTTAACTCTTATTTTTAATCAAAGTAATAATTCAAAACAAAAAAATCAACTCTCATTGTACGTTTAAAAAAAATAAATTACACTAACAAAAAAAAATTTAAATGTGTCTTTTTAAAGATTTTTTTTTTTTTTAAATTTATCTTTTTTTTTTAGCTTTTACCAAATGTCAATATATTTATACCATATGTAAATAAATGGTACATTACATATTTATGGAAACAATTTTTATATATTTAATTTGTCTTTTAAATATTCGTTTTTTTATAAATATTTCCAAGCATTATTTGTGAAAATTATTTGATCTTCAATCTTCATCCAGATTTTTCTCTTTTTTATTTATTATCCTAAGTACAAATATATCCTTCCTTACCACATTTACTTCTATAATTCTAATTGTGTTCTTGAATGACACACACCCATATATATATATGTGGGTGGGTGTGTGTGTAAATGAACCGGAAGTAACTGAAGCTTCCAATGAGTTATATAATATAATAACGCATTGGTTTCATTTACTTCCTGTTCAGTTTTAGATAATCTGAATTATTTATTATTTACATATATATATATCCTCAACACTACTTTAATTTAATAGATAATTAATTTACTTAATATTTTACGCCTTTTTTTAAAATAAACGTATCCTATCTTTCTTAAATAAATCTGTTTTAATAAACACATACTGCAAATATATAAAACGTTAATACTGCTTTTCTCACACGTTTTAATATTGTATTAATCTCACAAACTGTATTTAAAGTTACCTCATTGTTCAATATAACTAATACTAATTCTACCACTACTACTTACTCATTCATTTTCAAACTCATAATCATATTGTCAAAACTTCTTCAGTTCCATTTGGTACTACGTCATTATCTTAGTCAAAGCAATGTCACTTTTTATTTGTTCTCTTTAATTCTATAATGATATCTAATAACTCAATACCTGGTAAACACACATATTTTTCTCTATCTTTTATAACTTTAATAAATGGACTCCTATATATTTTTTGCTTTTATTTCCACACATCCTTTCTTTTTTAGTTTGTCTATATCATTTTGTTTGTTAGCTTATCTTTTACATATCAGTGTTATCATTCAGTGAAAATATGACTCTGAGATTCATCATATTCTTTAATATCATTGTTTAAAGGTCACTCTTCAAACTTAATATCAGGTAAAGAAACTTTAATTTTAAAAATGGAAAATAAAAGAAATAATAAAAATATTAAATCCAAATATCTGAATTCGATATGCAAAATTTTCTAGATTTCAAATACCATGTAAGAGCACCTGGTTTAGCAAAATCTGGAAAATATAGATGCCATTTTAATGGCAACTTTCTCACATGCTTCTGCAAATTTTTCATGAGATAATTTTTGTTATAAAATTAAATTTAATCGCTTTCAAATGCACATTGTGAAAATGTTTAGCATTGCATTGTGTTTTAAAAACAATTGTTTTATATATCACAAGAAATAATCAATTCTCTTTTTTAGTCCTGTCAAAAAATATTTAAACCACTAAACATCACATGATTACTCTGTTTGGCACAGGGTGGCACTACTGTATGGAGAGTTTTGCCTTTGTTTAAAAAATATTTGTAAACATAACCTTATCATCACCTTTTTTCTTTATATTTTTCCCCCCTCTTGCCTGATAATAACTTTTTTCTAATAACAATTTTAAATATCTTAGCTGAGATTACAAATAGAAAGTGGTAATTATCCATATCAACTGTTAAATTTTATTAACTTTTATGATGCAGTTTCCAAAATGGTGAATATCACAAGAAAATTTCTCTGATGATTCATTTTCTAGGTCTTAAACTGTATGATATTATAGTTCTATTTTCTCTGATAGCAATTTTAACAATTGATTTAACTTGATAGATGCTATCAGCTAATGTTTAGTCTTTGCTTTACATACACTGATAACAAATAACTTATTTTATAAACATTATTCATGATGAAATGCTATATAAACTAATTATTCTGTATGAGTCATCCATAATAGGTGATAAACTACTATTAATTTGTATATACTGTATATTTATAAAACATTATTTATATCTAAATGATAAATGGTTAGCTAGAGAAAGCATTTATCATAAAGCTTGTTAAGGAATTGTCAATCCTCATTGTTTATAACTTACAAGCTTAAGAGTATAGGGTCATGTGATCTATGACTCTTATTTTGACTATTATTTATATCTATTTATTTTATCCCACTTTTCAACAATTTCTTTATTTTCTTCATTATTTATTCCTGATTTTTCTACTTCTAAAAAGAAACCCATTAATTCTTTTCTATTGCAATCTTTCTTGTATTATATATATAGCCGGGAATTTTACAATTTTTTCCACTACTTTTAAGAAAATGCTATATTCTAATAGCAAAAGGTAAACAATTTTCTGTGTATCCCTGTGTTATGTCATGGACAAATTTAAATCTTTTCTTCCTTTCTTTGTACAGTACATTGCTTTGCTCTATACTTAGCCTTAGATAATTCACTTTCTCTATATCTATCATAATTATATTCAGCTTAACATTGATCTTGTTTTGAACACTTCATTTTATATATTTCTTAATTTTTTTTTCTTACTAAATTTTCTATTTTTCTATCTCATTCTCTAACTCGTTGTATATCTAATATTGTATAATGTTCATAATAATTTTTGTAATGATGCATTGAGATCACCCATCCATCCAGCAGTGAACGTTATATATATTGAGCATAATAGCTTTTATTCTGTATGATCTTCATATTGATCTAAGTTTTCTCACTTTAAATAATTCTGCTGTGAACTTTTGAAGGTAATATTTATTATGAAATTATGACAGATGTTTTCTGACATTTAAATTATACTGGATGTAAATATATCTTTGTATTCTTACGTAAAGAGTCTTAGTTGTATAAAAATATATGTTTACAAATTAACTTTTAAAAGGAAAAAAAAACATTTTCAATTAAAAACGTATTTTAGCAGGAGTAGTATATATGTTTAAATATCCATTTATGTAATTCTAAATAAAGAGTCTTGTGTTGTATTAGAAGTATAACTATCTGCTTTTCGTATAACTTTAGTTCAAATCCAGACTGGGTAAAAAATCGAAACATTTTTTTAGGTTTCATTCAGATTTAAGTGCCCCCTTCCTCTCCAGCTATCCATATATGGGTGGGCAAATGAATATCTACCTATTCTTATGTAGATGGTAAAATAAATATGAAAACCCCAAAATCCTCTTTATTTGGAAAAACAAAGGCAAAACTCTCCATACAGTAGTGCCATCCTATGCTAACCAGAGTAATCAATGGATGCCAGAAGGCTTGTGCATAAAATCCCTATCTAGTGCCTACTCATCCAATATCCCCAGACTAGTTTCTGGCTTGTGGCCATCATCAGTGAGGAGCCTTGGATCTGAGAGCACTGCACCTAGATCTTAGGATCTAATGCAACCTTCCAGCAGCCATCTTTTAACTCTACTTTACTACTGTATGGAGAGTTTTGCCTTTGTTTACAACAATTATGTGATAGTATAAGATGGTGATCATGTGATGTTTATTTGGAAAATGGAAAACCTAATGATTGATGATTTTTTTCTGTTTTTTTTCTTATTAAAGGGCAATTAGAGAGGCTTTTGCCATATAAGGTGTTATTTTAATGTCTATTTTTTCTTTACCTTGCCTTATATAGCTATATAACATTATATATAAAAAAGACTTAATTAAATTGACATTAGTAAGAAATTGATTTTTTCTGCTTTATGTTGCTAATTTATATTTAGTAACAGAAATATTTTAATATTGAATTCATATTTGTTTTCTCTTTAAATAAATTGATAAATAATATTAAGAATAGAATAAATCGGTGGATAAATATCAAATTGTGTATTCTATTACATGTGAAGAACCTGGTGTTTACCCAATTGCTATGGGGGAACTAAGGCTAGTTTGACTTTACAACTAAGAAAACATATTTGTCAAGATAAAAAAAATCTAATTTTCAAATTAATTCTGTTTTCTTCTGTGATGAGAAAAAAATTTGATCGTGATTATTATTTTCAAAATTTAGGCATTGTCTCTAATAAATCAAATAATAGGAAAGGAAAGTCAAATTCACTTAATTAATAAAGATATTACATACGGGACAGAGAAAAGTGAATAACTCCGTGTGTGTAAATTTAAAAAAATCAGATATATTAATCTTTAACTGAGGTTTAAAGTTTATATCTGTGCTAGAGATAATCTCGAGTTTCGAAAATGATTAGTAATAATCATTAGTGTATTTATCTGAAATGGATGGCGTCAAAGTTGAGAGTGGAGGAAGTTTGACAATGGTAAATGAAAATGTAACAATTTACTTTAGATAAATACTTTGCATCTTTATTATGAGATTGTGACCTGGACCAACTGATGAGTGCTGGTTCAGCACGAAATGCATCTTGGGGGTCATTTGTCTTTTATTATATCTTTATTTATATGAATTTAAAAAGAATGGGAAATATGAAGGTGTTCATTATATTTAAAAATTTTATTGGTGTGCAAGTGAGCATGCGCTGGAGTGCTAATTGTTAAATAATGTTTTTGTTTTTTTAATAGATCTGGTGTTCTGCACTGGAAGCATATTCAGTTATTAATATTTTAAAGAATAATTATTTTGCTATTTGTTGAATATATTTACATAAATAGATTTTATTAATTTCAAAATAACTTTATTAGTGTAAAACAATTGATTATTTAAGCATATGTGAATACATTGTCTTTCTTGGCAAGAAGTTCTAGAGATAGATAAATGAGCTCAACATCCTGATTGAGAATCTGTGATGGATGTAAAGTTTAATCCCCTGGAGAATCTCTAATGGAAATGCTAGTATCAAATTTCGTGTGTGATTGTTTATGTCTTAGGTGATTTTTGGTATTTGAAAGAGACTCCATGTCTCATTATAGAGGAATTTTGAAGTCAGGATAAAGTCTTTACTTTTTAAGTTATTAAGGTGATCGATAAATATGAGATCCTGATTTGGAGGTGGGAAGATGAAAATTAGTTTGCAATGGATGCTCCAGATTATATGAACTAAAAACAATGAAAGTCTAATGAAAGGAAATTGTCTACTTTGTAAGGAGTCTTTCAATGATAGAATTTTGTAAAAGCCAATGCTCAAGCTTTGAGATATTAGCAATCTAATGCCTACCAGCCGAGGGCATGATTTAATAATATGGTCAAAAGTATCCTCTTGTGTCTTGCAGAGCAAGCATATTGGATCAATGTTATTAAGATATCTCTTGAAGTGTAAAAAGTGATTAATAGATTTTATTATTGATAATCTAAATACAGAGTTTATTTTTTCATACATTTTGTGTGTGTTTACATATATATGACTGAAGAAAGGAGTTTGCTGTTAAATAAAAGGAGACACTTTGATTTTTCTTTGAAGCCTTAAATGAATAATTTTGATACTTTTAATAATAGAAAGCTTTTATTTCTGAAATACTTCAACCCCATGCTGAATGCTATATTTATGTTACTGACATGCTCCACATAGGAGAAGGATAGTGGAATGATGAAGGCCAACTATAGATAACAAATAAATATTGCCCAATCAACAGTACCTTTTTCTTCATTGTAGGATATAATGTTGTTTCATCAAGTTAAGTATTGTTTCCAATACATTATTTTTTTGTTTCTCTTGTTTCTGTCTTAAATCACATAATATTATAGGGTTGATCAGCATGACCTTCTTATGCCATTGGAAATTTCCCTATACTAACTATAGCAATGGCATTATGTAATTTTGTGACCACATTTCCATTCTCCAACTAATGCACAGCATTTCATTTCATTTTCATATTTTTTTACTATTAAATGATATATCATATGATACAAATAACAACTGTTATTATCAGCTTCCCCTCTTTAAATTGTTATTTATTTTAAATATTAATATATTTTAATAATATTAAATTTTTATAATCATGTTAAATCATCATGAATAATACTGATTACTATGTTTGCATATGTATTATATATAATACTCATATAAACCAAACTTTGGTATTTTTTTTCATATGTCAAAGCATTGATCGGGAAGCGAACCCGGGCCAGCTGCTTGGAAGGCAGCTATGCTAACTACTAGGACATCAATGCTTGACAACTTTGGTGTTTTTATTTAAGAATAATCTATTTTAACAGCATTCTTTCCTACATAATTATAATTTATTTATTATTATTATGCATGCCCATGAAGTAAATTATCTATCTTTCTTCATTATTAATCCTTTTTACATTTTATAAATTTGCAATTTTGTATTCTGAATTTCCTATAGTTTAATTTGGAAAGCTACATTAATTTCATGTTTTATTACTTTCTATTTCATTTATCTGTGTATTGGATAGCACATACTTAATATTTTTGCAAAATAAGTAAAAACCATCTGATACAAAGTAATATTAAAATAATATTAAATAAAAGAAATTGCACTATTAATTAAAATTTCACTAGTTAAAAATGTAATTTGAATTTAGAAAATGAACCGTACTTCTTTTATTTTCCATTTCTGGTGATTTTTTTTTTCATCATTATGATTAAATACACAGCTTGGCTTGTCGTTCTTTCACGATTTAAAAAGGCTGAAATCCAATTAGGATCAATTTTTAATTAATTATGTTGGTAGATATGCTGCTTGATTTTTATATTTAAATTTTCTCTAATCACACAGCAGATCTTCACTCGAAAACTGATCCTAATTTTGCATTTCAGTTTTTTTAAATCAGAAAAGAGAAAATCACATATTTAATTCTAATCATTTCAATGCAATAAATTGAATAGAAAAAACCTCTGAAAATAGAAAAAAAGAAGTTTGGTTCATTTCTAATTGATATCATAGTCTCAAACAGCATTCCAATAATATTTAGATAAATCAAAATTGGAGTTTTAATTAATAAGGATATGTGGGTTTTTTTTACCTAAATGGTACTGTGGTATTAGAGCTGCACATGAAGAATTATAATCTTTAATCATTAAATAATTAAGTTATTAAATCAAAAACATATTTTAAAATCTACATTAAAAAAAAAAAACAATTTAACAAAAAAAAAATACGAAAAGCATTAATGTAAAGAATAGTTAAAATGCGTGTTTAAATCAAATTGTGTGTGTGTTTGCACGTGCATATTCTGCATAATTTATTTTAATACATTGTACAGACTTACACCTGCATTTATATATGTAATATATGCGGGATTCGAACTCAGACTTTCACACGACCTATAACTTTCAGTGCCATCTTATATTGCTAACTCAACTGATCACACACATATTGAAAAGATAAATAGTTACTAATAAACGTATTTCATGCTAAACCAGCCTTCATCAGTTGGTCCAGATTACCATCTCCACACATATATACAATTAGTACTCAGCTTTATATTAAGATAGCCAATCTTCATACTTTATTAAGTGTTGGTTTACCACGAAATAATTTATTGGTGATTATTTATCTTTTCAACATGTGTGTGATCAGGTGAGTCAGCAATATAAGATGGCACTGAGAGTTGTAGGTCGTGTGAAAGTCTGCGTTCGAATCCCGCATATATTACATATATAGATGCGGGTGTAAGCATGTACAACGTATTAAAATAGATTATGCTGAATATCCACGTGCAAACACACACTCAATTTGATTTTTTTTTTAAGTGTCATAGCATCGGCCGGGACGCGAACCCGCAACCCGGGCAACTGCCTGCAAGTGCAAGGCGTCGCGCTGACCTCTCGCTTTTCGTATTTTTTATTTTTTTTTTTGTTAAATTGTTGGTTTTTTTTAATGTAGACTTTAAAATATGTTTTTGATTTAATTGATTAAACGATTATAATTCTTCTTGTCGCAGCTCTAATACGACAATACCTTTTAAATTTAATATTCTTTTGATAGTATCAATCAATGATTATGATATGCGAATATTGAAAACCTACTTGGTGATTATTGAAAAATTTGAAAATATATCTTATTCTGTGTCAGTTTTTTTGGCATTCATTTATATACTGTTAGGATGAACTTGTCTACTATTTACTATATATATATATATTTACATTCATGATTAGTTACCAAAAATTGAAAGTCGAAGTATTGTAACAGATCAGCAGTATAATGATATCATCAGATTGTCATCTCAAGCATTAGTGAATTCCCGTAGTTTAGCTATTCAGAGTGTGTGCAGTTGGATGCTAGGTTTATTATTCATGTCCGCAACTACATCCAGTGAAGCTCAGACTGGAGGTAAGAAAATTTCTGTATTAATTTAAATTATAGTGGAATAAACTATTTATTATCTATTATCTGCCTTTTTTTACCCATAAGTATTAATAACTACTGTATAACTTATCGGAGAAAATTAAATTTAAGAACCATTGTTATTAATACATTGTACAGGCTTAAACCTGCATTTACATATGTAATATATGCGGGATTCGAACTCAGACTTTCACACGACCCACTACTCTCAGTGCCATCTTATATTGCTGACCTACCTGATCACACACAGATCAAGTGGGTCAGCAATATGAGATGGCATTGAGAGTAGTGGTTCATGTGAAAGTCTGAGTTCGAATCCCGAACCATTGTTATTGTAAATTAAATATATCATAATGTGTTTTATAATAATAGTTTTTTTTTAAAAAAAAAATAATTTTTCGTAATTTTTATAACAATCTTGTATTTTTTTTTTTACTTAGCTACTTTTATTTAGTGTTAATTTGAAAATTCAATTTAGAATAAAATAACCTTTGAGAGTCCAGTTGTTAGCCGAGAGGTCAGCGCAACCGGCTTGCAAGCAAGCAGTTGTTTGCAGGCGGTTGTTGCGGGTTCACCTCCCAGCCGATGCTATGACATATGGAACCTTTGAGAGTACAAAAATAAATCATTATTTTCAGAGACATCACATGATCACATCTCCTATACTAGCACATTAATTGTTGATAAACAGAGCAAAACTCTCCATACAGTATTGCCACCTGTGCTAAACAGAGTAAACAATGGATGCCAGAAGGCTTGTGCATAAAATCCCTATCTAGTGCCTACTCATCCAATATCCCCAGACTAGTTTCTGGCTTGTGGCCTTCGTCAGTGGGGAGCTTTGGATCTGAGAGCATTGCATCTAGATCTTAGGATCTAATGCAACTCTCTAGCAACCACCTTTTATCTTTACTTAACTACAAAACTATGAGAATGAAATTGAAAACATAAAAAATATTTTCAATCTAAGCTCAATAGCTTATATAGTCATATGGGTCTGAACTCAGTTCAGCACCCATACATTTTGGTGTCTTTGGCTCTTTTACAACCATAGACACCACTATCCTATTAGGCAGGATTGGTGTTAAACCATTTAGCATCACATGATCACATCTCCTATACTAGCACATTAATTGTTGATAAACAGAGCAAAACTCTCCATACAGTATTTTCATTCACATAGTTTTGTAGTTAAGTAGAGATAAAAGGTGGTTGCTAGAGGGTTGCATTAGATCCTAAGATCTAGATGCAGTGCTCTCAGATCCAAAGCTCCTCACTGATGAAAGCCACAAGCCAGAAACTAGTCTGGGGATATTGGATGAGTAGGCATTAGATAGGGATTTTATGCACAAGCCTTCTGGCATCCATTGATTACTCTGTTTAGCATAGGTGGCAATACTGTATGGAGAGTTTTGCTCTGTTTACATTTTCAGAGAGTTTAGCTTATTATGATAATAGTATTGTATTCAAGAATTAAAATTCCTGAATATATTTAAATATAAAATAATAGTTTACTTATTTGAATAAACCTGCTAGGTTCGGCTATCGCTCTGATCTCTCAATGATCACATGCCTTTTTAAACAATTGATCATACCATTTATTTATAAGGTTTGAGAATTTTGTTACTATGAAGCCATAATTATAAAAATTCAAGTCATTTTAGCTTTATGTAGTAAATTACCATGGTTTTGTCAATTCTTCAGCAAACTTCTATGTGAATCGCATTATCTGCAAAGAGGATATCAAGGCAATAAATGATTTTCGTCCAAATAATTACCTTTTGCATTATCTTTGTCAGTGCAGTCAATTTTTTTTAAAGTTTAAATTTATAGATAAAAATTTTAATCTTTCTGGATGTGTGTGAGGCTACAATTATTTGTTTTTATTTCTGTCATTCTGTCTGCAGACACATGCTGTCATTTTATAAATTTGCATAATCTTTTACTTGCATTAACTCATTATTCTCTGCTTTATTATTTCTATTATCTCCTCAATGAATGCTAAAACATTAAACAATATGCAAAAACTCCAATTATCATCTCCTTTTTCCATCTTTGTGTTTGTGAAACTCAAAACAAAACAAAAAAAGAAATTATTTTTTAATACGGACTTCCATCTTTGATTAAAATTATCAAATAAAGAACTAGGTTTAGTAAACTAATTTATTTCCAATAGAAACAGTGTCATAAAATTTCTTTTATTATTCATGAAAGTATAAATTTCATATGTTTTTTCCTGATATGTGTATATGATGATTAGCACGTGTGCATACTACACACATGATCTTACATGAAAATTAGATATTAAAAATGTCCTGAGATAATATGGTTTGATCTGAACATGAACATGATTGTAAATATCATGAAGTCATTTATTTTTATCAATATTTCATTCATATGTCAATAATGTATTTAATAATTTTAAAATGTTTCACATATATGTCATTTCTTATTATGCAATCTTGAAATAATGAAATATTATGAGTTCTCCCAAATAGCTTTTGTTCAAGTGATTAAAAATTTTTTTAAAAAGTGTGCACAATTACTAAAGAAGTTTTAGAACACTGCTATAGAGCATTGAAAAAGTAAAAGCAATCCATGATGAAGAAACATATTTTGAAAAACATTGAAACAGATAAAGAAAAAAAACACATTTCACTTAAATTGATTTTAAGCTGCAATATAAATTAATGTGCTATTTATGGTTTTACTTTATACCCTATAGCTAATTTTTTAAATTTTAGTTAACTATGAAAAAATAACATACTTATTGTTTAATCTATTTCAGTTATTACATTGTAGAGATGTCTGCCCATCCTTACATATGTATTAAATGGATTATGTCCTATACATGTGGGGTTCAGATTGACCTTAGGTCACCATGGGTGTGACAAGAATCTCGGCCTCAGGGTGGCCTTTGAGCATTCCATCATCAGATTTTCAATTCGATGGACAGTTGAAGAGTTGGAGTGTGGAGTAGATTGAAGCCTGTCCATTAAAGTATGAAGATTGTATATCTTAATATATATCTGAGCACTTATAGTGTATGTGTGTAGAGATGATAATCTGGACCAATTGATGATTTCTGGTTTAGCATGAAATACGTATATTGGTGATTATTTATCTTTTCAACATATATGTGTTTAAGTGTACCAGTGTTATTAGATAGAGTGGAGAGTGATGGGTCGTGCGAAAGTCTGTGCTCATATACCCTATATATTACAAATATTATTATTAACATGACTGTACTTTTTTAAAGAACGATTAAACATTTGTAAAAAAAATCAATTAGTTTAAATGTTATTTTTTTCTCATTTGCTCATTTTATTCATTATGATATAAATACATATATTTTATTTAATTACTTTAATCAAGTTGTTAGGTTATCATGTACAGCATTATCTGCTGCATTTTCTGAGTTATTTCTTAAATTGGACAATGCACTATAAAGGACTATAATAGTATTTTCAATGGATGTATTTATCCACTGATTTTTGCACAAACTGAATCACATTATACAATTTATATATTCGCCATGTAACAAAAAATCTTATAATTCAAATAGACACATTCAATGATGTTTATACGTCAGAAACTGATATAAATATTAATGTATTGGTAATTACACTTAGAAACAGTACCAAACTCTTCAGACAGTAGTGCCACCCAGTGCAAGCCATAGTAATCAATGAATGCTAAAAGGTTTGTGCATAAAATCCCTTTCTAGTTTGCTACTGTTTTAAAAGCTTGTGTAAACATAGGAAATAGTGATCATGTGATGTTTTAGTGGTTAATTAAATTTAGTAAGCAAGTTATATTAAATCTTTATTTTGTAATAAATGTTCTTGTTATTTTACTTTTTGATATATGCAAAATAATGTTGATTTATTATTTATAGAGTTAAATTTGTTTAAATGATTGTCTTAAAATCCTCTTTCTTTTTCAGTTCCAGACAACTATTCATACATGAAAGAAAGTAGCATTCTTAGATCATGCGTAAATTTGTTGATAGAATCTGGTAAAGTAGGTAAGACATTTTTTTAAACATTTTTGGTGCATTTATTTTAACTGCTCTTTGAAGAAGTAGAAAAACATTTAAGCTTAAAGAGAAAAAAATATGCTGTATTTTAAAAATATAAGACAATTGTATTGACTTTTTAGAGTTTCTAAAATATTCACATTTGAATGAGCTTAATGATGAAATGATCAGAGAAATATCAACTCACCAGAAGACGGCTAAATTGATTTGACACCAAAAATAATGTTTTCTTTTGTTCAAAACAATTTTCAGTAAATTGCAATATGGTGTTGAAACGAGGACTTTACTGATAAAAAAAAAAACTAAATACTATTTATCAAATAATAGTTAATATTTTTGATATTTTTTTAAAAAAAATTAATTTTATTGTTTAAAGTTAAAAATGGAAATCTGTAAATCTTTATTACTTAAATATTTTTCTGAACAAATCAAAATTTACAATACGTATAAAAATTTAATTATATAAAATTAATTTATTAAGTGCAATACTTTTATCAGCTTTTAATCATAATAATTATCTTTCAGTAATTGCAAAATTATTCATTAATAATTTTTTATTAGATTTAAAATTATTCAAAAATTTTAATATTTTAAATCAAAATTTTTTTGTGCTATAATATAAATATATCTATTTTTATAAATTTTCCACAAGAATTTCGTTCTGCTTTTTTATATATATTATTGCAGAATCTCGTAACTTTAGAAGTTAATAAACATCACATGACCATCACTTCTTATGCTTGTGTATAGCTGTTGTTAAAACAGGCAAAACTCACCATACGTATTGGCCACACAGCAAGCTAGAGTAATCAATGGTTGCCTGAAGGCTTGTGCATAAAATCCCCATCTAATGCCTACTCATCCAATACCTCCAGACTAGTTTCTGGCTTGTGGCCTTCGTCAGTGAGGCGCCTTGGATCTGAGAGCACTGCACCTAGATCTTAGGATCTAATGCAACCCTCCAGCAGCCACCTTTTATCTCCACTTAAATAGAAAACGATGAGTCTTAAACTGAAAACACCTTAATGTTTTCAATCTAAGCCCACTAGCTTATATAGTAATATGGGTCTGAACCCAGTTCAGTACTCATTAGATCCTAAGATCTAGGTGCAGTGCTCTCAGATTCAAGGCTCCTCACTGACAAAGGCCACAAGCTAAAAACTAGTCTGGAGATATTGGATGAATAGGCACTAGATGGGGATTTTATGCACAAGCTTTCTGGCATCCATTGATTACTCTGGTTGGCACAAGATGGCACTACTGTATGGAGAGTTTTGCCTGTTTTAACTTTAGAAGTTATTATCACCACTACTATGCTTCAAATACATAGTTGTATATATTACAAGAAATCTGTAATATTTTTTTCAGTATCTACAACCATGATTTATAATATAACTAGCTGTAGCTGCCATTTCACTCTTGTTAATAGAATAAAATAATATAACATAATATATAACTATTTCTATGGCTTCTATATTTATGTATATTTAAATGAAATAATAATATATGAGTTATTATAAACAATATTGCAAAAAAAAAAAAAATGACTTTTTATGATCAGTTATACTACTGAATAATCAAGCTTTAGTATTTTATTTTAAATATATTTTTCATGTGATAAACTAATTAGTATTAATAATTACTTAGCATATTCTCTGATATATATAATATATCCAAGTCATGCCAAAACACAAAAACATGTAACAAAGTTGATTAATTACAAATAGTAATTATTTATAAATAATAATTAGTTTCATAGAATTTGTTTCTGATATGCTATTTAAATGTTATAATATATTTAAATTTGCATTTTTTTCAAGAGTTTTATTATTATTAAATTTTATTATATTGATTAGAATTATGTATTTCTAATTTCTATAACATTCATTTATATATGGTAATTAGTTTCAAAAAATACAGTTTCTGGTATTCTATTCATAATACATATGTAATTATGTGTTTTTCAACATATATATGTGATGTGGTGGGATGCACTGTGACTTCTCCTTATACAGAGTCAGGAATCTCTCACCATCTATGCCCAGAGAAACCTGTTAGCCACATTACCTTCCCTTTCCATTCTCCACCCTAAGTTTTCCCATACTCTGCTCCATCCCATTTCCATAACATAATCTTTGTCAGCTCCATTACCTTCATACTCTAAATCCCCCTTATCTTTTCCCAAACCTAGCATAGAAAACAATAACTCACTTTCTGTATAATCACTTTGTTCATATTTAATCTTCCATAACTTCATTATTTGTACCCTTTCTGCTTCTAAGCATTTACATTGAAAAAACAGATGCCTAATATTTTATATGCCTTCCTTACACAACTTGCAGACTAAATCACCCATATTTTTCCATTTACATGTATATTCCCTTGTTGCTAAAGATCCTATTTGAGCCTTAAACAATAAACTACTTTCCTTATTATTATCATAAATTAACACAGCCAATGTTCCATTTACTTCTATATATATTTAAACTCATTTTACTCTCCATCTTAGTTCTCCATCTCTATTGTGATAAACACATGTTGCCATCTATAGTTCCCTTTGTGTAGTATATAAATAACTAAATAAAGGAAACAATAAAGGTCTTATATTTAGTTATGTATTCCTTAATTTAGGATAAATAGAGAGTGAATGAATATTTTATTTATTAAATTTTAAAATGAAATGACTTTTGTTAAGTTATGAATGGTAACAGTGCCTTAGTAAGATTTAAAAAAAAAGAAAATCACATGTTCATGAGCTAGTATTTAAAAAAAAGAAAAAGACTGCATTTTGTTTTGCCATAGCTACAGAAAAAAATTCAGCAAGGAGTATACACATGCTTTCTTTTGCTTAAAATTTTGTGTTTTATCTTATCTTACTTTTGCAGATAGATTTTGGCCTTATAACAAAAAAATATGTACTGTGAGTAGAAAATTTATTTAGGAGGGAAGAAACACAGACTTCCCACCATTTGATATCTTTATGATTCAAATGGAATGGTTAACAACAAATGCTATGCTTAGCCACCATGAAACTATGAAACTATCAAAATGTGCCATGAATTGTAATATCAACAAAAGGAATAGTTGGATATCATTTAAGGATAAAAATATTCATGGAAACCTACATTTGTGTTTTGTTATCATTGATGAGCCAAGGAAGACATCATGGGATAGTGGAATCTAAGTTGAAATTACATATAAGTTAAATTATGTACAAGCTTGATAACAGACACTAAAAGAGAAATTTCTTTTAAATTATTTACATGAAATAAAATCTCACTTATTAATAATAATTAAAAGCATAATAGTAGCTTAACAATTAAATATTTATCAAAGCTTTTTTTAGTAATAATTTTAATTATAAGGCAATTTTATCTTATCATTCGATATAGGCTTAAATAATAGATTCACGTAATTAAGACTTAAATCAATTGTTAAAATATTAATTTTCTTAAAACAAATCAAAATTAAACATAAATAATATTCTATATAATTTATTTAAATTATTAAATAATTATTATAAAAAAACATTATTTAAGTCCAAGATATAAAACATGTTAAAAGAAAAAAATGTATAAAAGATAATAATATTAACATTTTATTATATTGGGTTTTTTTTTTTATTGTATGAGAAAGAATATGTAATTAACCCTTTATGAGTGTATGCATTAATAATTTTAATCTTAGATCGTTTTTGTTAATTGCAATCTGGCAGGAGGTAAATTGTAAAATATATATTATATGATATTAGATTGCAGTTGGTAAAATTAGAATTATGTTCTTTGTCTTAGCCATCTCAATGAGTTAATGTTTACTTCAATAAATTTATATTATTATTATTAACCTAAGTACTTTGATTTACCTATTATATAATTATTATAAAATTATTTTATTGCATAATTTATTTACAATTAAAATATTTAAGTGTATATCCCATATGATATCTCATTAGCAAATAAAATATTATTTATTGAACTTTATTTTCTTTGCCAAGCAAAAATACTTATTATGGACTCATTGGTATCTTACAAATTCATGAGCTCATTGTAGATATAAATACAAATTATCATAGAGTCAGTTTATGGTTTAATTCATTTATTTATTAGTTATATTTTTTTAGATGCCTAAGTACAACATTGACCTGTTATATTTTCTAGTTTGCATATGTGAGCATTTATAAATTAGGCAATTTTTCACCCATTATTTTATTAATTGTCTATTACAATTTTGGCTCGTTCAACAGGCGAATATTTCTATTTATGAGACAATGTTACTTCATTAGCATCATTCTTATATATATAAAATAATCCCAGTGCATAACACTATATTGAAATAAATATACAAATATTAAACATTAAATCACCCCACATGGTTAAGAAATCCAGTACCGCCCTCTGTGAACTAATACATAAATACATTAGAGTTTGTATTTCAAAATAGCCAGGTCAAACATCCAATACCACCCTCTGTGAACTAATATATAAATACATTAGAGTTCGTATTTCAAAATAGCCAAACCAAAATTATCAGTTTGATCTGGCTATTTTGAAATACGAACTCTAATGTATTTATATATTAGTTTACAGAGGACGGTACTGGATTTCTTAACCATGTTGGGTGATTTAATGTTTAATATATATATATATATATATACATATCTTGAATAAAATTGTGCATTTCTAATTTAATTAATAAATATCAATATAGAGATGGGGAAGGGAAATAAGACTGGTTTAAACTTAAGGATCACCTGATTATGTCCCTGTCCCTGGCTAAAATAATGTAAATTTATGAGCTAATTGGTTTTCTTTATGCATTAATATAAGTGCCTAACTATTTATTTCTTTTCATGTTTGGGTATGGTTTGATTAATAAACTTCATTAACAAATATTATTATTGACAATGGCAATAATTCTAATATGTATGTCCAAGTAAAAGAATTTTCTGCATGATGCCTGAAGTGCCATCTCTGAATTAATGCATGTATTGCATAATAACATATTTTAGCTATTCACCACAAATGTTGTAAGATATTGTGCCATCTCTGAATTAATGCATGTACTGCATAATAACATATTTTAGCTATTCACCACAAATATTGTAAGATATTGGCATATATTGTAGATTTTAAAGGTAATAAAAATATAATTTAAAAATTTTTTTAAATATTGTATTGAATAATTTTTAATATTGTTTAAATCTAAAGTATATAATTTATAAAGCACTTAATAAAAGCTTATTAATTTATTACATATACTGTTATTATTTTTAAAAGTAAATAATTAATTGTAATTGATCATTTTTAATATTGTTTCAAGAAATTTATAAAGTGATGTACAGCTCTTTTAATTATTTAAGTTGACATTTATTCGAATATAAATAATTCAAGGTACCACTCATGTTTATTGATTTATTGCTTAATCTGAGCTAAATATCATAAAGCAAAATCCATGTTTTATGTATTGTAATATTATATACAGTGGCGAACTCTGGCCATAATGGGGAAAAAATAATTAATTTTCCCATATATTTTTTTAATAATAATAATGGGTATTTGATTTATTTAAATATTTCTTCATTAAATGATAATATGAGAATTTTCAAACATTTTTTTTAATATAGTGTGGATATTTGAAATGTGTTATAATTTAAAAAGTAGTTGTAAAGAGGAGTAACAAGAAGAGATCGAAAATGCAATGTGTGGGTAAGAGAACAAACAGGTGTTACTGACCTCATTGAAAAAATTAAAAGATTGAAATGGAGTTGGGCTGGACATATTGCTAGAAGAGATGATAATAGATGGACAATTGAAATCTTAAGCTGTATTCCAAGAGATTTAAAAGACCCAGAAAGAGACCACATGTGAGATGGATGGATGAAATAAGAAAGTATGCAAGGGTGATGTGGAGAAGAAAAGCTAAAGATTGGAGAAGATGGATTAAACTTGGAGAGACCTTCATCCTGCAGTGGATTGATAATGTTTGATGATGATGATGATGAAAGAGGAGAAACAAGCATAAGATAAAATAAACAATTTTTTGTTGCCTCTCTGCAGTATTTTTAATTATTTACCAATTTTAATTTTGAAAAAATGTATTAAGAATAAAAAAAAATTCTCTTCAGTAAATTTTTTAATAATTTTTAATTTTAACTTTTGAGAGAGATAAAATGGATAAAGTTTTATATTTAGCAAAAATTTTAAAAGAAAAGAGAAAATATAACATTTAACATTTTTGTTGAATGTTATTTTAATTAAAGTTTTTTTTTAATTTTCTCATTATCTTTCTCCAAAACAAAAGGCAATGTTTACCAAGTCAATGGTGATTAAAAAATTATCTTATTTTTGGTATAGGAAAAAAAATAACCACAGAAGATTTTTTTTCTTATGATTAGAATTTATTATTTCTTTTATCTTTGACTTGTTTTTCAATTTTAATTTTGCAAAAGGGAAATAAACTTTTCTAAAAATAAGCCATATTGGTTAAAATTAAGTTTTGTCAGGTGGGAGACAAGATTGTGATTGGATATACTTAAGATTGTTCTAAAAAAGTAAGATAGAGGAGTGGATAAATCAGTAGATTTTCAGTGTCCTGTAAAGATCAGTAATTCTGGATCAAGCTGTTGAAGAAGATAGAAGTCTTGGGTAAGCTGTTGAAGAAATCAATAACATTAGAGATTTCTGATTCAACTGTTGAAAAAAACAGCTACAGAGAGCAGACTACAGTCAAAAGAAAATGATTTCTAAAATGGATTAAGAAAATTCATGTGTTAGGCTTAGCTAGAAGCTGAGCATCATCTAATCTCAACCATGTAAACTGCTCACTAGAAAAATGTAAAGAAGAATAATATCCTTAGCTACAACAAGATTTGTTTCCATTCAAAAGCATGATAATTTCATTATGTGTTTTAACCTAACTTCAAATTATTAGATAGCAAATATGGATAAATTCAGTCTGTGAAACCTGAAAATATGCATAAATTTAATTACCCTGGAAATATGTGTGGAGAACTTCTATAAGCCTACAAGAAGTAAAAAAAAAAGATTGTTAAACTTAACAATGGAAGCCAACAGAAAAGAAAACTGAAAATGGTAATTATCAAAGGACTCAAAAGAAAAAGAAAACCATAGTAAACTTATTTTAATGTGCACATTATATCTTCATATATATATGTGTGTGTGTGTGTGTGTAAAATAAATAAAATATTCGTTAATTAAAAACAATATTGTAATTATAATTGAAATAATATTTTTAACGGTTTATAAACAATTACAAACAATCTTAAAATCCGCAGAAGTACTTTCGGTTACTTTCTAACCTGCCTCAATTGCAGTTGAGGCAGGTTAGAAAGTAACCGAAAGTACTTCTGCGGATTTTAAGATTGTTTGTAATTGTTTATAAACCATTAAAAATATTATTTCAATTATTTTTATAGAAACCATAATTAGTAGTGGTGAATAATTTTTATTAATTTAATGTTTTTTTAAACATGTTTTTTTATTCAATTGATTTTCCTTTCAAAATTATAAATAGGGTCGTTAGCTAATTTACAATTGTCTTATCTCTGTGAAAAGTTGTTTTCGAACTTTAGTTAAGGGAAAGGAAATGTCTTAACGAAAGTAAAATTTAATTAATTGAATCGGTAAGAGTCAACTATAAGTTAAGATTAGTTACTATATGAAATTATAGATATATTTCTCAAGTTGTTTGAATTATATCATTTTAAATTGTTTTATAAATAATAGTTCTAATTCCACCAGTTATCTTTTCTGTGAGTGATTTGATTTCATAATACCTTAGTGTTTTCGGAATTTTTAAATCATCCCAGTAAAATTATGTAAAGTAAAGTAAACTGTTATATTTATCTTTCTTTTCTTCACAGTTATAGTTCCTAGAGTCTTGTGATCTTGAAGTAGCTCTAGAGAGCACTAATGGATTTATGTTTGTGTTTGGATAACTAGATGATAACTGTGGATGGTGCAAAGGTATCATAGTAAATTCCATTCACTGAATTTTGTTTTTTATTAGAGATTAAGATATAGTTGACCTGTACACTCATGGTACCATATAGAATAGACATTTTAGCAAATAAGTATGTGCATTCAAATAAATGCTTGTATATCATGCCCTAACTTTAGCCATGGTTAGATAATTAGCCTTTTTATAATGTATCTATTTTAGATCCAGTCACAAGAAATGATTGTTGATTAGTGATGAGTTAATTATTTATGTATAATGCTGGGTAATTTTGTAAATTATACTTATTATTAACTTATTATTAGTATAAGTACGTATACTGTTATTCTATGCTGATCTTATGTTGCATAAATGTATTTATAATTTTATATATTTATTCATTTATATTTTCTCACCATTGATTATTTATTTTATAGGAAAGATGATGTTTTTCCATCTCCCCATGTCACCCCTATGTTTTATACCATTACAATATCTATATAAAGGATAAGTAGAGAATAGATTAAATAAAAGAAAAAGAAATAATATTTTTTCAATACGGTAGAAAAGTTTTTTATTTATTTATTGTAAGTTGATCTTTTTTAAAAGATGAATAATGAGAGCATATCTCTTGCACTTATTTTTCCCCTTATATTTAGTCTATTTTTATTAACATATCTATATTAGTATTTTAGATCATTAATGTAGGTTAATATCTTTAATATCAGGAAAATACCCATGTCATTTTAAATGTTCTTTCTTATATGTTAATTATATATATTTAAAACTTACTTTATCACATGAAAATATACTTAAAGGGAAATGGCAAAAGTTTATCAAATTCAGTGCCTACAATATTTTAACATTTACTTTTTTACATGTTAAATATATTTAAACCAACATAAAGTTTATCCTGTGTCATTTTAAATTTTAGGTTAACACATGTTAAATGTATATTTAAGCTAAAATCCTAAAAGTTTATCAAATTCATTAGTATAACTGATCTAAATTGTAATTTTATTAATTTAAAATGTATTTACAAAATCAATTTTTACCTTTACTTTATCAAAAACTATATTGTTCGTTTAAAAAAATTTCCAGCTTCATAATCTTTTAATCGGTGCTGCCATCTTTTTGCTTTCTTTTTTGTAATGTCATTTGAAAACATTTATGATATAGATTTCCCACATATTTTTATATTGAAAATTACAATTTTTTTGAGCAAAGCAAAAATGTATATGCTAGTAAAATTCTATACAAAAAAGAAAATCATGCAATATTATTTAAAATTAGGGCAATACTTGTTGAGTTATAAACAACAAATTTTCACATTTATATAATAATATAGATAGCAGCAATTATGATTTCGAGAGTTAAAATTTATATTTTTTCTTCTTAACCAAATTACAATTATTGAAATGAGTAGTATATTTAGAAAAACATCATTCATATTTAAACAGAATATATCTGTCATACATGAACTCTACTATTCCATATACTTATATATATATATATGTGTGTGTGTGTGTGTGTGTTTCATTTCTTTATTAAGAAATTTGTAAAATTGATTGTTATCTATTAACATGAGTAACTATTTTATTTCAAAATTAGTTTAATTGATGGTTAGTAAGTTCAGATTAATCAATCCCTCTGCAGAAATGTGTTTTGGTAAAGTGTATTTAAAGTTAAACCACCAAACATCACATGATCACTATTCTTTATACTAACACATAATTGTTATTAAACAAGGCATAACTCTCTATACAGTAGTGCCACCCTGTGCCAACCAGAGTAATCAATGGATGCCTTCTGGCATCCATTGATTACTCTGGTTGGCACAGGGTGACACTACTGTATGGAGAGTTTTGCCTTGTATTTAAAGTTCCAGTTTGTTCAAGATATTAATACTTTTAATATAAGTACTTAGATCAATCATATATATTACAATTCTAATAATAAATCCCTTTTACTTAATTAATTAAATTTTTATTTTATTAAAATAAAATAAAAACTGATTTTGATGACTTCTGTTTTAATTATCATTTATTTATTTTTTGTTATTTTTATTTTTAAATGATGTTTGGAATCTGTCACATTGGTGGACTCAAAAGTTAAAAGTTTCTGGATGTATTTCCAAATAAGAAAGTGAAAAAAAAAATTATATATTATTTTGATTAATTAAATGTTGTGTTTACCATGAACCATTGACTCATGGAAATTTAAATAATTATTACATGTAAATGAAAATACAATTTTTGATTACTTAACACAAATGAGATTGACAATAGAGTCAGACAGCTGAAGGTATTCAATATGGAGATGCTTGAACGTGACTTATTCCAAAGCAATTGATTGCATCATCATTATTATCACCATCATCACCATTATCATCATTATTATTGTTATCATTATTATTTTGAAATAAATAAAGTTTCAATATGTAAATACAGTTTTACTTACATCATTGCTCTAGTTTTTGCTTTTAAAGTAAGAAAATCCCACTATCTGTTTACCATTAATAGTCTGTATCCACAAATGCTCTTCTTATGGTTACATACTAATGTAGCTAGTTTGTAAAAATGCTAGGATTACTTCTATCCTGTTTGATTCTATCATTCAAAATATTTAAAATATATATATAAACAGTGAGGATTGCCAATTCCTCAACAAGCTTTGTGGTAAATGCTTAGCTAGAGAAAGCATTTAAAATATCTCTGTCAGAACACCCCCCCCCCAACCTCTGACCATGTTTCGTGCTCTCACACTCCTCGAAGAGGCGCTAGAGTAGGTTCAGACACTAGATCTAGTGTCTGAACCTATCCTAGCACCTCTCTGAGGAGTGCCAGAGCACAAAACCATAATCAGTGTGTGAACCTATCCTAGCACCTCTCTAAGGAGTGCGAGAGCATGAAACCATGGTCAGAGGTTGTTTTTTTTTGGGGGGGGGGGTCCTGACAGAGATATTTTAAATGCTTTCTCTAGTTAAGCATTTATCACAAAGCTTGTTGAGGAATTGGCAATCCTCATCGTTTATAACTTACAAGCTTAAGAGTATAGGGTCATGTAATCTATGACTCTTATTTTGATTATATATATATGTTTTTAATTGAACATATAATGTCAAGACGTGTTAAATTGTGTTTGTATTATTAAGATGCCATTATTAGCATACCCATATTTGTAGTAATTTTTTAAATTCAATAATATTGCCTTATCCTGATAGACAAAGTATATTTCTAATGACTGACAAGTTTCTACGTGAAGAAAATCAAAACGATCTGATTTTTAACCTGCAGAGACAGAATTATAGTGCTGTGCTATCTTACTACTGGTGTTAAAATGGCATTTCTCTTTATAAGCAATAAAACATTTGATAAATAAACAAAATTGCTCATGACTTTTAACTTAGATCTTTTGTGCATTAATCTAAAATTCAATTGTCCTCATGAATAATCCTTTAAACTTATTCTGTGCATATTTTTCTCCAGTTACTTATTTTTACATAAAGACAGCACTTTAAAACTTTCAAACAGCAAAAAAAAAAAAAAGTATGTCTAATTATAGAAGTATAAAAACACAAACCATTTTCAAATAGGTTATCTAAAAGTTGTGGGTGAGTTGTTTTTTATAAAGTAAAAGGTAATTCTATAAACATTTCGTAAATGCACACTTTTACAAATAAATTTTGTTGTTGTTTATTTTAGGTTCTGATAGCTTTAATCCTGAGATTACAACCGTATTGCTTAGTTCTCTTGCCCAGAAATTCACCCAGCCACTTCCTCCTGTAAACTGGACAAACCTGTTATCTCCATTTCTACGACAGAATATCGGTAAATTATGTGTTTCAATATTGCACTTTGTACTGTAAAAGTATAAATTAATAGTCTATAAGTACTGGGGGAGGGGGTATTAAATTAAGAATAAAAACATATTTGATTTTTTAAAGCAAAAATCTTTAATTTCTTTTTTTAAATTTCAACTCTAATCTAAGAGTTCTTGTATATTTTAATGCGATGATAGATTGGCAGATTTCTTATTACACATTAATACTCGCATTTTTACGTGCACATTCTTGAGGTTACAACCTTAGTAAATATTACTTACGTAATCAATGTGCTTTTAAATAAATTTATAATTACAACTTTAGATTATCATAATAAATTTCTAACTATAAGATCTTTCCATTGACTCGTAAATCAAAATATTTCGCAAGTATTAACGTGTAATAAGAAATGTGGACTTAATCAGTGAAGTATTGAATAGCTTCACGCTCTCAGATCTAACTGCGTCAGCTTCCCCTATTTATATAGAAAGAAGGGCTTCCCTCTTTTCTTCCAATACATAAGCTTGTGGTCAAGACCTGTAGAGATCCCTACTATTGCATTTTTACGTGCACATTTTTGAGGTTACAGTCTTAGTAAATATTAAATTCATTGAAGTATTTTTGAAGATTAGGAATATCAACTGTTAATCTGTCTTTCTTAAAGATTTTCATCGTTCTAGTTTTGCACTAATATATATTTAATATCTCACTGATTAATGATTCCTTTCTGTGTTGAATCTATTAAGAACATTACAATGAAATACATAATTATTTGAAAGTCAAATTATAATTCAATTCCACTGTAAATTTGATTGCTTTTATGTCCATTTCTGTTTAGCATTTTTTCTTTTAGAAAAAGAATTCATTAATTTACAGTTTTTCTTTTTCTGCATCAAATCTGTGTCATCTCTTATTTTTTTACCATAACCAAATTTATCCAAAGCATTTTCAGCTTTCAATCATTTACTATTCTAACATTATATCTTCCTTGTAAAATTTAAAATATTATTTGATCTTACCAATGCATTTTGTACATCCAGATACTTCTACAAATTGTCGGAAATTTTTACCATAAAACATGACACCCCCGACTCCCCAGTGACCCTAAACCCTGGATGTCCCTTTCCTATATACCTAATATTACCCATCACATTACTAAAATTATTACTCCTACCCATCAGATTACCCTAATTACTGCACCTCCATTGCATCAGCTTTTCATCATTGCAAAGGAGAACTTACCAACTGATCTCCATTCTCAAGTAGTTTACAAGATTAAATGCCAGGAACCCACCTTCCCCATTGTTTATTATGGCGAATTTGGGGCAAATCTGTCTACATGTATATCCCAACACATATACCTATATAATAAAGCTAGAACAATACAAATACACAATATTTTTTAACATTTTTCTACAACTGGTCATCCCTTTGTTTCTTCATCTATTAACAGTGTGTGCACTGAACACAGCAACTTTAAACAAAAAATTAAAGTGGTATGGCATATCTCAGGAGACAAAAACTCGATCAAATAGCAAAGAATCATGCATGATTTTTTCAAATAGATGGCCTATTTTCCTTAATTATAAAAAAATGGACTTTATGAAAGCTTTTTTCTATAAGGTTTTCGTATGTTTATGGTTATAAAAATCTTTTATGTTATGACAATGGAAATGTGTTGGAATATAAACCTGAATTATCTCCATTTGATATCTTCCATTAATTTCATTAACTAATATTGCCACTTTGTCATGTCAGAGATACCATCAATCTCCACAATTTTTTATTTCTAATGAATCTTAATTAACTTGTACATCCAATATTTATACCTTTGTAATAAAGTGTGTATGAATAAATAGATAAGTTCCAGGAAGATTGCACATATGTCATCCATGAAGAAAGAGCCAAATGCCCATCTACATTTCTGACCAATGATAACATTGAGCATACACATGAGTTGATTCTGATGGATAGATGAGTGATAATGGATTTATGTGGTAAATCATTTGCAAAGCATCTATGGCTCTGCCTATGCAATAATCTATGCTAGACTTAATATTCCAAAAAGGTTGTGTGATATGAGTACTGAAACAACTCATGAAAGATCACAAACAGAAGCATTTATACATCTGCAAATAAAAGTTGGGTTGGTACTCTAAGAAAGGTGAAAGTTTCTTAAAAAATAATCATTGTTGGTAAAAAGACAATGGATTCATCATTATGAGCTTGGGAGTAAACAGTAGAGTATTGATTCGCAACATCCTTAGGATTGACAAAAATTTCAAAAGTCAACCAACAGATGTAAAATTGATGCTTACAGTTTTTTGAGATTCTTAAGGATCACTCTTGGAACATTATCAAGAAGAAGCTTTAATAATTAGGAGTATTCATTTCAATGAGCATGAAGCCTAACATTCAAACAAAATGCAGAGGACTTCTATATAAGGATGTTGTGTTGTTACATGACATTGCACATCTGTACATCATGGCCACACTAATACACTCTTTAAAAACTTTCTTTTAAGTGTTGGAGCATCCTTCCTTGCCCCATTAGACTACCACATGGCTTGAAGCTTAGCCTAAAATATTTTTTAATGAGGAATATGAAAGCTTGTTGACTGATGGACAAAGTGTATTGAAAAGCAGGAAAATTATGTCAAAAAATTACCTTCCCTAAATGTTGATTCAAATTAATTCTATTGCCAAAGTGAGGATCATTTCTGATTTACTCTCATAATATGAAATTAAATGTAATCATCATCAATGTTTTGCAATATATAATTTCACTTTAAATACCATTCTAAATTGTAAATTTATAATTTTTTCTTTTATTTTAATTAATGTATTAAATGTTTTATATTATATTGTTCTAATTATTAAATTTTACAATTTTGCTGTAGTAAATTTAGTGTAGTGGCAAGAGTATCATACATAGGAGTTAAAGATCTCTGAATTAATTTCAAGCAAAAAGAAGTTTAAAAAATTAGTAATATTTTTTAAATATATGATTGTTCTATACTCATTCCCTCACTTTGTGAACAAATGCAACTGATCTCCCAAGTATTTGTCCCCATATACTTGTTCTCCGAGTCCTTTGATATTCCTAGCACTTGACTTCTCAGGCATTTGAATCATTTTAAAGTTTTAATATTATTTCAGAGTGGTCCATTTATCTCATTAATTTATATTTTTTAGTTTCTTGTAAATTTAGTTACTTTGCCATAATATTAGCAGCTTTATTTTTTTGTTTATTATCTTGATTTGTACTGTGTTAATTAAATATTTTGTTAAAGTGTCTTTTGGTCCACCTTATATATTATGTAATTATTTATCAAGAATGGAGATGTATACAATTTATTGACAAAACTGTGAAAATTAATGAAGCTGATTATTGTTAACTAGTTAATTAATGGAATAATGATACACATTATGGGCATATTTAGTGATTAATGACATTATTGAAGGTAATATATTTATATATATATATATATATTAATTTATAAAATTATTAATTGTAATATTTATAATTATATACATATGTATAAAGAATGGGAGACAGAAAAGAAAAAAAAGCCATTAATTTCCATAAATAACGTGATGCTAATATTTTCTTTATAAATATCTTTTATATATGTGCACTATAGTTTTATTTGTCTTTAACATACATGGAAAGCTTTAACTTCTAATATTAGGTCATTCAAACATTACATGATCACTTTTTCATTATGTTTAATCAAACTGCTAAAACAGTAGCAAAGGTTTTTTCCCACAATAATGCCACAATCTTCTAGTATTTGTTAGTTACTAGAGCTTACATGAGGTGGCACTATTGTATGAAAAGAATTTTGCTTCTAAAATAAGTTAAATAATATTATTTTAGTGATTAATATTGTGGTTTTTTTTATAGATGTGAAAAATAAACTAATGTGTCTTGAGACAATTCTGTATCAAAGCCCTTCATCTCCATCTGCTTCTCTGTTTTTAGCTTCTTGGATTACTCAGCCTTTATTAGAGTCATTAGATGTAAGTATTCCAATTCCGAATAATGTAGCATAATGCTTATTATAACATTTTAATTGACACACTTATATAAAATGAGGGTTGCAATCTTTTAATTTAGGAATTAATAAATCAATTTTCATGGACTTTTTTTTCCACATATAGTATAAATCTTCGAAAATGTTTAGGATAGTTAAATTGCTTGCTTTATCGGATCACTAGGATAAAAATAACATGTTAAGCATGAGCCTAGCATGTCTTATGCATAAACCATAATGTCCATGATTCATACTTATTTTTCAAAAAAATTATTACATAAGATGAAAATAAAAAGCGAAATTTTAATTATCTTAGGAGTAGATAATAAAAGTCAATAAAGTTTATTGATGCTTCCTATTATGGAAAATTATTCCTAAGATAATCCATTTAGGTATCTATATCACGAAAACATCACATGATCACCATTTCATATATCAATAGCAAGATAATTTGAATTTACTTATTTGTTTTTATTCTACTTTGGCGGGGGAGGGGGATAAATAAACCAGGGTTGTTGTTTTTTTTATAATTTGAATTTTTATTTTATTTAAAAGTAATAAATGTATCTTATGCAACTTTTGAAAATATAGTTTTTAAGAAAATTAACTTCTCATCTTCCAAACATTACCAGTAAAATAGATAATCATAGATTTGATTTTCCTTGTGAATAATTAAAACATATTATTCTTAAACTTTATTAATTTTTACCATCTATTACTGAGATAATTTGAATTAATCTTGTTTTGAAATTAATAAACCCGTTTGTATATATTTTTTTTTCATATATTTAGCACAATTATATTATAAAGTTTTTAGGCTATTTGACTTTGTTTAATTAGCAGATCATTCTTAGTATCAAAATATGCATTCAAAGAGAACATTGTTTTTAAAATGGGTTTTATAATGTTTCTGTTTGATCTTATAATTCAAAAACTAAAACATCAATTTTGATGGGGGAGGGGTCCCATGTATTATTCTCACAGGAAGTTTTACATTATTTTACTAGCAGGAGTGCTTCCATGTGCTTACTACACTTTTGATTGTAATTCTTATTGATTGCATTAAAATACAATAATTTTGTATCTGCAAAACTTTCTAAAATTCTCTAATTATATTAAAGCTATACAATGTTCTATGAATATCAAGAGGGGTTATAATAGTTGTAAGAGGATTATCTGTAATCAAAATCTACAGTTAAAATTGGTATATTTTTTAAAAAAAAGATTTTAATGTCTACTATTCACATATATCATGATTATCATTTATCTTTCAACAGGCAGGTCCTGTGTACCAAACTAGGTCATCTTTTCAAAGTGTTTCTGTCTTTTGCTCTATTCTTTAATTTCTCATAACTATTTTTTTTCTACTACCTTTTTTTTTTTTTTTCCAAAACATTTTTTTCATACTTCTTCTGCATTATATATATATATTGATTCTAATATTCTCACTGATAAATAATCAATTCAGAGTATTATTTCTGGGAGCTTCCAACATCAACTATTTGGGGATTGTATTTTTATTACATGGAAGCTCCTGGAAATAATATTATGGATTCATATATATATATCAGAGATGAAGCGTCCATGTATTGAACAGAAAAATTCACTAAAACTTTCAAAAGCTTTAATTAAAATTCAATTTAAAAAATTAACTTTCAATTTTTTTACCAACAGTTGAATTGTTTTTATATATGCAAAGAATGAATTTGATTAATGCATCTTCAGTTGATTATAAGAAATTCAAACAATGCTAAGATCTAATTTACAGTTAAAACTTTTAAGAATGTTAAAAGGATTTGGAAGATAAAAATATATTGATAATGTATTATCTATATTTAAACTAATCACAACCTGATTATAATGAGCAATTCAAATACATTTTTTTTCTCATGTGTCATAGCATCAGCCAGGAAATGAACCCACTAACCCAGGATAACTGCTTGTAAAGCAGCTGTCGCTGATCTCTCAACCACCAATACTTCACAAATACATTATTTTTTTGTAAGGAATTACTGTTGATTTTCAATTTTTTTTTACTAAACAGTTGAATTGTTTTTATATATGAAAAGAATGAACTTGATTAACTCATCCCTGTGGATTATAAGAAGTTCAAACAATGCTAAGATCTAATTTACAGTTAAAACTTTCAAGAATGTTAAAAGGATTTGGAAGATAAAAATATGTTGATAATATATTCTCTGATTTACAGATAAGAGAGTTTCAGATTTTTCTAGATGTGTGTAATATATATATATATTAGGTGCTATTACATAAAAATTGTTGTGGCAAGTGAAATAAAAACATTATATAAAAAAAGTGTGCTTCCGTTCCTAAAAAAATCATGCTTCGTCACTGATATATATATATATATAAAAGAATTACTAAGTCCAAACTTATTCTTCATAAATTTTTGAAAAATATAGTTTTATTTTTTTAAAACATTTATATATTGCTAATTTTGTTTTTTATCTTTTTTTTTTTCATTGTCTTTCAAAACATTGCTTTTTCTTAAGCCTAATATTAGTTAGCCAGAGAATAATCTCCTTTTAACTCTCTCTCTTTTTTTAAGCTTTGCTTCTTATTTCAACTAATCAACTTTTTAAATATTTAAAATCACTAATCTGCTCTATAACCTTCCATTCACGCTTCTCTTAATATTAATCTTCTCAGCCTCTATTTTTATTGCTTTAGTTTTATTCCAAGCTGTTTACAAATCTTATCATTCTTATATTTTATTAATTTTATATTCACTATATTATATCATCAAGTAACCTGATATAATCCTATCCTTCTTCTCCAATATTAATTTCATCTTTATCAAAAAACATTTAACAATATATCTTAATATTATTATATAAAGCAAGAGATAGGATATTTTCCTAATTTAATATCATTTTTATATTTATCTCTTCTTTAAGAACAATATTTAATTTTATAAATATTTTTAATAATTAGCTCTCCTTGCAATTTGTACCCCCCTCCCTTCCAATATATATTAAAGTAATTTCATTTTCATCTATCAAATGTGTTTTCAAAATCAATGAAACTAATCTCTTTTTAAACCATATATCTGCCGTTAATATCTATTACTGCTGCAATTACATACCTAGTTCTTCTATTCTAAATTCAAATTACTCTTCAGATTGAAACCTTTGCTAACACTTTAACTGTATGTAGTATTAAGCAGTTAAATTACTCTTAAAATTTTGAAATTCATATTACTATTAAATATATATATACATCATTAAAAATAAATCCTAGATATAATAAAATATCTTTATCTAACACTAAAATGTCATATGACAATAGCTGTAATATAGTCATATAATCATCACAAATAAAACATATAAAAGCTCTTTCCGGCAAATTTTAAATTTTTGCCCTTTTCAATTTGTCTTAATTACAAAAATAACCTATACTGCATACACAGTGACATCTACTGGTTCTATATAAAATTAACACAAGCCTATAATTAACACTTAAATATCTTTATAACAACACATATTATACAACCCTCCATTCATTTTCCATTATCCAATTATTAGTTAAATTAATTGATGTTTTATAAATGTTCATACAATTATTATTTTTTATAATTAATGTAATTGGTTTCATATATCTTCCTTCTATTATTTTTTTTAATATAATTTAATGGACTTATATTCTTAACACAATCTATTCTATGTCCATATTTTAAGTAGTGGACATATAATGCAGATCTGTCATCTCTTCTATTAATAGCATCATTATGTTCTTTAGCCCTTTCTTCTAATTGTTTTGCTGTATGTCCATAATAAACCATACTGCAAATCCCACAAGTAATTTTATATACTAAACCCTTTTTATATTTTGTATCATCTTTTATTTTATAATTCCCTACTAATATATCAATATTTTTACTGTTTGACCATCCTATTTTAATATTTTTATCTATATAATTTTTATTTTTTAATAATGTATTATATATTCTAGGAACATATGAAAAGGGCAAAAATTTAAAATTTGCCAAAAAGAGCTTTTATATGTTATTTTTATGTGTTATTATTATATGACTATATTACAGTTATTGTCATATATTATTTTGTTGTTAGATAAAGATATTTTATTATATCTAGGATTATTTTTTACAAAAGGAACATAAAGGATTTATTCCTTGTATTTTAAATATACAGCATTGTAATGAATTTTAAATTAAAATTAGTTTTTAATGAAAATATCTTCAAAGATTATAATAATTATGAATTGACTGCTCTTCTTTTAATCTTGACTAGTAACCAAAACAGACATTAATATTATATTGATTCACTTTTAATAAATGCCATTGACTCTCAGCCTTTTTGTGTAGGATTGCATTCACATATTTCTAATTTAGCACCGCACTAATAAAAGACTGGAAACTGCTGATTTAAATTCAAACACATCAACCTATAAACTTTTCAATTAATATTCAAATTTTAAGCTAAACAGTTTTAGTAAATTTGATTGGCAACAGAATTCAGTAAGGCTTTTTTTTTTGTTTTTGACTACAATTTGTACTATTATTGACTAAAATATTTGTGCATTTGAATATCTTATTACTAAACACAATATAAACTGAATAGGAATTAACATTTGATGTGATATACATTTTGGACTCGCTAATAAAATGGTTTTTCTTTTGGAATTCTATTGTATGTATTATTTTGGATTTTTTTATTTTATAGGATGAGTGCCAGGTGTTTCTTTTTGAGTCTTTACATTTGATGATTAAAACAGTACCACTGGATTCATTAAATTCATTCATTAATGAAGGTATTCATCACATTGGGCGAGTTCATATAGAGAAACGACTATGCCAGGCTTTCATCACTGGCCTAGAAAAATCACTCAAAACCAAAGACCTTTCACATGCACAAACTTTACTTCTGTTTCAGACAGTGGAAAGAATTTTTCCAGTTCTTTCAGCAGAATCAAATGTAAGTAATTAAAGTTTATTGTTTTGTTGACTAATTATTTGTAATTGTTCTCATTTTGTTCAGGATAAAATTAACTTGTTTTTATATCTTTAATATCAGATTTTTGATGCTCAGACATCACTTCACCCCAAATCATCTGATTATATAATACATAAATACTATATTACCACCATCATTGTTTAATGGTGAGATTCTGTTAATAGAATTGTTTTTATTGTATATCTATATAATATTTCTCACTATCTCAAATGAAATAATAATAATGAAAAGTTAATTCAATATAAAGATGCTTTTTTCTCTCTCTTTAAAATCTTTGTGTTAATTTTGAATAATTTAATATTGTATTTTAATGGTTTAATATTCAAACTAATATTTTTCAACAGTATATTAAAACAGCTTAATGAACAGTGCAATTGTCTGCCAGATGTGGGGTTTAAGTTTGGTCCAAATAAATTTTGAATTTTTTTCTTGTTCCAGTCAGGTTTAATATTTTTAAGGTAACTAGATCCATAGTCAATCAAGCTATTTTTAGCTGGAGATAAATCAAAGATGAAAAAATACTGAAAATCATTACCACATGGCAAATCAGGTAAATACAGCCTTCTGTTGGAAGGATCTTTACTTTGAAGTCAACTATTTGGGTATTGTTATGAATTTTTAATTCTGACACACAATAATATTTTTTTATATTACAATTTTTCAAAACAGAATAAAAATATCAGTTTTTATGATTCGTTTGTTTTAATGTAAAACTTTATTTTTAATTATTTATAATAAAAAGGATTTGGAGTAATACATAAGGATATATATTGATAGATAAAGAATATATATATATAATTCGTTTTTTTTTTAAGTTATAAGTTCTAAAGAAATGATAGTAACAAATGTAAATATATAAATTTATTAAGTGCTAGAAGATAATCTAATAATAACGTGAAAGGCTAAAACCTTCGACAGAAGTGCCTTATAATGCTTTTGTGATAATCAGTAATAATGACGGCACGTGGAACTCTCAATTCAAGAACACAAGCCAGGACACGAGAAGAAGATGGTACCCATCTTCTTCTATACTTAAATTTATATATAAATAAGTCAGACTCAAGCATTCTGAACTAAGAGCACAAAATTTCAAACATCTTCACATTTAATTCACTAAATATTATATATAAATAAATAATGCAAAATCTTTCGATTTATAATGAAGCAATTTTTAAATCTAATGAAATGATAGTAACAAATGTAAATATATAAATTTATTAAGTGCTAGCAGATGGTCTAATAATAACGTGAAAGGCTAAAACCTTTGACAGAAGCACCTTAAAACGTTTATGTGACAGCCAATAATGACTGCACATGGAACTCTCAATTCAAGTTATATATAATATTTAGTGAATTAAATGTGAAGATGTTTTAAACTTCACCCTCTTAGTTCAGAATGCTTGAGTCTGACTTATTTATATATAAATTTAAGTATAGAAGAAGATGGGTCCCATCTTTTTCTTGTGTTCTGGCTTGTGTTCTTGAATTGAGAGTTCCACGTGCAGTCATTATTACATCTGATTGGCTGTCACATAAGCATTGTAAATTCTAAAGATATTTCTTTAAAAAATGATAGAAAATCAAATATAGAATAATAAGCCTATTTCCAATACTAGTTGACCATATAACTATTGTACAAGCATTAGTCAAGTTGCAATGTAGATTCATAGATGTGACAAATTGTTTTTAAAGTAATAAAAACCTGAATTATAGCGAATTACACTAATTTAAAGTAACTTAAACCAACCTAATATCAAAAAAGACAGTAAATTGGAATAAGAGATTTTCCAGAATTAATCAAATCAATTAAAAATTTAATTAATATAAATACTTTGTTATGCAATAGATTAGAAGAATATATACAGGGCAATTAAGGATAGTTGGCAGATGAAGGTTTGACATATAGCTACCACTGATTATTAATTTAAGAAAAACATATATGTTGATGTGCAGCTCACTGCATCTGGAATTACATATCCTATAAAAAGAAAGCTATCTAGAGAATTCTGCAACTAATAAAGATGTCTGATAGTCGTTTTTCATATTTATTGAATTATTTCTGGTTATTATTTTTTGCTGTAAGAAAACAGACTCATTAGGTTGTCCATACAGATGTTATAAAGTTTAATTGTAAAAGTTCGAAGATGTATTAGATTATAACAATCTAAGAACTGCAGGGATGAAAAGTAATGAAAAGTCTTAAATATATTTTAACTAACTTTATTCCAAAATATGAAGACTCAAAAATGAAATTGAATTTGCAAATACGATAGTCCTTTTTAGTGGAAGAGGGAGGTATCTTATACTATCGATGAAGTTGAATAAAAACTTTGATTACTGCACTCCAAGATTTTAAAGTAGTCAGAGGACTTGTAGAAAAAGTATAAATCTGAGCATGTATAATCTTGCAAAAGCTATCAAGTGATATGACGTCAGTTTCATAAACATACAGTAAACAAAGTCTGGAAAAATATGAAAAAGAACTTAACAAGTTAATTGTGATTGAAATAGCTTTAAATGGTTGGTAGATTATTTATTTATTTTTTGTAATATAAACTTATGAATGTGGAAAAAAGTTTAGATTTCGGTTCTCATTATTGATTTTGAAAATAATAATTGTAACCGTTTACATAAAAATAGATTCAGTTTTTTTGTTTTATTTTATGTGTAAATATAGATTGGATTATTTAATATTTTTTTTAGATCTATTAAAAAAATTAATCTAAAAATACAGTAAATTCGTAGCAAAAACTACTATTTATTATTTTATTTATATACTTATTTTAAAAATATTATTACTGAATATTTATTTAAACACACATTGATTACATAAGTAATATTTACTAAGGCTGTAACCTCAAGAATATGCGTGTAAAAATCGATATTATGGACCTCTACAGGTCTTAACCACAAGCTTATGCCAAGGCGTAAGCTTGTGGTTAAGACCTGTAGAGGTCCCTAATATCACATTTTTACACGCATATTCTTGAGGTCACAGCCTTAGTAAATATTATTACTGTACATGTCAAAATGTATAAATAAATAGAATTGTTTAAAAGAAGTATTGATTTCAAACCACTTTTAATAATATACCTCCATTGCATTTCTGTATATTTTTTTAGGATAACATTTTAACCTGAATATTACAGAAGCTTTTCTTCTCTCAACAGTTTGTCCTCATCTTGATGCACAGAATCAACATACTAAGCACTGCAAACAAATACAGATTTATTATAAATATTATTTGATATGAGTAATCTCCTTCTGTATCGAATATGCCATCAGATCTTAAAGCAAATTCATACTAAGAGATCTCATATTTAGAATTTTCTTGTCAGGTGTTTATGATTCTTTATTATCAAATTATTCCTCTGTTTATATTTTACCTTTTTCTCATACTGCTTTATCTATGTATGTTATTTGATAAGCATTGTTTGTGATGTTTTATGGAAAAACAATAAGGTTTTCTTTTTGTAATTTACGATATATAAACTTATTTTCAATTTTTATTCTTATCTCAGTGCATCTATCTCATTAGCTCAATCATATCATAAATACAATACATGGAAATTTATTTTATAAATAAATTTATAATATACGAAAGCAGCCAACTGTATTTACATTGAATACCTATCTAGCCTTGAGCATTATTACCTTTATTATCTAAATAAATTTATAAATATAATAAAACAAAAGCCACCGCAATTTGCATCCTTTGATTACAAGCCTTCACATGGACATGGTAGATTATAGATAATTGTCAACCCAATATAATGTCTTATCATCATCATCAACCATTATCAATCCACTGTAGTATGAAGGTCTCTCTAAGTTCAATCCATCTTTTCCTATCTTTAGCTTTTCTTCTCCACATCACCCCTGCACACTTTCTTATTTCATCCATCCATCTCACATGTGGTCTCTTTCTGGGTCTTTTACAATCTCTTGGAATCCAGTTCAAAATTTTAATTGTCCCTCTATTATCATCTCTTCTAGCAATGTGTCTAGCCCAATTCCACTTCAGTCTTTTAATTTTTTCAATGAGGTCAGTAACACCTGTTTGTTCTCTTACCCATACATTGTGTTTTTGGTCTCTTCTTGTTATTCCCAACAAGCATCTCTCAATACTTCTTTGAGTGGTATGAAATCTTATACACACATATATATATAAATTAATAATTTTAACAAATGTGATTGTTTAAATATTTAAATATGTGGAAATATCTGTTATATTTTCATATTAGAAAAATTATTATCCGATGATAATAAACAGTAATCATTGAAAATAGTAAACTGTAAATGCTCCAGCATTCAAAAGGGGTACCAAGGGTCCCTCTTCTAAATGCAGACTCTTGGTATTATATAGAGACTAAAGTATTACAATATTTATTTACAGTTTAAAGAAAGAAAGCTAATGATCTTTCACACATTCCTTAGAAATAATAGTCTTCCACTAAGCAGTTTGATGTTGTAAATTAATTATTTTTAACAGATACATATATCACAATATAAATGTTTTTAATATTTACCTATATACTTATGATATAATTTATCATATTAAGACATCATCAAAATTATATAAAATAGCACATTTCCTTATGTATGCACTGTATTGAAATGCATAAATACTAGGTGAAAGCATTCTCATGATCATTCTATTTCTCTATCAAAAATAAACATAAATAAAACTTATTATCTTCTTTTTTTGTGATGATAATTGATGATATAATACAAAAAGATATATGATGGTCTCATAATGCAACTATCTATAAATGTTTTTAATATTTACCTATATACTTATGATATAATTTATCATATTAAGACATCATCAAAATTATATAAAATAGCACATTTCCTTATGTATGCACTGTATTGAAATGCATAAATACTAGGTGAAAGCATTCTCATGATCATTCTATTTCTCTATCAAAAATAAACATAAATAAAACTTATTATCTTCTTTTTTTGTGATGATAATTGATGATATAATACAAAAAGATATATGATGGTCTCATAATGCAACTATCTATTACTTGAAATAAATGGCTTGATATCATGAATATTTTTCTACATGCTTTATACAGTTGATATAATATATTACTTTTCATAGAAATATTCTTGCTGTTAGTTTTCATTAAATTCTTATGATATACTGTGAATGCGATTTTAAACAAGGCAAAACTCTCTCCATACAGTAGTGCCACCCTGTGCCAACAAAGTAATCAATGGATGCCAGAAGGCTTGTGCATAAAATCCCTATCTAGTGCCTACTCATCCAATATCCCCAGATTAGTTTCTGACTTGTGGCCTTTGTCAGTGAGGATCCTAAGATCTGCAGTGCTCTCAGATCCAAGGCTACTCGCTGACGAAGGCCACAAGCCAGAAACTAGTCTGGAGATATTGGATGAGTAGGCACTAGATAAGGATTTTATGCACAAGCCTTCTTGCATCCATTGATTACTCTGTTGGCACTACTGTATGGAGAGTTTTGCCTTGTTTAATAATAATTATGTGCTGATATAAGAGATGATGATCATGTGATGTTTAGTGGTTTGAATGCTATTTTAGTGATTTCAGGAGCAAAAGTAATAATAGTATGGATTTATTTTTATTATTTCATAAATTAATGAATTATTCTTATTGAATATATGGTTAGCTGCCAAAGTACAACTCCTTTTTTATTTTTCCAAAGATAAATGAATTGTTTTAATTTTATGTCTCAAAGGAATATATATAACCGATATACATATTTATGTAGGATAAATAATTAAAATTACATTGAGCATAGAAATTTTTTTTACAGAATTGTGTCTAGAAATAGTAAAAAAAACAGAGATGGCTTAGCAACAATGATAAACTAAAGGATATGCATATCTCATTCCCATGATGCTGCATATATATCTGTTGGGGGGATTTTTTTGCCTCTTAGTATTGATTATTTTGCAGTTATTCTTAAAAGTATTTGGGTGTCTTCTATTGTTGTTATTCCTAGAAAAAAAATATACATTTTACACCATAGTAATAAATGTCGTATTGTGGATTTCTGCTAAGTTTACATTTGAAAACATACCTTTTACATCATAGTAATAAATGTCGTATTGTGGATTTCTCCTAAGTTTCCATTTGGGATCATTGTATATTGTTTTTATATATCACATAAATGAAGCACTTCATTGCCTGTTTTATTTTCATTAACTTTATACTTTGAATAATTTTAATTTTCTAATCAAATAGTAACAAGACAATAAGGACAAATAGTTACAATCAAGTGATATGAACAACTGAGTGAATCAAACAAATGGCTGCTACCATAAAAGCAAGAACTGTATGCATAAATTTTACATACCTTTTTTTTTTATTTTGCACTTAATTTTTTTTTTTGAGTCATGGATTCTTAATTTACTAGATTTTTCAGAGCATAAGTAATGTATTTTAAAATGTTAAGTAAAAAAAAGTTTGTGATAAAAATAGTCTAAATCAGGGATAGTCAACCTTCTTATACCCACAGCCAATATCTCTGCTAGTAGTAAAAATTTTTAACCACCAACCGATTTCACAGTCATGGTGATTTAAAGGAATTAACTTTTACTTTATAAAATTTATAAAGCAGAGCTACAGCAAGCTAAAGCGTATAATAATAACTACTTACCAAATACTTTATAATGGACTTTCACTAAGTTTGGCAGAATAAATCTTTATAAAACAATTTGCTGTAGTTAAATCTATCTTTTTATTTACACTTTGCATACATAGAAGCATTAAGTCTGATGAAATTACATCTAATTAATTAAAATTATTTTTGAGATCCCTGAGGCTGATGCTGCGAAACTAAATACTGGATATCTGGCTCAATTTTTGTAATGAACAAATGGTCTGCTCTTTCGGAAACATTCAGGTGGTTTCTTTCTTTGGTCATAATATGATTAACGAAACTAAATACTGGATATCTGGCTCAATTTTTGTAATGAACAAATGGTCTGCTCTTTCGGAAACATTCAGGTGGTTTCTTTCTTTGGTCATAATATGATTAACAACACTAAAGCCTGATTCCACAAGAGATGAGGTAGGGAAAGGTATCAATAAACTGAATATTATTTTCCACATATTTGTATATAAGACGAGCATTTTTTTATTTTGCCATAGGTTTTCATATCCATCATTATAAAATTTATGTTTACTTTCTTCATCATATCTAATTTCTAACAGCTCTTCTTGGCAAGTTGTAGCAGCCTCTTCAATATTTGTGGTAAAAAGATTTTTCATCCAGTCATACACCTTCAATTTCAAAATATCTTCAAATCGTTTTTCCATGTCCAATTTAAGTTTGTTGAGGTGGCTTTTGAATCTGCCAATATCCTCTGGAGTTACATCATCTTTTATAGATGATAATTCAGGAAATTGATGAAAATCTCTCTTCAATAGATTATAATAAAGTAATTCAAGTTTGTCAATAAATAATGACACAATACTTTGGCAACCTATAAGAGTTTTATTAGCTCCTTGAAACTGCAAATTGACATCATTAAATCTCTTGAAAATATCTGCCAAATAAAAGACATCATTCTTTACTGTTTTTAACTGTTGACACAGATTGGACTCATAATTACTTTCAAAAAATTGTATGAGACTATCATATAATGCTACAAAACAAGCCAAAGATGTGCCCTTTGACAGCCACTGAACTTCTGTGTGCAAAAGTAACATATTAAAATCTTCATTGTTGTCCTGGCAAAGCTGTTGAAACATTCTATCATCTTTTTCCTTGGATTTGATCTTGTTATGGCTCAAATTATTATAGTTAATGATGAATGGAGAGTTGTACTTAGATGTTTTCCTACAAGATGTTGTCTGTGCATCACACAATGAATACATAAAACATTTGGCATTTCATCCTTCAAATAAGCAACAAATACACAATAGCAGCCTGCCTTTGATGGTGCTCCATCGGTATCACATGCAATAATATTATTCAAAGAAATATTATTTTTTGTAAAGTCTGATTTCACAGTATTAAATATAGATAATCCTTTTGTATTTGTAATGAGATTTATTGTGAATAGCATTTCTTCTCGTAATGTATTGTTTTCATCAAAATAATATATATATGACATCAATAAAGCATTATTATTTTCAATGGTAGATTCATCCAATTTGGAGAATACTTATAAGTTTTTTTTCAACATTAACTGCCATTTCTTCAATTCATCGCTTTACTGTGCTATTACTTAGGGGCAACATTTTTAAATTTTCAGGCATATCTTGATGCATTACTGTTGAGATAAATTCTTTTATAGAGGGGATTATTACAGTTTCTCCAATATTATAGCTTTTACCACTTTTTGCAATTAATTGTGAAATGTGATGAGGCAATTAATCCATCTTTGTTTGCTGCATGTTGTTTTTTAAATGATGCAATGATTGTTGAACGATTTTGAAATTTTTTTATATATTTCCTGAAAATATTCAATGGGCTTGTCCTTATCACGTGGATACTTTGTAGTAAGATGTTCTTGCAATTGACTTGGCTTCATTGCCTCATTGGATAATGTTCTATGATGCAGTAAACACATTGGGGTGTTGTTTATTTACAACAGATTCTATGAAACTCATCTTTAGATACTCTGGTAAATAGCCATGGGTGTATTTCTTTTTTTGAGATATGGGCTCACAATATTTCATAATATTTTGTTTGAAGCTGTAGGCACATGCTCACTCTCACAAATCTAACTGCATACTGACCAATGCGACCACAAACAAAAGAGTCTGTGTGGTAAATCATCATCTGTTCATGCTTCTTGTGCATTGTGGATTGGGTTTGGGAGGAGGGGGAGATGTGCAAGCTATTCTGGGACAAGGCTCTTTTGTTAGCAGTCACACTATAGCTCCAGTTAGTTTCACTTATGTAATGTGAACTAAACTTATGTGCGGGAGATACAAATAGAATATTTTCAGAAGTTTAAATTGTCACAGGGAATTTTATGAAAACCTAATGAAAATGTTTTTAAGTAAAGCTGTGAAATTTTTTTAAAAAGTCAATTAAATTTAAAAAAAAGAAAGTGCTTCTGTATCAGACAAAACCCCTACTGCCCACCATGAAGGCTGGAATGCCCACTAGAGGGCAGTAGAGATCAGTTGACTCTTGCTAGACTGTGACACGAATAAGACAAAGAGCTAAGTTAAAAAAAATTTAAAATTTTTTTTTAGTTTAATGTTGTTTACGTGTGCATTGATATTTTGAGAGCAGCAATATAAAGAATATTGATTGTGTATGAAAGTATAAATTGTGATTGAGAGAGTGAGTTATTTGATAGATTGAAAATTTTTGTATTTAACTGTTTGAAAGATTTTCGTTTGCCATTTTAGGTATAGTAGTTTTTAAAAAAAAAAGTTGTTCTTGTTGAATGTGTTAGTGTAAGGATAATTATACAAAAGTTGTATGTAAATTTAATTCATTTTAGTTAAGTTTGTTACTAAAAGTTTTTTAAATTTTAAAATAGACATTTATTTTGAGAAAAAAAGGCAATGTTTGGGAGCCTAACGTTAGAAAACACGTGATTATAGTTTGGGAAAAAGTTTTTATTTTTTCTGTATAAGGGTGTGTGAAGAATAGGAGAGGTATTATAAAGAGGTACTTATAAAAAAAGTTGTATATACGTTTAATTCATTTTAGTTAAGTTTGTTATTGAAGGTTTTTTAAATTTTAAAAGAGACAATTATTTTGATAAAAAAGGTAATATTTGGGAGGCCTAACATTAGAAAAAACATGATTATAGTTTGATCAAGTTTGGGAAAAAGTTAAAAAGTTTTTATTTTTCCGTATAAGGGTGTATGAAGAATAAGAGAGGCATTATAAAGTCAAATATACAATAGGTGAATTGAAAAATAAGAATATGGATTGTATTTGTATGGCACAGTGTATATACGATCGGCAGAAAGGAATTAGACGAGCATTAGTAGAATGTACAGTGTGTGCTGAGGTGTATCATTTGAAATGTTTGAATAAGAATAGGAAGGATGTGACAGGTTTCTGGTTATGTAGTCAGTGTGTAAATGTGATTAAAGAGGTGAGAAAGTGGTTTTTAAGTGTAGGTAGTCTAGAGAGAAAGTCAGAGGAGAGGGAGCAAAATGTAGTTAAGGAAGATAGGACAGAGTATGGTTTTAGTGGAGTGACAGGAAATATGGGTGGAGAAAGTAGTAATGCAATGGAGATGGTTAGACAGAGAATAAGTAAGATAGAGGAAGAAGTGAAGGATGTAGAAGTAAAATTAAAATTGTTAGAGACAAAGTGTGAGGAGATAAAGGAATTATTGAGTAGAAATGATAAGGAAGAAATGGATAAGGAGGTCCAGAAGATGGTAGAGAAGGTTACAGATGGAGTAGAGAAAGTAGATTATGAGACAGTGTTGATAGGAGATTCACTAATAAGAGAATGTGGGGATATAATTGCAAGGGGAAATAGAAGCAGGTATGTTAGAGTATGTATGCCTGGAGCAAAAATTAGGGATGTGACAGATAAAGTAAGAAAGCTAGATAGTAGACATGTATATGTTATGGTAGGGACTAATAATTTGTTAGAGCCATCAGAGAGAGTAATGGATGAGTATGTAGAATTGATTAGAAATTTGAGGGAGATTAAAGGAAGAGTAGGGGTAGTTGGAGTATTACCAAGATTTGATAAGAGGCATTTGTTAGATAGAGCATGTTCTATAAATGAGAGAGTGAAAAAATTGTGTGAGAGAAATAATGTTGTGTTTGTGGATGTATGGGATTGGTTTATTGGAAAGAGGGAGTTATATAGTAAAGATGGATTGCACTTAGGAAAACAAGGAAGTGAAGTTTTAGGGAGTTTGATATTTAAAGAATATAATTCGGGAAACTTTTAAAGGGGGGTGGGCTTTTAAATTGTAATATTATCAAAAACAAGAAGAATGGAGGGGATATAAGAAATAAGCAAAAGATGGTTGATTTAGATATAAGTGTAGATGTGGAGAGGGAATGGTTTTGTAAGATTAATGGTAAGAAAGTTTGTTATAAATGTAATGGAGAAGAAAGAATCAAAAGAATTTATAAAAGAATAGTTAGGAAAGAAAAAATTGTTAAAATTGGGTTTTTGAATATGCAAGGTGGTAGGAGACCAGAAAAGTGGCTGGAATTAAATAAAGCAATTGAAAATGAAGAGCTGGAGGTATTAGCAGTAGTGGAAACTCATCTAAGAGAAGAAGAAGAACCTATTTTGGAAGAGGTGGTATGGCAGGGTGTAAACAGAAAAGAAAAAAGGGGTGGTGGTATAGGTGTTATATCGAGGAAATATTTAAATATTGTTAAATGTCAAGAGCATTTGTGGTTTGAAATAAGGTTGGGTAGACAAGAATGGATGGTGGCTGTAGTGTATATAGCTACTGGAGATAGTCAAACTGTAATGGAGTGGAACAGTAGTATATATGAATGCCTAGTTAAGGATATACAAATTTTTAAAGAAAAGGGAAAGAGAATAATGGTTATAGGGGATATGAATGGACATATTGAAGAAATTGATGATGTAGATAATAAGAATGGTCAGTTGTTGAAGGAATTTTGTCAAAGAGTAAATTTGAGCATTGGGAATTTATCAAATATGTATGAGGGACAATACACATGGTCTAGGAATAATGTATTTCACACAATAGATTACGTATTGGTAGAGAAAGAGGGAATGAATAAAATATGGAAAATTAAGGTGTTTGATAATGAAGAGAGAGTATGTAATAGTGATCATAATTTTATTGTAATAGAAATGGTTAGTAATGTGATGGAGGATAGAAATAAAGGTAGAAATAATAGTGAAAGATGTGGATGGAGAGTGAATGATAAGAATAAGTTGGAAGAATATAAAATAAAAGTTGAAGAAACCATGGAGCAGTTGGATGGGGATGAGTATAAGGACTGGTGTGGTGAAATAGAAAAAGTGGCAAATAGGGTTTTAGTTGAGAATATGCCAAAGAATAAAAATAATAAATAAATGAGAGTTAGTAAAAGTGTAAAAGAGAGGAAAGAAGCATGCAGAGAATATAAGTGTGCTATTAAGAACAAAGAAAGTGAAAATGATATTAATGCTAAATGGGGAAAGTACTTAGAAAAGAAGAAGTTGGCTAAAATGGATAATTATAGAGAGAGGATGAAGTTAAATAGTAAATTGTTGGAGGATATTAATAAAAGTGGAAGAGATGGGAGTAAAAAATTTTGGAATTACATTAAAAGGAGAAATGTAGGGGAAAGAGAGATAGTATTAATAGATGATGAGGGAATAGAGTGTAGCTCTAGAGAAGAGGTAGAGAGAATCTTAAATAGATATGTAATGGATATAGAAAAGATGTTAGATGTGAAGAAAGTAGTGATAGAAAAAATGAAAGCAGTAAGTAATGGGGAAAAAATGAATTGAATGAGGCAGGGAAGAGATTGAAAAGTGGAAAGGCGAGAGGTTTAGATGGATGGGCAGCAGAGATGGTAATGAATTTAGGGCATAGAGCAAAAGCAAAGTTATTATCATGTTTTAATAAGATGGCACAGAAGACAGTTTTTCTGGTTAGTTGGAGTAATACAAGAATAAGATTATTATTTAAAGGAAAGGGTAAGGATCATAGAAAGTTAAATAATTATAGACCGATAGCGGTAACATCAGTTTTATATAAAGTTTTCTCATATATAGTAGCTGGAAGAGTTGTAAAGTGGATGGAAGAGAATAATGTAGTGGGGGAAATGCAAGGAGGTTTTAGGTCAGATAGGCGTATAGGAGATAGTTTGTTTGTAGTTACACAACTTATGGAGATGAGTATGAAATCAGGTAGATCATTATATATGAGTTTTATAGATATAGAGAAAGCATATGATAGAGTAAATAGAAATAGATTATGGGTAAGGTTAGCCAATTTGGGAATGGATGAAGCTTTAGTAAATATTATTAAGAAATTATATGAAAATAATTATTATACTTACCAATTAGGGGATATAGAATCAGTTAAAGTTAAAAAGGGGGTGGGATTAAGGCAAGGATGCCCTATGTCACCTATTTTGTTTTTGAGTGAAATGGAGAAAGCAATAGAATGACTAGGAAGAGGGGTAGAGATACCATTAATAGGTGGCAAGGGAGTATATATTTTGTTGGGTCTTTTTTTTTTTGCAGATGATATCTTTTTGTGTGCAGAAAGAAGAGAAGATATGGAAATTATGTTGAGGACATGTGCAAGGGTGGGTAAAGAGATGGGGATTGAATTTAGTGAAGAAAAATCAAATATAATATGGTTAATACTGGGGAAAGAGAAGATGTAGAATTTTTATTGGGGGATATAAAGTTAAGTGTGGTGGATAGATATAGGTATTTGGGAATCATCTTATGTAATCAGGAAAATTGCTTGGATGAATGGGAGAAAAAATTGGTAAATGAAGCAAAGAAAAGAAAGGGTTTGGTAAAGAAACTAACAGTATTTTCATATAATAAATATGATGTAGCTAGAATAGTATGGAAGGGAGTTGCAGTAGCCAGGTTAACATATGGTAATGATGCATTATGTGTTAATAAAAGGGTTTTAGATTATTTAGAGAAAGTACAAAGGGAAGTAGGAAGACATGCATTAGATACAGAGATGTGGACAGCAAAGGAGGCAATTCAAGGAGAAATGGGATGGTCACGTTTTTATATGAGAGATGCAAAAAGTAAAATGAAAATGTTTGGTAGGTTGCAGTTTATGGATAGTAAAAGAATAGCAAAAATAGTGTTCAATTGGGTTATGAGTAAAGGGCAGGTAACAAGATGGGTGAGAAAGGTAATGCGGTATGCAAAAGATTTGGATAAAGAATTTATATCAGTATACTTGTATAAAAGGTGGGATGATTGTGTTAGGAGGATTGTTGAGTGTTATAGTGGTAAGGAATGGGATAAAAGAATAGAAGCATTAATAAAAAATAGGGAGTTGGAGAGATGGAGAACTAGTATGGAGGGTAAGAAGAGTTTAAATATATATAGAAGTAAACAGAATATTGGATGCGAGTTAATTTATGATAATAGTAAGGAAAGTAGTTTATTATTTAAGGCTCGAACGGGATCCTTAGCAACAAGAGAATATACATGTAAATGGAAAACTGGATGATTTAGTGTGCAAATTGTGTAAGGAAGGTATAGAAAATATTAGGCATCTGTTGATTGAATGTAAATGCTTGAAAACAGAAAGGGTACAGATAATGAAGTTATGGGAGAATAGACATGAACAAAGTGACTATACAGAAAGTGAGTTATTAGTTTTTATGTTGGATTTGCGAAGAGATAAGTGGGATTTAGATATAAAGGCCATAGAGTTGACAAAGATTATGTTGTGGAAATGGGATGGGGCAGAATATGGGAAGACTTAAGAGTGGGGAATGGAAAATAAAGTGGCTAACAGGTTTATCTGGGCATAATTGCCGAGATATTCTTGACTTCGTTTAAGGAGAAGCCAAATATATCACATCATCATTAGTCTAGATCATAATAATGAAAATTAATCTATATATAATATGTAAATAAAAGAAGTGATGAAAAAAGCAAAAATAAAAAAGGTTTTAATACTCATTGAAGTGGTTTAAATACTTATTGAAGTTAAATACAATATTAAGACAAGCAAATATCACTTGATAAATGAACTTATTCTTGAAATTATATATTTGCTTTGTTTGGAAGTCTTATAATTTTTCCTCACTTCCTATTCTTTTATGCACTGATTTATAAATTTCTACATAATATCGTTTATACTTCTTCTTTAACCACTTTTTACACTGCAATCAAATAAAATGTTATTTCTTCATAATATTTTGTTATAACTTTTGACTGTCCTGGCAGTTTTCACCAGATTACAATATTCAAATATATATCACCATACAATTAAAATAAAATAATTTGATCAGAAGGATCAAACAAAAATATTTATAAAGGTGTGTAATTACTGGATTCATGCAAAATTCAAGCTTTTCGTTATTTAAAGGAGTGTGACTGAAAGAATACAGATATTTAAAACAGGCAAAACTCTCCATACAGTAATGTACTAGCATAAGAAATAGTGATTATGTGATGTTTAATTGTTTAATACAGATTTCTCAAGTGCAAAGGACTAATTATATGTACTAATTTAGAGGAGATTTGAATCCAGATTTTCAAGCTCTCTAGTCATCCACTTCATTTTATATAACCAATATATATGTGAAAAAGATAAATGATCTCCAATACAAGTATTTTGCACCGAACCAGCTCTCATCAGTTTGTCCGAATCATTGTCTCCCACTCATATATATAATCAGTACCCAGTTTATGTGAAGATTGCTTGCTGGTCAGTCAAAACTGTAAGAAATAGATTTTATTTGACTGCATTATAAAAAGTGATTAAAGAAAGTGTATAATTGGTATTATTTGCTTTGTTTCTGAATCAACCATTGAATTATTTTTAAAAAATGTGTCTTCAATATTTATGAGAAATTTTAAGAATTATAATTAATAACTTTTAAAATAAATAATATAAATTTATTTAATGCACATTGATTACATAAGTAATATTTACTAAGGCAATAAACCTAAAGCTTGTGCGGTTAAAAATGCAAAGGTTCCCCTCTTTTCTTCCAAGGTGTAAGCTTGTGGTTAAGATCTGTAGAGGTCCCTACCTTCGCATTTTTAACCGCACAAGCTTTAGGTTTATTGCCTTAGTAAATAAATAATATATTGAAATAGTATAAGTAGATTTATATATTTTATTTAATTTTGTACATCATCTTTTAATATTTTTCAAGCATCATTTCTCTTTGCATGACCACATTCAACCTTTGAAATCTTTCCAAGGCCGACAGTAGCATCTTTTAACAGTTTGCAGAAAACTGAATAAATATGGACATAAATATTTTGAGGCTAATGTTAAATAAAATCACTTTTTTATTCTTATTTTCGAAACTTATTATCCACTCTTGGTAATCTGCTTGTGAGAAATGTGACTACACTTTTTGATAATACAAGATAATTTTTAATTAACATATAATAACATTTCACTCTTCTTACACTAATTAATTAATGTCTAATCAGGCAACTTTCTCTACAATCACTTTTTGCCTAAAAAATTTTCAATGATAAAAAAGCCTCACATATTTTCACACAAAAAATAATAATATAGAAAATTAAAAAATAAATAAATATTATAATCGAGGAGATTCATCTAATCACGTGGTACAATTTTTTTTTTCTCATGTTTCATAGCATCAGCCGGGAAGCGAACCCGCTAACCCGGGACAACAGCTTGTAAAGCAGCTGTCACTGACCTCTCAATCACCAATGCTTGAAGAACTATGAATATTCAAGGCATCATTATTTTAAAAAAATATTTTGTCATAACTTTGTTCTTGTTTCATTCATCATTATCAATATATAACAAAGAAAATAGGTTGACTTATAAATATTTACGTAATAAATATCTTATTCAATAATTAGCATTTAAACAATTTTTAAATATGATTTTTTCATGCAATATCATTATTAAATCTATAAAAAAAAAAATACATTAATCTTTAACAATGTGCGACTCAATTCTTAATAACACAAGTGCATTTAATCTTTCTGGAAATATTTAGCATGCTCGGATAATTTACATCAAGTTTTTTAAAAATTAATTTTAACCAATTAAATTTTTCACTCCCTTTTTCTCGGGACTATGACCAGCTTAAATCTTAATACCTTACATGTACTGCATCTCCTCCCCATGATCTTGAATCTATATGCTTAGTCTAGAATCTTATATTTACTGTTATTTCATAAACTTTAATGAGATGTTATAATTAGAGTTATGACATAAATCAATGAAGCTTTTTATATAATTAAGATATAATTTGATTTTAATTTTTAATTAAGTTTAAACTCATTTCAGTTATTTAGCTTCAGTCATCTTACAATTTTTGAATAATTTATTAAAGCAAACAAAAAAAAAAAGTTCTGTTTAGATTAGCAAATGAATTTATTAACAAGTTTATTTATATCAAGAAAAAAATATTTTCTTGATATTTGTAAAAATTCTTAAACATATTGATTTAAATGTATCATTTCTTACAAAATTCTGTTTTACTAACTAATGTTACTAAAATTAATGCATTAGTATTGAATATTTTACAAACAATATCTACATTCAATACATTTATTAAAAATATAAAAAAATAACTAAACTGAGAAAAATATTTGAAAGAATTTATTTATTGATGTCTTGAATACATATTTCAAATTTATATAACAAAGGTCAAGAAAAGTAAATGCTTTTATTTTTAATTGAATGAATTTTGGAAATAAAAAAAAATCAAACTTTTCAAAACTTTAATTGTTTTTCTTGGCTTTGGGTTGGTATTTTTAGATCTAGTGAATGGAACCTACCCTGGCACCTCTCTGAGGAGGGCCAAAGCACGAAACCATGGTCGGGGGGGTCCTGACAGATATTTTAAGTGCTGGCTCTGGCTAAGCATTTATCACAAAGCTTGTTGAGGAATTGGCAATCCTCATTGTTTATAACTTACAAGCTTAAGAGATAAAGTCATGTGATCTATGACTCTCATTTTGACTATTTATAGTCTCTGCCTTAAGTCTTATGCAATGTTATATTGCTAAGACTACTAATATATGGTATAGCTGAAGATCTATCAGCCCCATATTCTATTTGAGTTGGATAGCTGGGTTTGAAGACATGTAGATGTCTGAAAATTTCAGATTTTCCACTCAGTAGATAACTTTTAGATAAGTGCTTGGCTTTAGGTTGGTATTTTTAGATCTAGTGTCTGAACCTATTCTGGTACCTCTCTGAGGAGTGCCAAAGCATGAAACCATGGTCAGGGGTTGGGGGGGTTCCTGACAGAGATATTTTAAGTACTGCCTCTGGCTAAGCATTTATCACAAAGCTTGTTGAGGAATTGGCAATCCTCATTGTTTATAACTTACAAGCTTAAGATATAGGGTCATGTGATCTATGACTCTTATTTTGACTATATAATTACTAATTTGGAATGTTTTCATATTATTATCATCCTAACTTCTGATTGAAACAATACTAATTGTCATTGAAAATTTTATTTGCAGTAATTTTTTTTTAAAAAAAAAATCATATTATATTAAAAAGAATCCATAATCAAGCAATAAATGGTGAGAAAAAATTAATAACCCTTGGTACTACTGAAAACCAATTTTAATTTCTAATTAGATTTATTTCAGTTATGCAATAGCTGTGCAATGCTTTTAACCTAGAAGATTATATTCATAGTGCTCAACCATATGGGCTGAGATTAATCTCAGCCCATAAGTTTGAGTGCTATGAATATAATCTAGGTTGAAAGCATTGCTCAGCTAGTTATTGTTTAATTGAAATCCAATATTTTCTTCAGAAGCAAATGAAAACTATTAATAGAATTACACAGTCAAAGAAAAGAAGTAAATCTTCATAGGGTTAAAAGATGAATTGTTTATTAATCAAGTCATCCCTGTTTCCCCTTCCGATATTTTTTTTTTCTTCAATATGAGCCTTATCTAAACTTGCTTAATACACTTTAGTGAAATTCATAATACCAACTGAGTGTAGGGTCCTAATTTGCAGAAATATGTTTACAAATTTTTGTTGGCTTACCTTCCATATCTGGCTGCAATTCATCATACTTGGTAGAGAAAGGTTTGTCCAGTTTCTGATTACTATAACACCAGTATATCACAGCATAATGATTAGTGCATCTGTTGGCTATTCATGACCTGGAGTTAGAGTCTGGTTGGTGAATCTTGCAAGTCACAAGAAAACTTGAATTGTTTTTTTTTTGTTATTCGTTTTCAGTTAACTGGCTCTTATTCAACCCAACTTGCCACGCAGATTTAATTAATAAGGGACTGATGTGTTCTTAATAGATGGAGAGTTAAGTCAAAAAATATTACGAGTCAGGAAAATGAATATCAGTGTGCTGACTATATATATATATATTATGGCAATCCATCATATACATATATACGAATCCATCATATGCATATATACGCACAGTTTTAAAAAGTTAGTTTAAAAAATTCTTTAAGACATGATCCAAAAGTCTATGATTTAAAATTATAGATTTTATATTTCTTTAAATAATTTTAACATGCAAGAAAAGCAAATTGTTGTTGCTGCTGTTATTTTTTAATATTTAAAATATGTTTTTTAAATTGTCTTCGTGTAATTAATTAAAAACGGAAGAATAAATATCTATTTGGGAGAAAAATGAACCAATTAAAGAGTCAGAATAACATAAAAATAACTATGAAATATATATACAAAAACAAACGTTTTTCAAAACCACAAAACTTATGTAAAAGGCATAAAAAATAATCACTTGGGTAAATTATTGAGTATTGCTTAAGTATTTACAAAATTGCAGAGTTAATAGCATATCTTCCGCTTGCTTTAGAGGCTAAGATAGTGAATAAACTGCATATCAAAACTGTGATTAATGGAAGGATCATTAGTCTATCTTCCTTTATTGCCATATGACATTAAAGATGAGAAAATTGACTAGTGTAGCTGAGATAATAATGCGATCCTCAAAACTGATAAGCCATGATCTCATTTTTTTATTTTTGATGAATTGGTGAAGAATTAGTAGTAAAATGGAATTACTTCAATTAAAAATCAAATCTCCTTTGAAGCTTTAAAATAATAAAAGATTCATTTTTTTACTTCTGAAGATTAAAAGGTTAACAATTGCAATATAGTAGTCGTTTGGCTACTATAAATGGCACATTGTTCAGCCTTAGATATAATAAGCTTAAATGTTTCACATCAGTAATCATATTAATTAATATCCTTTTTTATTGTAATAGCTAAAACTTTATCATCATTTTTGTGATTGCCTTGGAGAACTTCCAGATGAAATTCTGGATCGACTGACAGACATCCGAGCAAGCGCTAGTCTATTTCGTTCAACTTATGTGCGTTGCCATCTGGTAGGATTAGGAAAACAACCTTTGGCATGGCTTAATCACTGCATTGAAGCTGCTTTGCCACATTCTGACAGGTAAAAAATAATAATTATAAGTATACTTATTGTATCCTTTATCTGGTACTCATTTTATTTTCTGTTTCAGCCATACGAAAATTTTAGAAGTTTTACTGTCCTGTTTCCAGAGTATTGCCAATGACTCTACCAAGGAAATTGATGCCAGCCACCGTCAGTGGCTAGAAGAATTGATGGGATATATTAGCAACGTTGCTCAAAAGAATGTTTTTATTGATCTAGATAATGAGGAACATAAACTGGTAATTAGTTATTGATTCTATAGATATTTTGATTTATGAATATTAGTAACACTTTTCTCTTATAGGCAGTATTTTATTTATCGAAAAGAGAAATGACTTTGTCTATCAGATCGTTATCATTAGCAACCATTCATAAGTAAGACTGGCCATTCTATAGCATGTATTTCTGTTAAATATTTGCATTTGTTTTAGCATTTGAATAATGCAGCATTTTATTAGACTTATGAAATGTACCACCCCTCCCCTAACTGTTTAATATAATAAACTTTACTGTATTATAGAAAGTAATCAATTTATCAGAGCTAGCCAGGTAAATATTCAGTAAAGTACTGTATTTAATGGTACAGTAATTAGATTCTAAGAACAATGAGAAGAATAGAACAAACATATTGAATTAAATTTTTAAAAAAAGCTTTAGTAAGTATACAATACATAACACAATTGTTAATAGTAATAAATGGAGAAATAAAATAGGTAAAGCCTATTTTTAGTCTTAAATCTATCATCTTAAAAAATGTCTTAAAGTGTGTGTGTGTGTTTATATATATCGTGTTTTCTTTTGAAGCAAGATCCGTCAATCAAAGCATTCAGTTAACTTTAATAGGACATAAAGGTTTATTTTTAATATTTTGCCTTAGTATTTAAGTTTTTATGGAATATATATAAATGTGTGTAAATATCATTCTAAATCTCATTTAACTTATCTAAATCATTCATTTATCTTCAAGAACAAACAAATCTGTTTATTATTTAGTATCGTTTTTTTTTGGCGCCTTTATTTAAAAGTTAATTGGCTTATTTAAAATACTAATAATTAAAGCGTTTATCGCCAACTATTATTATTGATTTTATTATAAGTAATAAGCTTTTAAGACTTATACATTTATGAAATATAATAATAATATGGGTTTTAAAAAAACACAAACGGATTTTCAAGAGGAATTTATTGAGTGAGAATTCTCCTCGTTCCTGGCACTTTTATATGCGCCATCTATGAACAACAAGATGTACTTTTATAAATGTTTTTATATTCATATTTCTACATTCTAATTTTGATATGACTATGAAAAAAGTTAACATTTTTATTAATATTAAATCAGAATTATTCCTAGTTTTTTTTTAAAGAAACATTAGTTAATTAATAGCAATGAATCCACAATTTCTATGTTGTTATAAAATATCTGTTATGCATTAAATCTTAAGAGTTGGATTTATTTCATGTAAGGCTGCCTTTAAAATAGAAAATATTCGTCATTCTCCCCCTCTTGTAATAAAATATAAAAAGTATTAATAGTGAATAGAATTTTTTTATTATTAAAAATAGATGCGGATATATATATTATTACAATTATACGTTTATTAATAAAACCTTACATAAAAATAACAATATGTTGTGTCTTTTTCTCAACAAAAACATTTAGTCATGCTCTTCTATTGTAGCTCTTTTATGTTTTCAGTCTTTTCAATAATGAAAAACTGCATTTTAGAAATAATTAATGAAATGAATACACTAAAAATATTCTTAAGGTATGTAAATATTTGCATATCATATATAGCTTCTATTTTTAAAAACAGGCAAAACTCACTGTACGTATTGCCACACACAGCAAGCTAGAGTAATCAATGGATGCCAGAAGGCTTGTGCATAAAATCCCCATCTCGTGCTTACTCATCCAATATCCCCAGACTAGTTTCTGGCTTGTGGCTATTGAGCTTAGATTGAAAATATTGTGTTTTCAATTTCATTCTCATAGTTTTGTAGTTAAGTAGAGATAAAAGGTGGCTGCTGGAGAGTTGCATTAGATCCTAAGATCTAGGTGCAGTGCTCTCTGGTCCAAGGCTCCTCACTGACGAAGGCCACAAGCCAGAAACTAGTCTGGGGATATTGGATGAGTAGATGGGGATTTTATGCACAAGTCTTCTGGCATCCATTGATTACTCTAGCTTGCTGTGAATACGTATAGTGAGTTTTGCCTGTATTAATGTTTAGATTGTTCATATTATGTATTTGTGCTGTCGGATAATCGCTTTTTGTGGATCAGGTATTTTGTTTTTTTTTGTTGTTGTTGTTTTCAGAAGCTGATGGTGTGATTTGATCAATTGCATTAAATGTAGTTTTTTCTCTTAATGGTGGAAAATTTTCTTTATATATGGTATCATGTTTGGAGATGATAATTAAATTAAATTTTGTATCGGTCTCAGTTTGATCCATGGCTTGGGAGATAAGATCTAAATCCTGAATGTTTAACTCAGATCAATCCATTGTATTGTTAGAATGCACTTCTATGAGTGACTCTTTGGATTGGATTTCTAGATAATAGATTTGTTTGAAATAGGTATATTTGTTCCATCTACTTCAGTTTTAAACTATCTCTCAGCCATATAATTCTGTTATAATAATACTAGGTACTAAGCTTCACTTTTTTGCGTAAAGCGCAATTTAAAACTTAACTTTTATCATATATTTAGACTATAATTACTTAAAATATTAAAAAACAAACCGATAGAAGTATAACTATTTAAATATTATTTTTCTCTGCAAAATTATATATAGCAGTATGCATCATTCAACTGCAATTGACTATTTTCCAAATACAACAGTTTAAGAACCACATATTAATATTGCATTTTATACAATCTATAATATTCTAAGGTGCTTATGGTGTAATGCATGTGTCTTCCAAGCCAAAACTCAGAATAATACTTGGTAGATAGATGTTTAACTAGAAGTAATGAGAGTTAATCTGGTTTGGCCAGCTGAGTAACTATGTCTTTGTCATCATCATCATAATAATAATAATAATAATAAGAAAACAGAAGAGAAGTATATGAATGAGTTAATTAAAGTAGAAATTTGTAAAAGATATTTTATTAAAAGTTTATAAGTATTTAATTTATATTGTTAGAAGAAAGATGAAAAGTTTTATTTAAAAAATATAATAATAATAATAATAATAATAATTAATTAATTTATTTATAAAATAAGATTAAGATTAAAATTACTATAATATATAAATAATATATAAATAATATATAAATATAAAAATGATGAAAATAATATAATTATATTATTTTTAAATAATAAAAATTTTTAAAGTCTAAAGAAAAATATTTTCATTAATAAAATATGATTATAGTATTAAAAGAAAAGGTGAAAATTTTAATATTTGAAATAATATAAAATAAATAAATTTGTTTTATTAAAATATTAAATATTTAAATTTTTTAGTTATATAATTTTTGATTAAAGATTATATAAAATTTTAAATTTTTTTTCTTCTAATGGATAGGTAGTAATGTTTTTATTTATTTTATTTTAAATTGAATTTTGTAATATTTTGGTGGTTTTATTTAAAATTAAAGGATTATTTTTTATTAAATTTTTTATTTTATTTTTTTTTTTAATTTAAATATTTGTTTTTATTAATAATAATAATAATAATAATAATAATAATAATAATAATAATAATAATAATAATAATAATAATAATAATAATAATAATAATAATAATAATAATAATAATAATAATAATAATAATAATAATAATAATAATAATAATAATAATAATAATAATAATAATAATAATAATAATAATAATAATAATAATAATAATAATAATAATAATAATAATAATAATAATAATAATAATAATAATAATAATAATAATAATAATAATAATAATAATAATAATAATAATAATAATAATAATAATAATAATAATAATAATAATAATAATAATAATAATAATAATAATAATAATAATAATAATAATAATAATAATAATAATAATAATAATAATAATAATAATAATAATAATAATAATAATAATAATAATAATAATAATAATAATAATAATAATAATAATAATAATAATAATAATAATAATAATAATAATAATAATTATTAATTATAATAATTATAATAGTTAATAATAATAATAATAATTGATAATAATTAATATTAAATCAATATTAATTATAATAATATATAATATTAGACCAAGATAACATTACTAATAATCAATGATTTTAAAGTAATGGTAAATAATAAATAAAATACTTGATCTAGTTACCATTATTGATGAAGAATTATATTTATTATAATAATAATAATAATAATTTAATTTATTAAACATATAATCTCCTTGTGATAAATAAATCACGCATGGAGCTTAACAAAAATACATGTGCAATAAAATAAAAAAACATTAATATACAATAAAATAATTAAATAGAAATAAAAAGTTTTTGATTATCATCAATTACAATCCAGTTCATAATTAATTTTCTCAAAGTTTTCCTTGATAAGTCATTAACATTAAATCCAATGTTTCTTATAAAAATATTATAAAATCTTGGACCAAGATAACATTTCTGATATCTGCAATGAGTTTTAAAGTACACTGGTTCAAATAATAAATCAAAATCATTTGATCTAGTTACCATTATTGATGAAGAATTATATTTATAATAATAATAATAATAATAATAATAATAATAATAATGCTGTTCCCTAACATAATTATGATGAGGTGAGGGGTCATATTCCTACTGTAACTGAGTTGAGCCCATGTTTATTTTTCTTATAATACTCTCCAAAAGATATTCTCATTTGAAATGTATCTAGCAATGTTATCCATAAAAATAAAAACCGACTATTAGAAATAAATACTTTAAAATTCTAGATGGCATTGGTTTCTATCAGTAATCACAAAAATCTGCTTACATTTTTCTATAAGAAATTTTTATTTTTTGTTTCTAATTTTTATATATTTTTTTAAACTTAGCTTATAAAATAAATGAAGTAGTTAAGCCTTTACTTCATTAGCATTTGAAATCAATTAATATATATATATGCTTTGCGCACAGATAATGAAGCTATTAAACGTAAATAAAATTATTAAAAGTTACCGCCAAGCGCTTTCGGGACAGTTTATAGTCCCATATTTCATGGCGACTTGTATTTGGTTAAGAACTGCAATGATAATGCTAATTCATATGAAGATGTTACATAGACCATTTTCGAGACAGAGAACTAAAGTATTATTCCACATGATGTTGATTGCAATCTTCACTCACAATATCTATGAAAGTTAATTTTTTTTATATAAACAAGATTGCTGATTATATAATTTTAACACTAGAATAACAATGTTACCTTATGTTAACAGTTACTTAGTAGTAGAAGTGAAAGGTTTACATTTCAACATTAACTGCTTAAACATAAGTTGAGCTTACCACATTGCAACTATTTTGTTTTTATTCAATACATAGCAAAGCACTTTATTATTTCTCTAATAGAAATGAAAGATTCTTTTAGATGGTTCATAATTAAGAGTTTATTTTATATAGCACGATGTTTTTATAAACTGTAATACCAATAAGCTAATGCACATGCGCTTTGTAGATGTCACTACATAAATGAATACTCCCACTTTTTCAATTAATATCTTCATGCTCTCATTTCCAAACACTTAAGATTTGCCCATAAATATATGTTTGGGTCGAAAAGATAGATGGATTCATTCTATCTTTTCCCAAAGACTTTATCTTGTGTTTGAAAAAGTGGAAGTATTCATTTATATAGTGACATCTACAAAGCGCATGTGCATTAGCTTATTGGTATTACAATTACGAGTTTGTGACATTGTTTACATAAGTTTGATAGCAAGTTATTATAGAATTAACGTTTTATTTAACTGTAAGGTTTTGTTTGCTATTAGATTTCTTCTTTCTCAATCATAATATTTTTATTAATACTTTTGTAATATGAATTCATGGTAGCAAACCCTTTACTAGATTTTTCTGTTTTGTTTTGAAAATACTTTGACTGATCATGCTATCAAAAACTAATTTTAAATAAAAGCTAATGATATTTGTGGAAACATATAATTGAAACATTTCCAAAATAAATATTAAAAAAGCTTTGATAATCAATGTAATATATTTTAAAAACTAATAATTAATACATCTTAATAATACAAGAAACTTCACTATTTTGTATCACTCTAAACATCAGAACTTGTAAAAATTATATTAGTTTTTTTTAAAAGAATGCTAGAATGTTAAGGGCCAGGGGTGGAACAATATCATCATATGATATTTGTTATTGTTTGATTGCAGTCCTTTACTGAATAATTTTAAATCTGCTTTCAGACTAAAAAGTTTTTATAAGTTTTTAATGATAATTTTGATTTTATGTTATTCCAGGCTGTTCATTTTCTAATTCGAGCGTTTAGTGCTGTCATTTCCAGTTGGTTATCTAAAAATCTTCAGTTCATCATAGGGATTCACTTGCCAGATAGCAGCACCTGCCAAATCCAAAATCTCACCAGGCTTCTTCCAATTGCTCTACCATTACTAGTAAATAACAACATCTGGGATGAAATAATAACTCAGGTAATGTAAAAACCCATTACTTATAACTGTTTTACATAATTCATATTGATAATTCAATAAAAAGAACTTACATTTGAAAATCATTGTAATAAAATTAATCCAAATATTCTTAAAAATAATGCATATTATTCTAAAAAAAATAACTTACAAATTATTTATGACATACCTATATATTATTATTAACAAGTTTAGTTTAAAACCACAATGAATGCTGATATTATTTAACTCAGAATAGAATGGTCATAATCTAAATTAATCTGAGTTTTCCCATTGTACTAATATCTTCACAGGCAAAAAAAATAAGCTAATTTTTTTTATGCCTTTGATGAAAAAAATCTTAAAAATAGATCTTGGGCCAGAAACCATCTAACTTATTTTCATACTGGTTTGAAAGTCTTCATTCGCATAATTTATTCTCAGTTCTCTAGAAAAAGACATTAGGCGTTGATATAAGCTAGTTTATAATCTAATGATTGCATTTGGTCATGATTGTATTGTCTAGATATTCAACATTCTTTGAAGCAAATCTGTACATTCATTATAAATAATCTAGAATCTAAACAGGCAAAACTCTCCATACAGTAGTGCCACCATGTGCTAACCAGAGTAATCAATGGATGCCAGAAGGCTTGTGCATAAAATCCCCATCTAGTGCCTACTCATCCAATATCCCCACACTAGTTTCTGGCTTGTGGCCTTTGTCGATGAAGAGCCTTGGATCTGAGAGCACTGCACCTAGATCTTAGGATCTAATGCAACCCTCCAGCAGCCACCTTTTATCTCTACTTAACTACAAAACTATGAGAATGAAATTGAAAACACAATATTTTCAATCTAAGCTCAATAGTTTTGTAATTAAGTAGAGATAAAAAATGGCTGCTGGAGGGTTGCATTAGATCCTAAGATCTAGGTGCAATGCTCTCAGATCCAAGGTTCCTCACCGTCGAAGGCCACAGGCCAGAAACTAGTCTGGGAATATTAGATGAGTAGGCACTAGACGGGGATTTTATGCACAAACCTTCTGGCATCCATTGATTACTCTGGTTAGCACAGGGTGGCACTACTGTATGGAGAGTTTTGCCTGTTTAATAACAACTATGTGCTAGCATAAGATATGATAATCATGTGAAATCTAGAATCTATTTAATCTATAATTAATTTAAAATTTATAATTTTCTAAAAATTACATGAAGCAAAAAAAAAATTAAAAGTATTTCTTCACATCTTTATATAATATTAATAGTCCATAGCAACAAAAATATTGTGGCTATTGTTAGTGAATCTACTGTTGCGTTTAAGATAAAAAGCTATCACAAGAGCCTTAAATAAATTGAGACTGAAAATCTCTTTGCGCTCATTATAATGCTTATCTGACAGCCAATCGGATATTATGATGGCTATCCGAATGACGATCAAACCGTCATTTGGACAGCCATCATAACATCTGATTGGCTGTCAGATAAGCATTATAACGAGTGCAAAGAGATTTCCAATCTCTCAATTTATATCAGTTTCAACTATCTGTGCTTCGCAAATTAAAATATTATTTACATACTTTACTGCAAGTTATATCATTTGAAAAACTACTGCGTAATAAATCATAGGATTTCATGCTGTACGCTTATAATTTAGACTTGATGAGTTAATTGTGAAGATATTTAAAGTTTTACGCTTTCAAACCTAAATACTTTCGACTGGCTTAGATATATAGAAAGAAAAGTAGAGAAAAGGGTGTGGCTGCCCTTTTCTCGCAAATTCTTTGTTGTGTGTTTACGGTTTGATTGTCATTCGGACAGCCATCATAACATAATCTGATTGGCTGTCAGATAAGCATTATAACAAGCGAAGAGATTTCCAGTCTCTCAATTTATTTGTTTCAACTATCTGCACTTCGCAAATTAAAATATTATTTAAGAACCTTAAATATATTAGAGGGAAATAAATAATTTACCATTTATTGTGATTTGTTGTATGTATGAAAATTTGTAAATGCTTATATATCTTACTTAAAATTGTTTATTATAGAATTTTATTACAGTAAGCATGTTCAGAAATTGATTTAATAATAAATTAATACATATGATCAGTTACTTATAAAGTCAGGTCATATGTTGTTTGAACATTAAAGTGGTAGCTGAACACTAAAATTCCATTTACTTAAACTGATTTTTTTTACTTTTCTCAATTGGAATTGATTTAGGAAACTTTAGCTCTTGACCAGTGCACTTAAACTAGTCTAAACCATGCACAAGTTGAAATATATATATATGTTAAAGAAATATTTAAAATAATATATATTCCAAAAAAACTGCTTGATATTTAAAACACTATCAAAAAAAAGATCTTTTTAAAACTATTATATTTTTTTTAGAAAGCAAGAAAATCATATAATGGTTGAGCATCAAAGTGATGGGATTAGCACAACAGTTCCACTCATACAAACAGATTTTTTTTTAAAATTTCTTTCACCTACGGAGCCCAACATCTTCACATTCTGAATCAATAGCTATTACTATAATAAATGCATGGAGATTAGAATTTAAATACTAAAAAAGTCTATAATTTAAACGGTAATAGTAGTAAAATATCTACAATTACCAAGTTTGTATAAATATTAATGATTAGCAAAGAGAAAAATAAAATTGCTAGAATAATTCTACCAAACTTTTATAAAAATCTTATAAAAAAAAAATTACTCATTAAGACATCTATATTCTGTGTGTATTAAAGTAGTCTTGTTTACAATTATTTAATATTTTAATTTTTAGGAAATCATCTCAAATATTAATTGAGATGTGTGCAGTGACATATACTTATATCATGTTTTTGCCTGATGGCAGATAGAGTAATTAGGCATTTAGATAGTATGACCAAGTCGTAAGGCTTGATTCTTGTACATACATATATATATATTGTGAGAGTACCATATGAGCCTCATCTAAAACAATTTGTGTTTCTTTGGGAATTTAACTGTGCCTATATCGAATCAACAGATATAAATAACATACACCTATCTTAAGCTTTTCATATATCAGCTATATACATAAACTAGTTAGTATTAAAAGAATAATTCTAGTTTATTTATACACACACATAAATAAATGTTTCTAACTAATAGTATTTTTTTTATTAATATAAAACTTGACATGTGACAAAGCCTTAAGTCAACATTGCATTTTTATCAGTTGAAACAAAGGAAATAAACATTTGGGGTTCATTACAAATTGTATATTTTAAACAATAGAGAGTGTGCGCATGATTATGTGATATGCTTGCAGAAATTAATCCAGTATAAAAACGAACTAATATTGTTATAATAATAATCTTCTATTTAGTTATCAAGGTAATAACTACGTCTGTAAATTTAAATGTGTTCGAATTTAGAACACATTTAAGAAAAAAAGAAGATTCATCATTTTGAAACTGGCTTCAAGTAATTAATTTACTTACTTTTAATATTACAAAGAACTATAAAAAAATAATCGTTGAAATTGACAAGGTTATAAGAGAAATCAACGTCTTCAAAATGAGCTTTCAAAATATATATTTAAGAAGACAAAAATTTATAAAGATGTTCTTTGGCTAGACAATTTATGCCAAGGATTTCTGCTGATGTTTTAAACCGGAACATGTAAATGTATTTCTACTTAATGCCTAAAGTATAATCATCGTAATTTCCACTAAAAAGTTGCCTTAATAATGGAGTATTATATTGAAGAAAATTTTAAATATTTTACTACGCAAATATTTAAAAGAATGAATATTTTGATTACCTCTTCGAAGGATGATCAAGGAACATTACCTTTCAACATTCATCATCATTTTATTTCATCTAAGGAGGAATATGAAACCATTATTCTTTTGCATCTTGGAATACTTCGTTGTGCACTTTAATAATCTAAAACTTTATTTCCTTTGTGGATAATTATATTTACGTGGAGAAATATTTCATGTATTAAATTGATTTTAACAGAATAAGTGGAGAACTGATAAGATGAACATTTTATTTTCATTTATTTAATAAAATTTAGATGTTGATATTTTGATATATGCTCTGATGAAAATGACGGCTGACTAAGGTAAAAGTTTTTAAATTATTTCAATTTGGAAGTAAGTTTTATTATATTCCAAATTGAATCTTACCTGACAATTAACATAATTTCTTTTTAAACATATATAAGTAATATCAGGATACATTCTATTATTAATCTGGTGTAAATGGATGTTATCTTATATAGGCATATAAAACACACTGAATCATTTTAATGACGCAATACGTAGATTTATAATGTATGGTGGTATTATTTATTATACACGTGATTTTAAATTATATATATGTAAATAATTATATTATAGTTTCTGAATATTAAATAGCTTATTATTGTAATATATAAAAGACCAGATTATAATTCTAAATTCTAATATTTTTATTATTTATGTGATGATATTTTTGTTTCTATTACGGATTAAAATGTGTTAAACTTGATTTTAAAATTAAACAGGTCTCGTTTGTTTATTTTATTTAGTCATTTTATAAAACCAATAATTATAAATATACGTACTCATACATATATATATTGAATCAACTTAGTGATTTAATATTTATAAAAAAGTTATATATAGCTTATACTAAATTTATCATTACTATGGGATATTTGTGGAAATGCCTGAAGAGAGTCAATTGCAATTTCTACTCTGAGCTCGAATTCCGAGAGTAATGAGGTTATTAATAGAGGAATGGATTGGATTATATTTTAAATCACATCATCCATGGCATTCTATAAGAAGACCCAAAGTCCGACTATAGGTAGATGCGACTTCCTCGAGTCCTGAAAAGGATCGTCCCGTTATAATATATATATAAGCATATTGTGTTTTTATCTTGAATAGTAGTTATATATATATAAATAAATTATTTTAAAAAGAATTAAAAATATTACTACAAAAATAAATTCCTCAACATTAAATAGTATATAGTAACATTAAAATTTTAAAATAAATATATTAAAATTTGTTTGACAAAATCTCAAATTCTTTAATCTTTTAATAGATTTGAATATTATAACACTTGTATAAAGCGTTTTGATAAAATTATAAAGATATTAATTATAATTCATGATAAAAAATATCCAAATATCATAGTAATCAATGCTCGCTTCTTAATGAATCTGCAAAATAAATTACCTTCTCATCTATTGACTGATTATTAATATTAGGAATCATCAACATCAATTTAGATAATAATTATGTGAATGTCTTCTGATTTTGCATTAGTTTTTGAGTAGTGACCAAAAGATAACTTTGCGATTCTAGAATCAAAGTATTAATATTCTAAATGTGTATGATAATTGAAAGATAACTGTGAGAAGGACAGGGAAAAATCAAGAGTTTGAAATTGGTAAAGATATTAAAAAAGAAAATTTTTTAAATCTTCAAAAAATATGAAGAGTAATGGATAAGATCAAAGAAAGGTTTGAAGAAACATCAGTGCATAAAATGATAATCAAAAATACATAGGTGACATAGCATCATTGAAGATGAAGAAATATAGAAATTAACATTACAGATGTTAAACAAAGTAAATTATATTTCACTATGGAAAAGATAAAATGAAGAGACAAATCAAAATTGATGGATGACAATAGTTTTATATATCTTGGAAATAGCATCATGGCTAAAAAGAAATAAAATTTAGAATAAAAGAACATGTATATGAACCATGGACAAGATTTAAAAAAACAAAAATATTAGGTGAAGCAAAGTAGATATATGATATGTATAAATTTAATAATATATTTTATGGTAGTGAAATATGGCTGATAAAAAGTTCAATGAAAAATTGTACAAAAATAAAGTGATTCAGAGAGTAAACTTATTGAAAAAAATAATAAACTTTATAATTGCTTGACTTTATATGTCAAATGATTAAAGGCCCTAATTTTTGTTTTTACATGACAGAAAAAAATGGATATCCAAATGGACATTAAAAACTAGTGCAGAACTAATTGTATTCATTTACAAGGAATAGGCACAATTGGAGCATTGAGAAGAAACCATTCTATACCTATAGGTGCTAAGCCTATGATTTCTGATGATCATTAATATAGTTAATAAAAATATGATTTTCCAGTTAAGTATTAACATGCTGCTGTAGTTGAATTAAGTTAACAAAGACAAGCAAACAAAATAAGTAAATTTTACAGTAACAATAGTCTGCCGAGTCATTGATATGTTGGCTGGGGATTTTCAGAGCATCCCCAACCTATATCCCATTGCACTTGTGCTGTTTATCAAAAAGCCACTTAATCCTTCATCTCTCACAAACATTAGACCAATTTCAGTAATGCTGTTATTAATAAAGTCCATAGAGTCGCTGGTTAAGGATAAGATATAAAAGTGGCTGCTTAGTAGAATTTCAGTCCATCAATTTACCCAGAAGGGTTCTTCCACCATTGATGCTGTTAGGAGGTTTACCCTATTGGTGGAACATCAGAATAAAGAGCATCGGAACCCATTGTTGTTCAGGTAGACTTCGCAGCAACATTTGACTTCATGGTGCCAGCAAAATCATTCTCACTTCTTGAGCATTATGGAGTACCTAAAGTGTACATCCGCATAATTGCCAATTTGCTGCTGAATAGATCGATTTAAACATCTCTTAATGGCTCTTTAAGCCTGGGGTTTAAACCTCATATATCAATACCCCAAGGCTTGCCACTTAGTACCCTATGTTTCATAGCATATATTAACCCCCTACTATCAGCTATTGAGAAACATCTGCCAGGGATATATGTCCCAGTTTTAAAGGAGGTGTACCTCATTTCTTTTATTGATGATGTGAGAATCTTCCTCCCATCGCAAAAACATCTGCCAACACTATATAAGCTTCTAGATGATTACACTGGGGCATATGGGCTAAGGATCAACCCTTAAAAGACTGCTACCTGGAAGATATATGGAGGCATGTTCATCACATCAAGATATTCAGGCAAGCTCCCAAATTTTCTGAGGTTCTCTGTAGTTCTATCCAGGATGGCTATGAGAAGAGCACTGCGAGATAATTTATTGAAGATGACGAGTATAGCAAGTGCTCTCTCAGGAGCTACTTATCACTCCCTGGTAAGGTGACACTGATAAACGTGATGGTGCTCCTGCTGATCAACTACTACTTGCCATTTTTTAAACCAACCAGATCCTTTCAGAATGCAGTTAACTGTCTGCAGTGGCATCTTATGGAAGAGAAAATGTGTAACCATCAGCTTAGCCAGACTGCAAAGACCAGAATGGGCTTGGTTTACAGTCTAAATACATTTTACGTGCAGAGAACACTGACACTATTGAGAGCAACATATTCGGGATTGGCTCATCATACATTACAAGATAAGATGGACCCTACTGACAGACCACCACCTATTCACAGCAAGTGGACTAATGAGCATCTAGAATGTTGGAAGTTTGTTTAATGTGACAAAACCAATTATTAATGCCAAAAATTCATATTGGAAAATGTACAAATTCATTTATCCTAAGGTAGAGAAACTTCCTGTACAGCTCAAATTAACCACAAAACAGCTAATTAATAAATCGAAGCATTGGAGCCTAGAGGCTAAATGTTGATTTTTTTTGTTTCAAGTTAATGTTATCACTCCCAATGAATCATTTTTTAGTTAACAATAGATATACTAAAATTGAGGCCACTTGAAATTGTGTGGATTTGAAGATGAGACAATTGATCATATTCTCTGTGAGTGCTCGATTTTGAGGGTCTTACCTAACAATACATGCATTCTATCAATCAATAATGCATTGACGAATGCCATATATGCCACGATAAGGATAGCAACTTATTTGATTCATGCAGTATGGCTTATAAGGAATCATTATGTTTTTAGGAATAACCATGGCCATCCATGGGCAGTATTCAAGAAAATTCTTTGTGAAATCTGAAACAGGGATCGGCTTCTAAGGCCACGTCTCTTTGCAGACCCTTGGACCTGACTTTTGCCACTTGAAGATAGTCCTTAACATCTCTCACCAGTCATCAGTTGGTGGCAAATGATTAGGCATACCTATCTATGAGCATGGGCTACAATAGTTCCTGGCTTTCTGAAATGATTGTAAAAGTCCGAGCTGTAAACATGTACACTCAACAAAAGTACAGTGCTTGGTTAAACGTGTCACTTTTAACACAGTGTTTAAATAAAATTGAGCATACAGGAGTTAGCAAATGTAATAGATAATGATTTGCACTGTAATTGTATATATTTGTTTTTCTTAATAAATAAAGAAAAGAATGGATTCCTGTGTATTTCAACTTACAACATGAAAAATAGGGAGTTTCTAAGAAAATTTTTTATGGAAATTGATTTTTTTGTTTTAATGAAAACATACTTTAGATTAAGAAAAGAACTGTTAATGCCAAAAGTTGAAATCAAATACATTTTGCAAGTCTATTTGAGAGATAATAATATCATTAAGTTAGGCTGTGTAACAATTATCGATAACATCTTTAAAACATGTTCAAACATCTTCATATGGATATTCTCAAATTTAGTGTCTTAAATCATCAAGATATTGTTGGGCAGTGGTTTTCCTAATTACAAATATTTGATAATGCACTGGATATAAATTTCATCACAAAGTGGATTGTCCAATCTAATAGTTTTTGCAACAAATAAATGCTCAGATTATCAAAATGCCAGTATTTCATGACTCAAAATGACACTGAATCTTATGAGAGATGGATTATCATGCTCATATATTCTTCCTTGTTTTAAAATCATTATAAATAACGTATTACAGACAATTCATTTATTACCAATAAAAGAATTTTGAAATATTAATTATTGACTTAAAAGCTTGCGAGATAAATAACTTTCTCAAAGTTTACAAATCAGTAATTCGTTAAACCCAATTGATTTGGTTATGAATGCAGCTCTGCTAACTTGTAAAATTTATTTCATATATATTCTAAGCTATTAAAATTCAAGATGTTTTAATAATTTTTGTTAATTATTATATGGAAAGTGATTGTTTACTTAGTGTTTGAATTGCTTATGAACTAGATCAATAAGACCATTTAACTATTTGTTTAATAATCGACAAACTGTTTTGCATTAAACCTCCTAATATGCTATCTACAAATGATCAATAATTTATTTATTTACAGGTCATAGACTGGTTGATAACGATGCTTTCCCTAAAGGATATTTTGGATGAAGATATTTACAATGATTTGTTAGGTAATTAGCATGCAAAAGCATATTTTTGGGTGATTTCCTTTAAATATGTTAATAAATTATCTTTCAAATTTTTTTTTTACAAGATTGTATGAAATGGAAATTTTTTCGCCCATTATATAAAATCACGTTTGTATTCATAAATTTAATTAACAACTATCAATTTTAATAACTTTTTTATTATTATTAAATGTTTGTATAGCAATTTAAAAGAAAAAAAATCAAAAAAATTATGATTCAGTTTCAGTAGGAATACTTCAAAATGTAATTTAAAAAATTACGTAAAACTTTTTGTCCAGTCATGTTTTCTTAAAAATAGAGAAAATGTTGGGTTTTTTTTTGTGTATGAGTAGACAAAAGTCATAATTTTGATTCCCATGTTAACAATTAACTCTAAATCACTGTTCCTTAGAACAAATTTTACTTCCGAAGACAAAATTATACATAATGATTCTTCTATCAAGAATTTAATGGAAAAATATGTTTGGAAAAAGAATTTAATACAAATGAAGTAGGCAACATATATCTATGGATTTAAAGATATTACTTTTTTTTGCATAGCATTTTTTGTTTCATCATCTTTGCCAAAACATTTATGTATGCACATTTTATATCAGGTGAAAGTAATTTTGTAGATTTTATCAAAAAAAAAAAAAGTTTTTTTCTTTTAACAAATTTTATTGAAAGATATATATTTTTACATTTAAATAAAAAATGTCCATTAACGTAGAAGACTTATACCATAAATTTAATGGATTTACGTATTATAACTTTATATTTATTATATTTTGTAACATTATAATTGTAAGATTACCATTACGCAAAATTTTTATTGAAGTAACTTTTATTATATTTTAAATATTATTTTTTAAAAAATAACACAAATAGTAATACGAATAATATATGATTTTGGTGTACACATACATATCTACATATGTATATAACTTAATCAAATTCGAGTACTATTTTATTTTGATTTTTTTCTTTATCAATATTATTAAAATAAATATTTGAAAACTATATAAAAAATATTTTGTTAGGAAAAAAAAGACTCTTTAAGTAAAACTTTTCTATTTAGATAATGGATTCTGCTTGCTATTTGAAGACTAATTTTTGTAAATATATATATATTAATACTGAGTAACAGATACGTACTTTATTCTTTTCGTAAAAAGATCTAGATTAATTTAAAATTAACATAAAATTTAAAAATAAATTTAAAATTAATAAGTTTAAAAATATTTAAATTTTGATAATTATTATATTTTATTTTTTTTTATTTTATGGTATATTAATTGTAAGCATTTAATATAAATTTTTAATATTAAGTTACTGTGAAAATTGCATCAAGCCAAGAAAAAAGAAACGTAAATTATTTCAATCAACAAAACAATGAGATCTTATCTATGGACACCATTAATGCACATAAAACATTTTTTGGTCAATTCAAATACAGAAAATTATCATTATACTAGTGTTGTTTTAATAGCTATGTGTTTTAGTTCTTTCTTCTTTTAAATAAAGCAAACAAAATTTGCTTTAATGAGTATTCTAGCTAATTTTAATTTGTAATTGGAAATTTTTAGAGCTTGGCATAGTTAATGGAGATTCCTTGAATCTGATATTATAAGGCTTATATTATCATAGGTTATGATTTAGAAACTGACTCTAATATAGTCTATTAATTTTCATAAGCTTTCTAGTGGGAACTCCAGTGCACATTCATATATAAATTACATTCTTTATCATTATAATTTATCTAATTAATTATGTACACATGTATGATAACATTTGATAAATTTTACAAGCATTGTGTTTTAGATTGTAACAAACTATAGAAAGTAATCATCCCTTCCTCACAAGCACTGTTAAACAATGGTGTTCAATCTGCAAGGATATTCTCGTCCCAGCCACAAAATTCATTATTTAATATACAATTTTTCTTTTAATCCCATGCCTATGCTTGTATTCATTTGATTTGAAACAACTTTATATTTTATTTAAAAAAAGTGTAAGGAAATTTTCAGAAAATATATATATTCAATTATCATCTCATTTTCTAAAGACTTTGTTTCTACTTTTTGTGTATGAAGTAGTGTTATTATTATGGATATTGAAATTCACATATAGTAGTGCACTTTGTGTTTTCCTGAAGGTTTGTGATGATGGTGTTCTAGTTGTATTTTTATATTGGACTATTTCCATCATTAATATGTGTATTGAATGTCTTTAAAAAATTTAACTTTATTTAAATATTCCAAATATATTCAACTGTTAGTAATATCACATCAAACAGGTTGATATATGCACAACGTTTCTAGAGGTATTATTCTCCCCTCTTCTTCAGGTGTTGCCGACCTGACCCACATATATACAATATAGATATTTTTAATGTAAAATACATACTCATAATGAAATTTAATAAAAAAACCTATACATGTTAAGACAATGATAAAATACAACAAGATATAATTAGCAATGTTAAATTCCTAAAATTTCATAAACATTTGCCTGTAATGATAGTATCTCATTTTCTTATGGCTTGATGCCCCATGCATTTTAAGACAGTAGTAAAAGACAGACTCAAGAATTAAAGTTCTTAGATCAAAATTCAATGTGGCATTCCTGACGTTCAAATGTCATGTGATCTCCCGAATGGCTAGCCATTTGATCATTTATTTTATTTAATGGCGTGATATTATTCTTTACAATATAACTTTGCTTCACGGACTAAGTTTTATCTTCCTATCTAACAGAACATTATTTTTGTTCACATTCTTCCACAAATTTAATGTTTTCGGTCTTCAATACATTTTTATCATAAATTAGCAATTTCAGGTACAAGTAGTCCTAGTATGAACATATTTTTACTTTTTTAACTGTTGCACAAATTTGTCAAAACTTCAGCACGATTTTTTTCCCCAAAAAATTTAATCAATAAACATAGAAGCATTTCATGGTTTTTATTAGATTCTATAGCAATATTACATTAACTTTTCACTTTGGTACTATTTTAAACAAAATTCTAATTTTCTAAATTTTGATAGATGCAAATGATTAACATCACAACAATGTGATTAATTAATTATGCAAGCTTCAGTTCAGTATATAAAACAAACAAGCAAAAAAAAATATTACTGCTACATTTATGAATTTCTAATTTTTTTCGTATAATATTTTTCAAATTATGCATTCAATTCGAGGGTTTTGTAAACATGGATACTGTGGTCTTATTGTAATTAAAGACATTATTATTTTTAATATGTTTGTATCATCATAGAATTCCTAAACTGTTAATCAAAATTATTAATTTCTTGATTAAAATATATTCAAGAACAATCTTGTATCTCCTACTGAAACGCTAGGAATTTTATTATCAGTTCATAAGAAAGATAATCTTTAGGCAACTAAATTGTTATCATTTGGTGTCTGTATAACTTTTTGCAATGTTATTCAGTCAAGCCCATAATCATTCTAATTAATATTCTAAATCTTCTCAGTAATTTGTTACTTAGAACGCAATTCCCAGAATTTATTGTACGATTATACTGAGATTATAAATGATATAATGATTAAATAAGAAAAATTATTCTCTATATATAAATAGAAAAATTAGTAACTTGAATTAAATATTAAAGTAATCAATATTTATTTATATATATTTTTAAGACAATTAAATTTTTAGACGCCGGAAAATTTAATTTACAAGAATTTTAAACCACATATTTATTATTCTTATTTTCTTTCTTTTTTAAAGAATAAATTTTTTTGAAATTATAATAGCGTTTAAAAAATTTTGATGCAAACTATTAAAATTAAAAAAAAAAATTTAACAATTCTTATAAATCCTTTCATGTTCTCTACCATTTTATTTTAGTTTTTAAAAGCTTTCTCATTAGATGAAAATGTGACATAAAATGTATTATATGATTTGTAATTACTCTTTATCCCAAGTTATCTGATGTGATGTATTGTGGCTTCTCCTTAAACGAAGTCATGAATATCTCAGCAATTATGCCCAGATAAACCTGTTAGCCACTTTATTTTACATTCCCCACTCTAACTTTACCCATAATCTGCTCTATCCCATTTCCACAACATAATCTTTGTCAACTCTATAACCTTTATATCTAAATCCCCCTTATCTTTTCCCAAACCCAACAAAAAAACCAATAATTCACTTTCTGTATAATCACTCTTTACATATTTATTTTTCCACAACTTCATTATATGTACCCTTTCTGTTTTCAAACATTTACATTCAATTAACAAATGCCTAATATTTTCTATTCCTTCCTTACATAATTTACAAAATAAATCACCCATATTTTTCCATTTACATGTATATTCTTTTGTAGCTAAAGATCCTGTTCGAGCCTTAAACAATAAACTACTTTCCTTACTATTATCATATATTAACTCACACCTAATATTCTGTTTATTTCTATATATATATTTAAACTCTTTTTACTCTCGGTACTATTTCTCCATCTCTCTAACTCCCTATTCTTTATTAATAAATTTATTCTTTTATCCCATTCCTTACTACTATAACACTCAACAATGTGATGTATTTGGCTTCTCCTTAAATAAAGTCAAGAATATCTCAGCAATTATGCCCAGATAGACCTGTTAGCCATTTTATTCTCCATTCCCACTCTTAAGTCTTCCCATATTCTGCCCCATCCCATTTCCACAACATAGACTTTGTCAACTCTATGGCCTTTATATCTAAATCTCTTTTATCTCTTTGCAAACCCAACATAAAAACTAATAACTCACTTTCTGTATAGTCACTTTGTTCATGTCTATCCTCCCATAACTTCATTATCTGTACCCTTTCTGCTTTCAAGCATTTACATTCAATCAACAGGTGCCTAATATTTTCTATACCTTCCTTACACAATCTGCACACTAAATTATCCATGGTTTTCCATTTACATGTATATTCTCTTGTTGCTAAAGATCCCGTTCGAGCCTTAAATAATAAAATACTTTCCTTACTATTATCATAAATTAACTCGCATCCAATATTCCGTTTACTTCTATATATATTTAAACTCTTCTTACCCTCCATACTAGTTCTCCAACTCCCTATTTTTTATTAATGCTTCTATTCTTTTATCCCATTCCTTACCACTATAACACTCAACAATCCTCCTAACACAATCATCCCACCTTTTATACAAGTATACTGATATAAATTCTTTATCCAAATCTTTCGCATACCGCATTACCTTTCTCACCCATCTTGTTACCTGCCCTTTACTCATAACCCAATTGTAACACTATTTTTTTGCTATTCTTTTACTATCCATAAACTGCAACTTACCAAACAAAATTCATTTTACTTTTTGCATTTCTCATATAAAAACTTGACCATCCCATTTCTCCTTGAATTGCCTCCTTTGCTGTCCACATCTCTGCATGTCCTCCTACTTCCCTTTGTACTTTCTCTAAATAATCTAAAACCCTTTTACTAACACATAATGCATCATTACCATATGTTAACCCTGCTACTGCAACTCCCTTCCATACTATTCTAGCTACATCATATTTATTATATGAAAATACTGTTAGTTTCTTTACCAAACCCTTTCTTTTCTTTGCTTCATTTATCAATTTTTTCTCCCATTCATCCAAGCAATTTTCCTGATTACATAAGATGATTCCCAAATACCTATATCTATCCACCACACTTAACTTTATATCCCCCAATAAAAATTCTACATCTTCTCTTTCCCCAGTATTAACCATCATTACATTTGATTTTTCTTCACTAAATTTAATCCCCATCTCTTTACCCACCCTTGCACATGTCCTCAACATAATTTCCATATATTCGCTTCTTTCTGCACACAAAAAGATATCGTCTGCAAAAAAAAGACCAGACAAAATATATACTCCCTTGCCACCTATTAATGGTATCTCTACCCTCTTCCTAGTCTTTCTATTGCTTTCTCCATTTCACTCAAAAACAACAAAAACAAAATAGGTGACATAGGGCATCCTTGCCTTAATCCCACCCCATTTTTAACTTTAACTGATTCTATATCCCCTAATTGGTAAGTATAATAATTATTTTCATATAATTTAATAATATTTACTAAAGCTTCATCCATTCCCAAATTGGCTAACCTTACCCATAATCTATTTCTATTTACTCTATCATATGCTTTCTCTACATCTATAAAACTCATATATAATGATCTACCTGAATTCCTACTCATCTCCATAAGTTGTGTAACTACAAACAAACTATCTCCTATACGCCTATCTGTCCTAAAACCTCCTTGCATTTCCCCCACTACATTATTCTCTTCCATCCATTTTACAACTCTTCCAGCTACCATATATGAGAAAACTTTATATAAAACTGATGTTACCGCTATCGGTCTATAATTATTTAACTTTCTATGATCCTTACCCTTCCCTTTAAATAATAATCTTATTCTTGTATTACTCCAACTAACCGGAAAAACTGTCTTCTGTGCCATTTTATTAAAACATGATAATAACTTTGCTTTTGCTCTATGCCCTAAATTCATTACCATCTCTGCTGCCCATCCATCTGAACCTCTCGCCTTTCCACTTTTCAATCCCCCTGCCTCATTCAATTCATTTTTTGTGAACCTAATATTCCCATTACTAACTGTTTTCATTTTTTCTATCACTACTTCCTTCACATCTAACATCTTTTCTATATCCATTACATATCTATTTAAGATTCTCTCTACCTCTTCTCTCGAGCTACACTCTATTCCCTCATCATCTATTAATACTATCGCTCTTTCCCCTACATTTCTCCTTTTAATGTAATTCCAAAATTTTTTATTCCCATCTCTTCCACTTTTATTAATATCCTCCAACAATTTACTATTTAACTTCATCCTCTCTCTATAATTATTCATTTTAGCCCACTTCTTTTCTAAGTACTTTCTCCATTTAGCATTAATATCATTTTCACTTTCTTTGTTCATAATAGCACACTTATATTCTCTGCAAGCTTTTTTCCTCTCTTTTACACTTTTACTAACTCTCATTTTTTTATTACTTTTATTCTTCTGCATATTCTCAACTAAAACCCTATTTGCCACTTTTTCTATTTCACCACACCAGTCCTTATACTCATTCCCATCCAACTGCTCCATGGTTTCTTCAACTTTTATTTTATATTCTTCCAACTTATTCTTATCATTCACTCTCCATCAAATGTGATGTGATGTATTTTGGCTTCTCCGTAAACGAAGTCAAGAATATCTCAGCAATTATGCCCAGATAAACCTATTAGCCATTTTATTCTCCATTCCCCACTCTTAAGTCTTCCCATATTCTGCCCCATCCCATTTCCACAACATAATCTTTGTCAACTCTATGGCCTTTATATCTAAACCCCCCTTATCTCTTCGCAAACCCAACATAAAAACTAATAACTCACTTTCTGTATAGTCACTTTGTTCATGTCTATTCTCCCATAACTTCATTATCTGTACCCTTTCTGCTTTCAAGCATTTACATTCAATCAACAGGTGCCTAATATTTTCTATACCTTCCTTACACAATTTGCACACTAAATTATCCATGGTTTTCCATTTACATGTATATTCTCTTGTTGCTAAAGATCCCATTCGAGCCTTAAATAATAAACTACTTTCCTTACTATTATCATAAATTAACTCTCATCCAATATTCCGTTTACTTCTATATATATTTAAACTCTTCTTACCCTCCATACTAGTTCTCCATCTCTCCAACTCCCTATTTTTTATTAATGCTTCTATTCTTTTATCCCATTCCTTACCACTATAACACTCAACAATCCTCCTAACACAATCATCCCACCTTTTATACAAGTATACTGATATAAATTCTTTATCCAAATCTTTTGCATACCGCATTACCTTTCTCACCCATCTTGTTACCTGCCCCTTACTCATAACCCAATTAAACACTATTTTGGCTATTCTTTTACTATCCATAAACTGCAACCTACCAAACATTTTCATTTTACTTTTTGCATCTCTCATATAAAAACTTGACCATCCCATTTCTCCTTGAATTGCCTCCTTTGCTGTCCACATCTCTGCATCTAATGCATGTCTTCCTACTTCCCTTTGTACTTTCTCTAAATAATCTAAAACTCTTTTACTAACCCATAATGCAACATTACCATATGTTAACCCTGCTACTGCAACTCCCTTCCATACTATTCTAGCTACATCATATTTATTATATGAAAATACTGTTAGTTTCTTTACCAACCCCTTTCTTTTCTTTGCTTCATTTACCAAGTTTTTCTCCCATTCATCCAAGCAATTTTCCTGATTACATGATTCCCAAATACCTATATCTATCCACCACACTTAACTTTATATCCCCCAATAAAAATTCTACATCTTCTCTTTCCCCAGTATTAACCATCATTATATTTGATTTTTCTTCACTAAATTTAATCCCCATGTCTTTACCCACCCTTGCACATGTCCTCAACATAATTTCCATATCTTCTCTTCTTTCTGCACACAAAAAGATATCATTTGGCAAAAAAAAAGACCCGACAAAATATATATTCCCTTGCCATCTATTAATGGTATCTCTACCCCTCTTCCTAGTCTTTCTATTGCTTTCTCCATTTCACTCAAAAACCAAATAGGTGACATAGGGCATCCTTGCCTTAATCCCACCCCATTTTTAACTTTATCTGATTCTATATCCCCTAACTGGTAAGTATAATAATTATTTTCATATAATTTCTTAATAATATTTACTAAAGCTTCATCCATTCTCAAATTGGCTAACCTTACCCATAATATATTTCTATTTACTCTATCATATGCTTTCTCTATATCTATAAAACTCGTATATAATGATCTACCTGAATTCCTACTCATCTCCATAAGCTGTGTAACTACAAACAAACTATCTCATATACATCTGACCTAAAACCTCCTTGCATTTCACCCACTACATTATTCTCTTCCATCCATTTTACAACTCTTCCAGCTACCATATATAAGAAAACTTTATATAAAACTGATGTTACCGCTATCGGTCTATAATTATTTAACTTTCTATGATCCTTACCCTTTCCTTTAAATAATAATCTTATTCTTGTATTACTCCAACTAACCGGAAAAACTGTCTTCTGTGCCATTTTATTAAAACATGATAATAACTTTGCTTTTGCTCTATGCCCTAAATTCATTACCATCTCTGCTGCCCATCCATCTAAACCTCTCACCTTTCCACTTATCAATCTCTTCCCTGCCTCACTCAATTCATTTTTTGTGAACCTAATATTCCCACTACTAACTGCTTTCATGTTTTCTATCACTAATTCCTTCACATCTAACATCTTTTCTATATCCATTACATATCTATTTAAGATTTTCTCTAGCTTGTCTCTAGAGCTACATTCTATTCCCTCATCATCTATTAATACTATCTCTCTTTCCCCTACATTTCTCCTTTTAATGTAATTCCAAAATTTTTTACTCCCATCTCTTCCACTTTTATTAATATCCTCCAACAATTTATTATTTAACTTCATCCTCTCTCTATAATTATCCATGCTCTAGTATTGGAAGGTGGCGACATCGTGTGAATAATTCCATAACTATTGAAATATGTAGTTGTTGATCTGACAGAAAATATTGTTTATAAAATTTCCATACAATTTTTAAAACCGAATCAAAATGAAATTCATATACATCATAAAACAAAAATAAAAAATAGTACTTTTTTTAGCAAAAAAATTTTATTAATAAAGAGGATTGTTATGGATATGTTGAATACAAATATCTGACAGAATATTGATTTCTAATTATAAAATTTCATTATAATTTTTAAAATCCAATCAAGTTTAAAAATAAAATATATTACTTAAATACTCATTATCCATACATATCTTGATAATTTTAATAGCAAATAAAAATGAACAGGTAGTGAATTTTGAATTTTATAGTTGTTAGATATAATTACAATTATCCTATGCTTTGATCATAATTTTATATCTTAATTAAAATGCTCAGACAATTCTCTACTTATATAAACCAGACAAATAAATTTCAACTGTGTAAATAATTTTCAGCGTAAATAAAGTGCAAAAAATTTGATATATAAGGTGTCACATTTCTCATTTTTTGCTTATTTCTAGTGTGAAAACAACTCGCGACGTATATACTGCATTCATACTTTATCATATAGATAATGTTAAACATCACCTAAAGAGAAAATTTTTACACAAAATTCAAGTTAAGCAAAATGTCTTCAAACTGATGGCTTTTATAAGTATTACTTGTATTCTGTTTTTAATATGATGGACAACTATTGAGATTTATTATATTTATTTCTGAATAATTATAATCGAAGTTTCAGATAGCAAATTACAATATAATTACTTCAATAAAAAATTATCTGCTTTATGCATTTTTATTGTGAAAAAGAACTCTAAATATTACACAAATTTGAAGTGGAGCTGGAAAAAAAAAAGGAAAAAAATCAGTTAAAGCAAACTTCCTCTTTAACCATGATGATGAATATATTTAAGTAATAAAATCCTTTTAAAATCAATTTTCATTACCCTTGTTATTAAACATAAACATTCATGTTACTGTTGTTTAGAATTAAGAAAAGTTAATATTGTGTTTCAAATTTATTTTCCAGAATGCATCAAATCATGTATTTATTTTTAGTTCTCTGACCAAAAATAAGTTAAGGTAACTAGAAATAGAAAAATACCCATGGAAAAAATAATTACAAATTGTTAATGGTAGTTTACTATAATGCGATTTATTTTAGCATTTCAATATTTAACACTAAATCTTTTAATGATTTTAACATAAAAGAATACAATGTCTATTCATTTTAAAAAAATTGAGCACTGAAAAAAAAAAAATGCATTTTTTTTTTTTTTCAATTTTTACAAACTTTTTAACAATTAGAATCGCTTTAATAAATTATTCAGAATTTTATATTTATATTAATAATGTGCAGAAAAGGTTTTACAATTGTATATATATAATTTTATTTTTAGGTGGTCTGACATCCCTGAGACATCATAAAGCATTCAAAAAACTGCCCGTATGGACTAAAGCCTTCACAATTGTTATGTAATAACATGTAAGAAAATTTGCTTTCCATTATTATTTTTTTCATAAATCTATCTTACAATTAGAATAAATTAAAAAAAAAAAAAATTTTTTACGGTGGGAGTAAATTCTTTACTATAAAAGAATTAATTTCTCCATGAAATTGGCATCAGAATTTTTGAATAACCAACTTTTATCTGTTGATTTATATTTACAAAGCAAAACATGCTCTTAACCGTAACTGGTGCATTTTTAAAATCCAATCTTGTTTGTTCTTTTATTTCTTAAATCATATTCCAGCTGCAATTTGCTTTTGAATTCTTTCAAATGCTTGATGATCAAGTTTTCGTTGTCGCAATATAACAGTGATGATAGAAACCACAGCAAATCCAAGAGATCCACCTTCAAATATCCAAAATGCTTTTTCTTCGGCCAATGGATTACAACTAGCAAATAAATAAATATTAGATACAAAAGATAATATACATTATGAATTATATCATAATAAAATTCTAAATTATTTTGTAAATAATCTTAACCCCCCCACATCCCCACCCGTCTTTCATTTGAATTGCAAATAGCTTACTTTAATCATCTTCAAAAGCAATTAAATTCAATAGAAAAGTATATAACTCAATGAAAGATTAATGGGGGCAGGGGGGACAAAGAATAATGAATAAGGTGGATGGACTTCACCATCACAATAATGAAGCCTTCAAACCAAATGGATAACAGATTACTCTGAAGAAATGTTATTCGTACAAGTTTAAGAAGTTAATATTAAAATGAAGGTATCTAATAATAATAATAACAATAATATTAAACAAAATTTCTAAATAAATAATAAATCATAGCACTTAAGAGTTGCAACTATTTTAAAGCATTTACCATAAAATAAGAGAAAAAAAGGAGAAATTTTATTTAAATGAAATGAATTTTCTAAATTTGGATTGAAAAATAAGTTTTCATATACGACTTAAATTTTTGCCTTAGCAACTGTTGCCAAGTCCCTTTCATTATATATTACATAATGTTTATTTAGATATTATGTTCTGTATATTAATAATGGAAAAAATTAACTTTATTAATGAGCCTATATTATCATACGTATTACATATTAATTTTTGTTTATTGAAATATAAATGCAATCAAGAATTAATATTTATTTATTATTTGCAGATTGGGGCCCAGAAATCAAGTAACATCTGTAGTGAATTATTTTATTCTTAAATAAAGATTTTGTTTTTCAAACTATTCATTGCTTAAATTTTATTTTGTTGTCATATTCCATAACTATGGGAAAGTAAGGTAAAATGCAAAAAAATGAGAATTTAAAAGAGAAAACAGAAAATACTATATAAGCCAATTTTAAAATATGCACTAATTCATACAAAACCTTATCAATATTTTTAGGAATTAAAAATTACAGTTTTGCAAATATTTTAAAATCCATTCTCAAGTATATTTTGATAAGAGATCATTTGAAAAAGCTGATCAGAAATAGATCTAAAAACAAAACTCCAAACATAGTCACTTTTATCAAATACAATTAGTACAACATATATTCCCAATAATCTCAAGCACTCGGTCAATAGTAGCTAATATTGTACTGCTAAGTCTATATAATCAATGAACATTAGATGGTTTAATTATTTAGATCATATAAAAATTGAACTTGGGGGGGTAATAGAATTGGGAAACTGAAGCTTATACTGATATCCTGACAAAAAAATGTAGATGAAAAAATATATAGTATAATGGAAAGAAATAGACAAAAAAATAAATTCAAGAAGGGTGTATCACCAATTGAAATAGAATCAAAATCTTGAGATGGAAAGTGTAACAAAATTTAAAAACTAACAGGGAGATAATGTAAAGATGAAATAGGTATTAAAATATTTAGATGAGAATATTAAGATAAGTTCTTGAACAAAATGCATATGGAATTATGTTAACATAGAACTCATTAACTAATATAAGTGATATTATTCAAGTATATTTATGTAAAAATTCATCATGTTAATAATAAAAATATATATATCAATGGAATTTAATAGTTTTACGATGTAAACAAATAATCTGAAAGACCCATTAGAAATTTCAATAGTAAAATATAAAAAATTGTCTGAAAAAAGTTAAAGAAAAAGTAAACACAGCTAATTAATTATCAAGGTTCAACAACAAATATAATAAAATAGGGCTTATTTTTTTTAATAAATTAAGCAATTATATAGAAAGAATAATATTATCTTAATTAAATGGTTTTATTAAAAACAAATATTTGACTATGGATATACAGATTTTTCAGGGGAGATGGATGAATATAGAAAATATGAGTGAACATATATGGAAAATAGATGGTTATGATAATTATTGAAAAATCCCAATCCTTATGTATTTTAATTCAATATATATATATATATATCAAACAGGTAATTGGGAAATTAGATTTCCTAATACTTCATATAAAAAAGATTTAATTATTTAATAACTATATTATAGATAGGGAAAAAAAGATGTTTTTTTCACAAATATATATAAAAAAATGAAGTAAAGTAATAAAAGAGTAATAAGAAAGAAAAATTGAATATAGAAATATGCAAGGAGACAGAAGACCAAACAAGTGATTTAATTTATGATTATAGCTGCTGTGGAATACAACAGTAGTTTTAATAGAAAAGAAAATGAAAAGCAAATATAAGAAACAATTCAAGAATGAATATCAGCTATAGAGTACATGGTTAATGATCAAATTGTAATGAAATAGAATTTCAGAATTTATTAATTGACTATGGATACAGATTTTCAAGGAAATAGAATCAGGAATATAACGATTATAGAAATATGAATAAATATATTATGGAAATTTGATAGCTATGATAATTAATTTAAAAATCCAATTCTCACATATTTGAAATTCATTGCTTTATATTCTAGATATCTTTATTTACAGTTCCAACTGCTCTACAGCTTTCATCAAAACTGTTTCTTAATGACTAAATAAAAATATATTGTGAAAGAACAGTTAAAAGGAACTTATAAATGAGGAAAAAGGAAATTGTTAAAATTAAAACAAATTAAGTATTATGAAAGAAGTAAAATTCATAAAATAGATTTAAAATAGGTACCTCAGCTCAGACTTATATATTTATGAACATGACAATGGTCATAAAATATTAATCAGAGATGCAAAGTTTATCTTTTAAAAGTATAATGAAATCAAAGAGAATCTTTTGATTAACCATTTTGGGTCTGAGGTCTTCAATTTCTTTTGCTGACCAGAGTAATTAGCAATTGTTTTTGAATTGGGCAGAGTTTATGTTAGTGTATATATCTGTTGTTTTTGTTTGTAGTCTTCATTTATTAGTTCTTTTATTTCTATTTACTTCTACATTAAATAAAGAAAAGATAGAATAAGTTAAGGATGAAATAAAAATATATAAATATTGTGTGACTCAGAAAAAAAATGTAGAAAGTTTTGAAAGATGAGTTTATAAAGACTGTTATGAAATAGAAAAATGTCATATGATTAGATTTCATTATCTATAAGTGAAATTGCCAAAGTATAAAGGAGAGAAAGAAAGCATATATAATTTTAAAAAAAGTGAAATAAAAATTAAATGGGAAAATTATTTAAATAAAATAAAGTTAGCTAAGTTGAATAATTGTGGAGAAAAAAAGAGATTAAATAAGACATTATGGAAGATTACTAACACAGTTGGGAAGGAAAAAACGAAATATATAAAAAATTGGAATATAATGGAAAAAAAATTTAATGATAGACTATAAACAATTTTACCCAATTATGTAATAAATAAAGAAAAAAGTTTAGACATAAGAGACAATGAATGAATAAAGACATATAATTTACAAATAAAAAAATTGATTGGAGTACTAAAATTAAAAATCAAACCGTGGATAGATGGATGGCACAGATGTTGATGGATATAGGAACTAGAAATAAAAATTCTGTTGAAATATTCCAGATAGTTGGAAAAATATAAATAAGAATGATATTTAAAACTGAGAATAAATCCTAAAGAAGAATTATTAATCAAGTTGTTTTATAATATTTGGAAAAAAAATGGTATGACAAAACATAATGGGAGATATGCAGGAAGCTTTTAGACTTGGCATATAAGACAGTTTATAATTTCATGATAGAAATAATTAAATAGTCAAGCCTATATATGTATATCTTAATATGTATATACACAGAAGAGGCTTATGATAGAGTGGACATAAATAGATAATGAAGAGTTTTGTTAAATATAGCAATGGACAAATCTGATTAAAAATATATATGAATACTCATTATACTTATCAATTAGGAAACATTGAGTTAAAGCAATGACGTTCTATGTTTATTACATTATTTTTATTCTATTAAGTTTACAAGAAATGGAGATGATAATAGGAGAATTAGGAAAGGGTGTTAAACTAATTTCAATAGACAATAATGAATTTTATGTTTCACCAAGTCCTCTCTTTGCCAATATATTTTTATATGCAGAAAATAGAAAATAAATTTAATGAAGACAAGTCAAAAATAATGATAATAAATGCCAGAGAAAGAGAAAAAAAGATTGGTTTAAAAAAAAAAAAGAGATAAATATGAAAGAGATAAATACATATAATTATTTAGAAATCATTTTGAATAATTATAAAAATTATTTAGTTGATTGGCAAATTGATAAATGATGAAAAAAAAGTATGATAAAGAAATTAAAACAGTTTTATAAAGCAGATATGACATAACAAAAATTTTTATGAAATCCATGTCTAACGTGAAAATAACACATAGCGTAAAGGGGTATTAAATATTCTAGGAAGAGTTCAAAAAGAAATAGGAAGACATGCTTTGAATGTGGAAATATAGACAGCAAATAAAGCATTTCAAAAGGAAATGAAATGATAAACTTTTCATATGAGGGTTGCAAAAAAATAGAAATTGTTTAACAGATTGCAGTTTTTAAATAGTAACTGAAAAGCTAAAATAGTTTTTTAATTTGGTTTTAAGGGAAAAAAAAAGGATGTAAAAAACTGGATGAAGATTTTGCGCTGGAATGCTTACATAAAAAATAGGATCAGTATCTTATGATGATTATTAATTGTTATAATAATAAACATTGGGATTTAAAAACATTTATTACTAGAATGAAGCATAATCGGAAAACAGATTTGAAGAATAGATAATTGGGTTTTTTGGGGCTTATTGGCTCAGAGATTTTTTATTTTAATAAAGGAGCGATTATATTTCATTGCATCATACAAAGTAATATTAATGCTTTATAAATCGAATGGAAACTTTCTAGTAATTTTTTTTACAAATAGAAAAAGCATATGAAGAAGTGATAGAAATGAAATTATAGAAATATCTGAAAAAAAAAGATATAAATAAAACTATGATTAGAGATACAAAAATACCTGTCATATAAATATCTATTAATTAGATAGTTTGAAGACTTGAAAGTGAAAAATTAATCAAATCTAAGAAAAAATGTCCTTTATTTCTAGTGTTATTTACAATTTATTATCAGAATTTAATAATTAAATTATAACATACAGGTATTGGATAATAAGAAAACTTATATGTTGAAGTTAGAAAACAAATATTCTTTAGATAAATTTAAAGAGTTTGGGAGACTGATTTTTTGTTTAGTGAAGCTAAATCAAAAATATTGTTGTAAATTATAAGAGAAATGAATGAGGGAGAGATGTTCAATTTTTTCATGTTAGTATCTACAATAGTTGCACTCAAAAATTCTATTTTTTCTTTTGTTGATATAATTAATTATCAAATGCAGTCATTAAATATTATAGTGACATATATATTGTAACCGGACCCGTACAACCCTTTTATTACTTCAGTTGTAACAATTTCCTGATGAGCATGTTGCAGGAAGGAACTATCGATTGGCATTCCCCAATGCAGATGTTAACCCCCCCTACAACAATATTTCCTGCTCATCAGAGGATGTAGCACCATAGAGACTGGAAGCATCTAGACATTTCTATGTTTGGTTTTCCAAACAGCGCCACTAGAGTTCCATCTCACTACAACCTGACTTACCTGGGTCTAGTTATGCCAGACGTAGCTCAGGAGGCATGAGATTCTCATGAACAAGTGCAATGAATGATGAGTGATGCAATAAAAACAAAAAAATATAGAATTGAACAACTAAGAGTAATTTTAAGTAACAACAATTTTATTTAACAATAATTCATTTTCAAGTCCATGCGTATCCATGTGAAGATTTATTTTCATTTCATTGATGAGAGGAAGCACAGAAACAGTTTATCTAACAATAATTCATTGTCAAGTCCTTCCAACAAACTATATGCAGTTAAGCAGGTATGATTTATACCACATTTCATTATTTTGAGAATTGTTACAGGTAGGTAAACACGTAATCTCAGCCATTCTAGGTTTGTGGAGCATTTATAATTTAGTCAAACCTAAATGTATGTCCATACACATAAACTTTATTATTTTATTTAAATATAAGTAATATGCAGTTAAGCATTTGTGATTTACATTTAATTATTCTAGCATGAATATTTATTTGGTCTGCTACAGGTGTTTATTTTTATACATAAGTTCATCAGCAGTTTCATTTATAATCTCACTTTACTTGTTCTGATACATAGCTCAGATATTTATTTTTTAGTTAACTTAGACCGATAAGTTGGTGGTCAGCATTTCCGTGTTGGTAGAGCATTTATAATTTGAAATATAGATGTATATTCCTACACATAAATTTTATTATTTTATATAAATAGAAGTAATATGCAGTTAAGCATTTATGATTTATACAGCATTTAATTATTCTAACATAAATATTTACTTGGTCTGCTGCAAACGTATATTTTTATACATAAATTCATTAGCAGTTTCATTTATAATTTGAAATATAGAACACAATTAACGTTTTCGTATTTCTCCATTAATTTTTTTCTTTTATTAAAAATTTTATCATACCATTAATAATTGAATTGCTACAATTTTTTAATTTTACCTTATTACTTGTTGTTCTCTTTCAATACCAATGGGGGCTTAATGAATGGCACAGTAGACAGGCTGGAGCTTACTTCATGATTGTGGATGAAGAGAAAAACGCAGGTCAACCGCCTATGTTAGATTGTTTTTTCATGGTTAAGTTTTGATTTTTCTGTCTTGCTTTACTTAGTAAAACTGATAAAAATAAACACTCTCTGATAATCCGAATTTTCCAAATATTTTGCACTTTCTCTGCTTGTTTTATCCAATATGACTTCTAAAAAGAAAAATTACTTAACCGACAATAATAAAAACTGTTCTCTCTGTCTCATAATCCAAATTTTTCAATCTATTTATACTTTCTGCTTATCAGAATGGATTCTCTTTACATGACGCCTGCTTCAATTGGTGTTGGTGGTATGTTTTCGTCCATGTTCGTGCCATTTCCCCCAGCTCATTGGCTATTCTTTTTGGCGATAGAAGACCGTTTTTTAATTATCTGGCTATGTGTTTTCGAATTCCAATTTATTAAGACTGCCTCAAGCTATCATCACATTTTATCTGACAACATCGTTCCAAAAATTGAAAATGTAATATTTTTAATAAATGGCAGTTTTAAATAAATACGAGCGATATATTTAAATCATAATCTAAAATTATGAAATCAATAATGAAGGTTTCACTTTATTTTTTTCTCAGTTATAGAAAATAATGATTTTTTCGTAAAGTCATAAACTAAACTTTTTGCTATATTTTTCTAGAAAAAATATAAGATCAACTTTTTTATACATTTGCCATTTTGTTTTTTTTTTTTAAGTTGGGAGGGTAAAATAATTTTTAGAATACATACACATGTGAAACAGCGTGCTTGTTTCAATATATATAAAACATAGCATCTGTGCAGAGATATTATGCAGTATTAAGCTAAATGTGAAATAGCACAACATCATATAATATTTAAGAAAGATAATAAAATTTCAAATATTCGAAAATAATACCAATACTATGATGATAGCTAGGTTGTGAAAATATATTTGTCAGTATCATTCATACATGCAATCCACTAATTCTATCAAGTCAAAAAAAATATGCTAGAAGACTTTCAAATCTGACAAAATATCCTTCAACACTAAAGCCAGCCAGAAGAACTCTTCCTGAAAATATAACCTTAGAAGTGTGTGAAAAATATCTAGGCAAACAATTGCAATATCTACAAAAGTTAAAAAAAATTTATAAGACATAATTTGGTATTAGAAACTAATATAATTTTTATTACTAAAGATAACAACAATGTTGATAATCATTCCTTAATTCAATTTTATAAAAATGTAGGATATGATTTCACAATTGGATACATTAAGTATGTCATCACATATCACAAGTCAAGTTGTTAAATTTTCATATGAATTATTTGCAGTAGTATTAATTACATCGTTTTTTTTTTTTCATGTGTCATAGCATCAGCCGGGAAACTGCTTGTAAGGCAGCTCCAGCTGTGCTGCCCACTCGTCCACCAACGCTCGACTTAATTACATTGTTGACATATGTTTAGTTAAATGTGTCAAAATCATTACCTGTACATTCTTTTCTTTTTGCTGCTTTAATGCTATTAATATGTACAGAGAACATCAGTATTTATTAATAGAGAACTTCAGTTAACAGTAACATGATTTTCAAGGTTCTGAGCATTTTAATTTAAAGTAAAATTTAAGCATAACTTTTTTTTTCTAATTTATTTTTCAGATAAAGTGAGATTGAATATAATGATTTTTTTAAAAAAAATAGCAACAGACTTTTATTCAATTGTGAAACTTTAGAGAACAGTGAAACAAATTGGTTATCTGAAGTTAAGTTTTTACAATGATTGTGATGGCTTGTTCATTATTTTTGGTTGCCATTGACGAGTTACAAGTTATTGTTTTTTTTTCTTGGTAGTATGTTTCAAGAGCTTGGATTTTAGTGTGCATACCAGTATTTATAAAGTTTGTTTTGTAAAAGAACATTTGAAATAATATTAATTTATTTACGGGAATTAGCAATAATTCCAAAGACATATGAATTAATTAATAAGGCTGACAGAATTATAGACTTTACTAATAATAAATTTGTGGACAATAAAAAATTCACTAGATTATAATTAATTATCAATTCTATTTTTAGCAGGAAATGCACAGCATTCAAGGTTATCATTTTCTCCAATTAATTATTTTTAACACATGTATCTGATTCATCCATGTGTATCTAAATGTTCCTTTATACTTTCTTCATTTTCTAAAAACTTCATTTGTCCTCTTCAATATCTATGCAAATTGTTTTTTTTTTTTAATTGCCATTCTTACTTTATCTTTTATAAATCTTTATAATCCTGTTAACAAAAAAAAGTGCACCACACTTAATGGTCAATGAAACAAATCTAACAAAATCCAACTAAACGTGTAAATGTAAATCCTAAAAAAAAAAACAAATTCAATGTACTAGAGACAATTCATCGAAATTCAATAAAAATAAACTGAAGATTGACATAATTACCAATTATGAAATACTATGAAGGAAGAATAGGAGTTGCCAATGTGTGAATAAATAGATATAATATGAAAAAAAAAAAGTACCAACTAATTATCAAAGACTAAAAAAAATAGAAACTTAAGAAAACAAAGATTATCACAATTAATTAAGATCTACATAATTACTACTTTAAGACCAATATTTGATATCTATCAATTTTTGTGGTTAACAATTTTCCTTTTAAAATCATTTATGCCCCCCCCCCCCCGTTTAGTTTTTATACTTCTCTTTGGCATCTTTTATTTCAATAGGAATATTTAGTAAAATAATCTGTTACAAAAAATATATGAAAGAAAATGATATCTGCCTCAACTTATTAAGAGACTGAATTCATATAAGCAGATTTAATTTATGTATACTTTTGAAAATAAATACAAGAAAACAGATAATTAAAAAATATATATATTTACCTCCTATATGTTTCTTTGCTTTTTGAACAAACAATAATTTCTTTAAAACCAGTTTTTAAGCAGGCTTTTTGACCACTAGTCTAATAAGAAAAAAAAAATCATTAAACATGTGCATATGTGTATCACATAAATGTAAGCAATAATAAGTTGGTGCTAAAAAATAATGCATGGATAATTAATTACATTAAAAAAAGTATTTTTAATGGCTTCTCTAGCATACATAAATACTAATCACTAAACAGCTATATTTAATAAATAATAAAATAAAATATCCTTTAATTAAATAGTCTACTGCAAGGAAAAAATTATCCAATAGCCCTTCATAAGGGAACAGTAAAGGAAAATCAATACTAGATTTGCCAAATGCTGAGGGTTAGAATATTTTTTCTATCATGTCACCTTCTGTTTAAAAATATCCATATCCAAACATATAAACCTTATGTTATGACTGAAGAGAGTTTCAAAAAATTGTCAATATAAATCTTTATCAAAATAATAAAAATTCACTTAGAAATAACTCGTGCACATTTGTAAAATATATTATTTTTAATCATTATCAATCAAAGACAGGATGATAGTATCTATTATCATACAAGTTACAGAAAAAAGTCAAGATCTAGAATTGTCTAAGAATTTGGATAGTGCTACAATCTAATGTCCAATAATCTTTAAACTTATGTGTCTCTGGATTAAACTGTGACTTATTATTACAGAGCAAAACTCTCCAGACAGTAGCACCACCGAGTGCAAACCAGAGTAATCAATGGATACAGGAAGGTTTGTGCATAAAATCACTATCTAGTGCCTACTCATCCAATATCCCCAGACTAGTTTCTAGCTTGTGGCTTTCATCAGTGAGGAGCCTTGGATCTGAGAGGACTGCACCTAGATCTTAGGATCCAATGCAACTTTCAGAAGCCATCTTTTATCTTATTAACTAACTATAAAGCTTTGATTCTAAAGAATGGTGTTCATGTGATGTTTAGTGAATTACTATTCCTAATGCAAATGAAACAGTCCGAGTCTTATCCAGTTTTTTTAAATCTATAGCTTATTCACATTGCTTTCAACAAACTTCTTATTTCATCCATCCATCTCACAGTAATTTTTTTCTAGATCTTTTCCAATTTTTTAGAATTAAGTTTTGGGTTTCAATTATCCATCGTCATCTCTTCTAGAAATATGAATATCATAAGCCAAGTTCAGCCACTTTCAATGATATCAGTATTACCGCTTTTATTCGTTATCACATATTTCATTTTAGATTCCTCTTATTAATCATAATATATATCTTTATATATTTTGTTATGTGTTCCAGAGACTATAAATAACTCATATTAGTACAGTTTTCAAGTCTGAAATATATCATTAAAAATTTTTTTTTTCAAACACAGATATTTATTAAATAAGAATATCTATTTAAATATGAAAAAAATATTTTGATTTTAAAGTTTTTCATCATAAAGTCAATATTAAAAAAACAAAACTAATCAAATGGACATGTAATAACTTTCCATCATTGTTTTCATGTTTAAGAATATTGCCATAAAAATATTAAAAAAACCACACATTCTCAATGATAACAACAAAATCCATTCGAAGCAATGTTTATAAATATGGTAGGGGGGGAGGGGCGTTATAAGAAAGTTCAGGATAGTGCTATAATTGGGTACCTACATTCAAATTTACGTTTACTTGCTTATTTGAGAATACTAAGATAACTAAGTAATAAATAATCTTTTTACTGTTTAAAAATTAATCTAAAAATAAACTTTGACTTTTTCATTTATATTCTTAGAATGGGGGTTTTTTTTTTGTTTGTTTGATAAAGAAATATTCAAATAAAAGTTGTGTTTTCATTGATAGTGTTTTTTATTATTATTTTTGTTCACTTTTTTAAAAAAAAAAAATGTCAAAATAATCCTGGGGTTCTTCATTTAGAGCTTGTGATCTTAGAAAGCTAACCCTAAGAAAGTTATCAACTTAATGACTTGTACCCCATTGCTTGAAAAGAAATAGGTTTTAAATCAAACATTTCTATGGAAAAATAACTGCCAATGATCTAAATGTTTTGACATTGTTCAACCCCACATATTAGGCCTTCCTGAAACAAAAATTTATAGTGGCTCACAAACTGATCCATCTAAATATCTCCATAATCGAGGTTTCTCCACTTTTTGCAAATCCCCCAACTCACCATCAGCAGGAACTAGCTTAATTATAGCCAAGTCTTGTCCTTTCAAATCTTTTAAAATATTGTATGTTGATCTACATATGTTAATAATCACTCTACATCACTCAGCAATAATTTTAAATATTATCTTTGTTTATATTCCACCAGGCCCATACATAATAAATAAAATAATACTGACTTTATATTCCATTTTGTGACATCTCCATATCCACGCTTATTATTAGAAGATTTCAACATGAGTCATGAAAATTTTATCTCTAGATGGATACACAGATTGTCCTTTCCACTAATGAGTGGTGAAAACTTCTTACCTAATAATTCATATTCATTTAATAATGGCAGACACACATCACTAATAGATTTATTTTTCTAATCCCCAATGTTACATCATATGCTTAACCTTTCGTTAAAAAACCAACCTTTCTCAGATTATTTAGTCTTAATAGTTTTCATGAACCTTGACTTTTCTCAAAAAACTCTATTTCATAGTGGTAAAACAATTCGCATCCTTCTTCTGAATAATACTACGAAATTCCTATTTTCCGAAATATATATTGAATTATTTAAACTCAGCATATTAGATTTGGATCCCATTCATTAATATCCTGTCATTTACAATCAATCATATTATAAAGAATAAACCCCCACCAACAAGATTATTATCACTCACCGATGAATTAAATAAAAAAAATAATTCACTCTTCACCATCTAATAGTGACAGTGTAAAGATTAAAACCTTAAGAAATCAGTGTAAAATCACACATGAAACATTTACGCAGTATTTAGCAATTAAAAAAAAAGAATATATCTAAGTAGACTCCACACTTGGTCGAGAAACTATATCCGATGGGCACTAGGCCAAAGTCCAACTATCAAAGTACCTTCAGCACTATATAATGAAAATAAAATATATGCAGGAGACAATATGCTGCATGCCCTATTTATTCATTACAAAAGCAAACTTCAAAGTAAGGAATCATTCAACCCTTCTGCAAACTTTCTTGGGCAATGTGAAAGCATGCCTCTATTCACATTAGAGGAACTTAGTACTAAATTAATTTCTTTCCCAGACTCAAGGCATTCATGGCATACCACACTTTGTTTTTAATCATTTAAATCACTTCACATCAAAATATTGTGCAAACTTGGGTAATTACATATCTAAAGAAGTCTATCATATATATGATATATGGATTTAAAAAAACAAGAAAAAATTCTGTCATTTCAGAATCTTAGACCAATATCAATGGCTCCTCTAGGAATTAAAATTTTGGAATCAACACTAAAAGACAAACTAGAGCCATCCCTGCTATCTGCATTATCTAAATACCAATTTGCAAAGAAGGGTGCTTCAACAAACCAAGCAGCTTTTTTTATTTAAAACAATCATAAGCACAATGAAAGAAAGGAAAAAATACAGACCATTAGTGGTTCAACTAGACATTAAAGCTGCATTTGATATGGTTAAATAGACCTCCCTATTAATGCCCTAGCAGAATATATGGTACCTAAAGTGATCCTATACACACTAATTAGTCTCCTCGTAAATCATGAAATACACATAACATTAAATGGTAAATTCACTTCAACCTTTATCCCACATTGTTCAATACCACAAGGTTCCCCACTAAGTGCTCTTCTGTTTACTACATACATCAATCCTTTACTGTTGGAGATTGAAAAAGAATTGCCAGGAATATTCATTCTAGCACTTAATACCAGCATCTCAGTCATCACATATATGGATGATATATCAATATTTCTATCAACAACTAAGCAAATTCCTAAATTACAAAAATTCTGGCTAATTTTACCACAAAATATAAACTAGAGTTTAACATGGACAAATCATATGCTTGATCAATGAACACAGGAAAAATACATAAGCAGCACTTCAAAGGAAATCCAACTCCCTTTCTTGGATTTCCATTCTATCTTAGTAATTTAGCAATGTGAAATCTAATACAACAAAAACTTTATGACAAGTGTGAAAGCCTAATAAAATCACTTTCTAAGATACCTTTTTTTCAATTCAAAAACTTCTCTGTTCAACCTTCTCGTTATAATAAGAATTTCATATTTTTCACCAATAATAATATATACAAAAGCTTTTAATAGGAAAATATATTCTCAATTAAGACAGCTAGTTTGGGGAAATCATACAGCAACTATCTCAATCAATCAACTGCAACAACCACTAAATCTCAATGGTCTTAGATTATATATGATTAATACATTCAAGATACAAAAAAACTAAACCTCTTCACTTCATGTAACAAATTATTCCCATATATAATCGAGTCATTAAAAATTATGCCAAATGACAAACCACCACCACTACTTAAATTCTGGGAAAATCTCATTGTACCATTTCACACAATTCCTAACCTTAATCTTCTCCCCTCCAATCCAAAATACAAATATTTACCCTTATTCAAATCACTACTTCAAATCGTGAAAAGAAACCAATACTTAATATAAAAAATAAACAACTGATTAAAAAATTCAAATTCTGGTCACTTGAACCTAAGTACTTGGATTTTCTTATCAAAATAAAATGTAGAATCCCTACCTACACTTCACTTTTATAGACACATGAACAATGCAACCTTTGCCATAAAGATTCTGAAACTGAATATCATCTTTTCTTCGAATGTGAGAGCCTTGAGATCATATGCAAAGCAATACCAAAACTTTTTAACAACCCCAAATATAATATCAATATCCTATTCCAGACATTCAAACAAGAAATTTTTGCAAACATTTGTGCTAGCATATTCATATTATATGCCATCTGGTGTACCGGATGCAAACTCATGTATGACTGCAATCCCAGAAGACCCCCGTACATCTTCTGGAATAAACTGGAAACTTTTAACAAAGAGATAATAAAACTATCATCCCATACAATGTTTGAAGATACTTGGTCTCTAATGCAATAACATCTGAAACCATAATATAAGATAAACGATCCTCTGAAAATGAATGCGACAATGATAAGATCTCAAGATTTGAAAGTTTTTTTCCCCACTTCTTAACAAACTTTAAAACATTTTTTATGTAAATAATGTTGTATAAGTCAATAATGTAAAACCATCTTTGTTATAATGTTGTAATTGATTCTTATAGAACAATAAATGCCTTTAAAACATAAATTCCTAATGAAGATGGATGATTTTGATAGAAAATTCTAAATGGTAAATCTAGTGGCATCCTTATTGTTCCTTGTAATGTATTGATCCAAATTCGCTTATTTAGAGAATTTTAATTGAATCTATCCATATCAATTAACATAAACAAAAAAATTTAATTCAATGAAATTTCTAAAAAAAAAATTAACTCACCATTTCAAATCGAGAACAGACTTGGCAGGCCTGCTTCATTTGAAAACTTTCATGTTCCCAACATAAATAATCTTTAGATGTATTGAGAATAACTGCAATAATGGGTTTTACAAGAAGACATTATTTAACTTGATCTCTCAAAAATTCATTGTTAATTTATTTCATAACTTATATATAAAATATAATAAAAATATTAATAAATATTAAAGTTATAATGTTAAAACTATGTGCCTAAAATGCAACAATAGGGATCTCTACAAATCTAAACACAAGATTAATGACTAAGTCATTAATCTTTTGTTTAGATTTGTAGAGGTCTCTACTGTCACATTTTAGGCGCATAGTCTTAAGATTATAGCCTTAATATTTATTACTTATGTAATGAGTATGCACTTTACAAATTATTAATTACAACTATAAAAATATTAATGTAAAATAATAATAATATTATTAAAAAAATATAACAGACTTTTGAATAACAAAATCGGAACAATATTTATAGTGAAACAGATACTAAAATTTTGGTAATTGATTATAATGAGTTCGTATAAGAATTAATTAAAATTACGCACAAATATTTTATAATGAAATTTAAATACTGCTTCTACAGATTACTGTATGATAATGATCAAAATTAATATATATATTATAACGGGAGAAAGCTTTAAGATTCGCATACACTGACCTCTAGGGCACCACTAGTCCGAAAATCGGAACTAGACATTTATTTTAAGGGTGGACAGGATATGTGAACCCGATTGCGCCGGACTAAACTCAGGGAGAAACAAGATATCTTAAATACTGTTTAGACAGTTGAGAATAAAAGCACAAAGACAAACATCAGCCACGAATACAAAAGTGGCGTATATTAACATACGCATAGTTACCAGAGAGTGCACAAGAGAACAACAAACATGAAGGCATTAAACATTTTGGCAGCAAAATTCTCTCACCTGAAATATAAGAAATAGTTAGAATAATATCCTCTTGCTGGCCAGTTGTAAAATTACAAAAACAAACAACAACTCTAGCTTCCTGAATCAGAAATAATAAAACAGTTACTGTCCCGCTGGAAATCAACGAAACCAGTGCAGACGTTCGAGCAGTAGTATTCTAACTACTGTCGTTAAAACGCCGCAGGACTGCTGCACATAATACTACATTCAAAGTAAACGTGGTTGATCTCACATACAAGACAGCAAAAGATATGTGATTACGATCTTACGTAATCCAGAAAGAAATGACTACTTTCAGACAACCCGAAGAAATAACTTGACAAATAGCCAGCAAAAAGATTTTGTTGTTTGCACAAAAAGCGCAAACAAAACATGCTTAAAGATTCTTTATTTTACAACTAAGGGCAGGTGAATAAATAAAGACTACGAAAACTGCCAACGCGTTTTGTAATAGTTAACGAAATAATCAGGTATATATTAAACATATAAAATACAATCTCCTAATGCATCCCCTGATAAAAGAAAATTGCAAACAAACTTGGAATCTTAAATCTAAGATTCCAAGACACACTTTAAATACTAGAAAAGATAAATACAGATAATAAATAATTAATACAACCTTATAACATACTTATCATTAGATTGAGCGGAGATTTAATTAAACGCAATTTATTTACCCTGGCTACAATAAGAAAAAGTTTAGCTTACGCTAAGGCAGAGTTCTAGTGATTTCGTGACAAGTGCACCCTTTTGATAATAGTTCATCTTTCAGGCAATTTCTCTTAATGACAAAGGCAAGTGTCGAGGTAAATTGGGAATCCAGCTATGTCAGAGTTTTATGGCATGACTGAAGAACAGCTTGGAGCCCGAGGCTCATCCTTATTTGAATTAGCACTGCATCTTAAGGTTTTCAATGCGAATAGCAGCGTTTGTTGACATCATGAAAGCAAATTTCAAAAATCTCTTAAATGTTCAAACTGTGATTAATAAGAAATTGAACTAAGCGTTTTAAAAAACAGCTTCTTGCTCCTCTCCTAACAAGCAACCTTGTCTTAATCTCTAGAATAATAGCAACTACCTCCTTTCTGGCGGGCTCTAGTTACCTTGCTACATTTCCCACGAAAAACCTTCCTTATTGACAAATTCTATACCTCAGTCAGGGCAAATATTAATTTCCCGCTCAATCCAATTTAAGAATTCCAACCAGGGATTATTGTATTCAAAATAACAAATACAAAACTAAATCTCCACTTTTAGAATTAACTTTAAAAATGATTAAAAATAAAAGCAACAGGAATATATAATTAGCAAGCTTACCAGTTTTTAATCAAATTGATTAAAACAGGCGGTGAAAGTAAAGTATTTTTAAATCAATTTTATAAACAAAGCAGTGAAAGTAAACTATTTTAAATATAAATCAATTCTATAAACAAAAATTAAAATGCCCTATTTAAATATAACCGAGTATCTGTTTTAATACAAGTACTTTTTTTTTTTTTAATTAAATAATAATAAGAAATTTTAACATTAGTAATAAAACCATTGAATCGGAAATCAATCCGGTTTAATATGAAATAAACATAAATACTGAAAGTAATATGTTCAAAATATGTTCATTTGATTCGATGAAAATAGAATGGAATCCAATACAAATGATTAATTTTATATTTAAAAATTGATCAGATTACTAAAAGTGAAAAATAATAAAACAAAGCAATTATACATATATATATTGTGCAGACACACAAGTTTTGTATATATTTGTTGATCTAAGAGTTAAATAAACTTTTGTAATCTTCCCACATAAATGAGCATTTTTACTTTTTTTATATATTACTGAAAAAAAAAATGAATGAATATTAAATAACATAATTAAAATGTAAAAAAATGAAATGTGGCAAACTTAATATAAATTCTAATCTTTGTTAAATTTATCAACTTTAACTTATGCAATTTTAGTAAAATTATGAAGATTTGTACATGAAATACGTTTTGTTTTTTATTCGAGAGAAAAAATGTAAAATTTGATCAAGTTTTTGATTTATAACAGGATTTGTAAAAAAAAAAAAAGGATTGAATGGGTTATAATTGAGTTGTTTAATCGTTAAAACATACAAGTGCAGTAAAATTATTTATTAAAAAATAGAGCTAAAAAAACCTATTAAGACTGAATTTGAAAAATAAACAAGAAAGATAGATGGTTTTGAAAAAAAGCAAAACAACATCATAGAAGTTATTTTAACAATTTATATTAGGCAAGTCGAGCTATTTTCTGCAATATCATAGGACTCCATAAAGTTGGAAGTTTATGATACTTTAAACTGAATAAGAGAATAGCATTATCTATCCTAGCATTATGGAAAAACACCATATTACTGGAAATTTAAGAATGAGGACTAGATTTAAATCATGTTTACCAGCTGCACTAATCTGCTAGGATATAAGCTTGCTATGAAATCTGCCTAGACAAGAATCTTTTGGAAGCCTACCTAATTAATGAAGTCTATTTTGAAACAGTCAAATGACCCAGCCTTGCCTTTGAGTGCCTTTCCTCACTTATAAATATATATGATCAATAACAAATACTTACTATCGATATACTGCATAGAAATGGGAATTATATAATATATCAAGTGAAAGTTATATGCTTGTGTAAACTGTGTTATGTGTAATATGCAGGTGATTACTTAAAACATGTATTTACGTATGCATGATATAAATCATCTATGTAAAAAGTAAAAAACCACACTTAGCTTAAAGTTGTTACTTCCTGTGATCCATTCACCAATCATCATTATCCAGTTTGGTTTCCAAGCTCAAAGATTTTCTTGATTTTTTTTTTTTTCATAGTCATATTACTTGGCTAAGATGAATTTAAACAGAATCTTTAAAAAAAATGTTTAATATCACTAGAAAAAAAAAGTGTTTACATTGTCCTACAACAAAATAGACCGAGAAAGTGAAACTAAACTAGAATCTAACAATTTTTTTGTATTCTTTCACGCAACTGTTTCTCATTGGCTAAAAAAAAATCCATACTATAAGTTTTACTTTTTTAAACTTGTACTACTATATTATATTATATTACTTACATGAAATTATTTAAAATTTTTAAAAAAAGTTTAATAACAACTTATTTAATTAATCATAAAGACTTGTTATTTATCATTAGTGTAAAAGTAGTAAAATTAGTGTCAAAACTACTTAATATATATTGGTGTATCAAAAAAGAAAAAAAAATCTATCTAATGCAGGAGTGGGAAAATAGCGGCCCACAGGCTACATGCGACCCACCAAAACACTCAGAAAAATCCGCCTTGAACGGAGATTTCTTTCCTGTACCCGACCGAAAATTTGTCTTGTATTTCTCTATATTTGGATCTACATATATTTGTGAGCAAAGTTTTTTTTTGCTTGAAGATCAACAAGAATAAATATAGATACTCTTTGACAGATATTAAATTGCAGGCTGTGATGAGAATCTCAACAAGCAATCTCACTCCTGATTTTAAAAAAAATTATAAAAAAAGTGTGATAGAGTACATTTGTCTCATTAAACTGATTCTAAAATTAAAAAATTAGCACAATAAATAAATTGAATAAAACTGCCATTATTTTATTTAATTTATATTTATTGATTTTTATGGTATAATTTATATCTTTTCTGAAATGCAAAGTTAACTAATGAATGCATTTTAAAAGGTGCAGCTCTCTACTAATCAAGATGTGGCCCTCCGCTTCTACAAAGTGGCCCCCGAGCCAAAACAATTGCCCACTCCTGATCTAATGCATTCTGTGTTTGCATATTATAATCAATATTTAAGGCTTTCTTTTACAATATGTACTAAACAGATCTAAATAAAAATCACTTTATATGTTATGTAAATAGATACACTAGCAGTGAAATTTTTTTGTCACAGGGTGTTGCATTTTATTAAGTTCGGTAAACACATTCTTTGAAAGGATTTAAAAATTTTTCGATTATGTGTCAATGAACTATTTTAATAAATATTAAAGGTAGGAATCTTTTTCAGTTTATCTGTATGCAATTTTGCATACGTTTACAGAATAAAATTCTCATTTTTTTTTTCATTCTTCATTTTTATAAATGTGCGATAATATTATAAGATGCTTTAAAATCGAGCTAATAGATTGTTATTTTTAATTTAGACTTATTAATTTTTGATCATACAAAGTTCATTATTATGAAATTATTTTTTTTTTTCAAAACAACAATTATGATAACTAAATTACTATACGATGAATATTATTTTGGCTATAAGCAAAGTACTGTTAGTAAAAAATTTAATCCGTAAAATGAGTAAATATACTGTATAGTTTTTAAACTAATGTATACATTTTAGAATTTAATACAATATTAATGTATTTGGTTGTTATATATGTCATTAAAATACAATTTTGATTATTATACTGAATGAAACACTTTTTTTGGAAGCTTTATAATCATTAATGATGAAAATCTTTACTTTGGATATATCATTATTGAACTGATTATCTTGAAAAGATGCAGGATGAAAATAAAATACTGTACATTTATTAATTACATTTTAAGTTTATAATCAAAACATTGTATACAACACTAATACTATGTACTGCATTGTGTATTATGAATAAACTCTGAACTGTATAGTTTCGATCTGAAAGTCACTATTTTGCTTTTGGATGACATAGCATTAATAACTATTCAATAACTTCATCAATCTTACAAAATGGCTGCCAACGTCATTATAGTGAATAATCAATTGTAAATCAAAATAGTGGGTACAAATTGATGATGATCGCTATTGTGAATCCTCGAATAAAGGCCAAACACTACGTGGGATAAAGATGTATTTGTACAAACAATAAATATTGTAATAGTATGGAAAAGATGAATTTGTAAATAATAAATTACAAAGACTGATGATCACGATAAGCAGTCCTCTTTGAATATCACACTTTATCATAATAAAATCAAAGTGACCTTAAAACAAGAACAAAAACAGGTACACAGAGTACCATCTATACTCGAGACCAGACAGCTAATCAGCCTTGCATATGTCTACATTCTAATTACAACACCAACTAGAAAACTCAGTCAGTGGAAACAAAAGTTCTCTTAGCTTATGAAAATATAATATCACGATTACTGAATAAAGAATAAAAACTTAAACAAGATTATGTTTTTAATAATAAATTACTTAATTGATGTAAAATTATTACCAATAATAGTTTAAAAATAATAATACACATTATACTTTAGATATATTTACATTATATAAGTATTTTAAGAGTGCATACTGTTTTCAACGGCTAGTTCACAAAACTAAATTAATTCTAATATATAACAAAAATTAAATAAATATAATTTTAAAATATTGTTTAAGAAAAGTTTAAATACAATAAAGAAATAATAGAGCTCTTACATCTAGAATAATGCATGAAGACAGTCTATATATTTTAAAAATTATTGTAATATGATGTAGTTTTAATTATAAAGTTCTTGGTAATTTGAAGACAGTTTCATCTTTTTAGTGAAGATTATATTGTACTTTAGGTTGATTGCTATATAAGTAACTCAAATTATATGAAAACTATAAATCAATTCTTTTAATTTACAAGTTACTCTTAAGCAACTTTTCACTTGTTTAAAATATAATCCACAGTAAACTTTCTTTATAGCTTGCAATTAAGTTTGAGATAAATTCTTGGTAAACTTTCTCTGAAGCTAGTAGTTTTTGCATTAGATAAATTATCCAAGTTGTTAAATCTTAAACAATTTGTCTTATACTTAAAATATAGTCTTTAGTGGGCTTTTTTTAACAGATTATAATTTATGTTTGAGAATTTCTCAGTAAACCTCTTGTAGTTAATAGTTTTTGCTATAGATAAATTACCCATGGTATTTGCAATTATTATTGAGATAAGATTCCAAATATGGCATTCTTTGGCTACTAATCAGAGGAAAACAGCAGACAATCCACAATGATTTCTTAGCCACTTGTCATTGCAGGAAATGGATAAAAGCAATAACAACTATTTGATCATTGCCTTTCTTTGGACAGGATTTTCTTAATTTTAACTTTTAATACTAATACATACATACTGCTACAGAACTAATAAGCTGCTAAAATGAACTTTCAAATCTGCAGAGGATAACTAACTTTCTATTATTGTACAATTTTTAAAAACACAAAAAGATAAAAATTAAATTGTTTTCAAAAATATATATATAGTAAGAAAATCTGTTAAACAACACAGTGGTTTTACACTAGCAAAGAGATTTCTTCCTTTCCAAAAAGTATAACTAAAAAAAAGTCTTTCAAAATTAATTTTAATTTTTTTTTTTAAATACAATATTAATTTTTAATGAAAAAAAATCTTTTTGAACTGATATTATAAAATCCATTATCATATTTTAAAACCAAAAAAAAAGAAATTTTTGTAAAAAGAAATGAATTTACAATCATTAATTTTAAGCATTATCATTGCAAATAAATAGTCATATATCACATGACCTATTTTAACAAGCTTGTATTACCGATATTATCTAATGACCTTGCCAATAGCTCTATGGGACTGAACTAAGTTCAGATACACTATATATTAATAGCTTTAGCAATATAAAATCACCAAAAACAAAAAATATAATTGCAAAGAAATCATGTCATATATCACATGACCTAATTTAACAAGCTTGGATTACAAATGTTATCTAATGAGCTTGCCAATAACTCTTAACAAGCTTGCCTGGTATTTTAAATCTAATGCTTAAATATCCTAGCACCTCAGAAACAGAAACCGGTCTGGGGTTAGGGATATTCTGAAAAACTTGTTAAATTAGGTTATGTGATATATGACTTGATTTCTTAGCAATTATATTTTTTGCTATTAAAGCTTTGGCGATTTTATATTACTAAAGCTATTAATATATGGCGAATCTGAATTGAGTTCAGTCCCATATAGCTATTTAAATTAGACAACTGGATTTTGAAGACATAGTTAACCATTAAATAAAGTGCTTGTTTTGATCTGGTATTTTAAATCTAATGCTTGAATATCATTGAGGAAGCCAATCTGGGGCTGGGGATTTTCTGAAAAGCTTATTCAGAGCTATTGGCAAGCTCATTAGATAACATTTGTAATACAAGCTTGTTAAATTAGTCATGTGATATATGATTTGATTTCTTTGCAATTATATTTTTTGCTATTAAGGCTTTGGCGATTTTATATTGCTAAAGCTATTAATATATGGTGTATCAGAACTTAGTTCATCCCATATGACTATTTAAGTTAGATAGCTGGATTTGAAGACATAAGGAATAAAAAAAGTGCTGGGCTTGACCTAGTATTTTAAATCTAATGCTTGAATATCCTAGCACCCCACTGAAGAAGCCAGAAGTGGAAACCAGTCTGGGATTGGGGATATTCTGAAAAGCTTGTGAAGAGCTATTGGCAAACTCATTAAATAAGCATTATCATATATATGTGCTACCCCAATTAATATTGTTAAATTATATTAGACTACAGAATTGGAGCAACTCAATTTAATGTATACATATATTCTAAACACATTTCAGTATTAACTACATATAAAATGGCTACTTAATAATTTATATATTAGTAAATAAAGAAAAAATCTGATTTTTCATTTATTAAAAATATTTTACTTACATGGAGTTGTAGTCAATCGAGGTTCTTCAGGAGTGAAAGTATTTTCTAATGCCAAAATGCAAATACATAAACTGCAATTAAATTCAAAAAAATTACTCTAATGATAATTATCTCCATGATTAATTATATATGTATGATAATGATGCAATAAAGTCTAATTTAAACATTAAGTAATTTAAAAAAAAAAGAATATTTAAAATAAATGTTACAAATATAAAATTGATAAAAACACAAATCTATTTATACTGAGATTTTATTTGAATCCAATATAAGTAATATTTCTAAACTAAAACATCATATGATGATTCTTTTAGCTAATATTTAATACGAATAAAAATACTAATAACTAATACGTATTTAACTATGAACTACAATAATTATATCAAACCTTATTTTGGTTTAAGCTATCCTTTTTCCAAAATATTATCTAAATATATAATTGCTAACAGATGGTATGCTGTTAAACTGTTCTTCCTACAGAAGACCAATTAACTAAAACATATATATAGAATCTGTTTGCATATCATAACTTTTAACCTAATAAATGTATAGAAGCTAATCTGTCATGACTTGATTACTGAGCCTTTTTAAATTAGGAATTTTATAAAATTATAAGATTAATTCAGCAATTTCTCATCTTTCTTCATAATAAATTTGCTAATATATATTGTGTCGAGTGATTTTTTTTTTTATAGAAACAATAAAAACATATTAAATGACAAAATAAACATGGTACTTATCAATTAAGCATATTAATTTATAGATAATTACTTACAATGTTTTTTTTTTCTTTTTTAATTTTAGAATGAATGAATATAATTTTATTTACAGATGTTATTTAAGTAGATTCTAATTTATGCTAAAATAATAAAATGCATAGCTATGATAATTTTAAAAAGCATTTTTGTAATTTTTTCCAGATATCAGAAGTTGCTAGACTACAGAAACAAGATTGATCATATTAACTGTATAAATTGTCTGTCGTTATAAAGAAAACTTACTATAAATATAAATATCTAAAAAAATAATGAATTATTCTTAATGAAAAATTAAGATTGTAAACACTTAAGAGTCTATACATAAAATTCAATAAAATAATATGACCGCTTTATTTATTTAGTATAATAGTTGTCAATAAAACTAATAAAAATATTTAAAAAAATATTTTTAAAATAAATATTAGAAATCAAATTTTGATATGGTGTATCAGTAATCTAATCCTCTATAAAGTTAACAGATATAAAAAATTACCTACTAAAATATGAATTGTTATGCAAGAATCAAAATATGGTTAAAATAATGGCAATACATAGTCCAAGGAAGGAAAGCAATATTTTTTTAAAATAATTACATCTTTTTTTACATAAATTCTCATTTTTTCTCAACTTTTTTTTTATGTCAAAAGTGACAAACTCAAATATTAAATTAGTTGTTTGGTTTTTTTTCATAAATATACATAATCATTTATTTATTCCAACTGGTATTCGAATGTCATGTAATTACTGTTTGAAGAATACTTTGCTTTGATAACACTTAACTTACATTGTCACATCTTTGTTCATGGAAACAGTATTAAGATATGCTACTGTTTGCCAACATGGTATGACAATAGTTCAAGAATATTGGTATAGTTTATGCAATATTTTGTCTCATGTAAGCAATTATTAAATTAAATCAACAAAATAATACATTACAAAATAAGCCATTGTTGATATATCAGTCATTCAAAGGTATTTGTATTAGTTTATACAGCATGTTTTCTCAAATCCTGAATAACTTATTTAATACTTATAATAAATTTGCTATTTTTATTCAAGTATTATTATTAAAAACATTTTTATTAAAGTTAATATATACTGTATGGGTAAGATAATATTTCAATTTACTCTTTTTATATTAATATATATTTTTTTACAAGTGTTGCAATTTTGAAATAAACAAATCTATCAATAAAAGTTGCATAACTAATTCTTTATGGATAACATAATTTGGATCTCGGAGTATTATTGGTAAGAAACAATAACAAAACCAAGAATAAACCTTCAACAGATATGCCTTAAATATGCTTACGTAACAGCCAATAAGATGGAATAATGACATCACACGGACCTCTCAATTCTCAAACACAAGTCAGAACTATAAGAAAAAGATGGGACTCATCTTAATCTATGCCTCAATTTATATATAAATAAGCCAGACTTGTGTTTGAGAATTGAGAGGTCCATGTGATGTCATTATTCCACCTTATTGGCTGTTACGTAAGCATATTTAAGTCGTATCTGTTGAAAGTTTGAGCTTTCATGTTATCTGTTTACGCTTAATAAATCTGATATAAAACCAAGAATACTAAAATAAAAAATGATAAAATTAAATATGAAAATTAACATCTGTATTTCGCACTTCAATAATAACTATTATGACATAAAATATTGGTCAATAAGATGTTAATTAAAAAATATTTGTTGATCATAACATTTTTTTTTTTTTTTTAATAAAAAGAAAAAAAAATGTATGGAATTTTTCTGGTTTTAATGATATAAAAAATTTGTTTAAAGCTTAAAACAAATAAGAAGCATCATTAAATCATTTAAACACTATGCTTTTATTTAAAACATTTGGTTCAATTTGTACATTGATTCACAATGAAAAATTGAATTACTATCCCTTTTTCTAATCATATCACATGCCACTGGATTTAAGCCTCTACTAAAGATTTGTTAACAGATCACATTTGACAAAATTTTCTTCATATTCATGTAAACAATAAATACAAATATTTCCCCCCAAAAATCCTTAAGATATAAAACATGAAAACCACAAAATCTTACAATTCATTCATAAACATACAATTTATCTTTTTTTTTTATAAAATCCTTTAAAAAAAAGATGCAAAACAACTGCCCAATGTTTCAAAGTGAGGTATACAACAGTTATTAAACAATTATATTTATTCCTAAAATTATACAAAATTGTAGTGGTTAATGCACCTATCATTTTGGTTTCAAATACAGCTGAAGCATTAGATTAAGGATTTATTCAGATAACCAGCCTATTTGCCAATTTCACTATTTATAAAATATGGTTTAATAAATAATTATCTAGATATTCGTAGCTGGAGAATAAAGGCTCTCTAAAAATCTGGATAGGTCAGATGACTGTCACTAAAAACAGGAAGCACATAACAATATAATGTACTCTTCACAACTGATAAAAAAGATATTAAATCTATGCTTACTGATCTTAGATAATGTTAATCTCTTCAAGTGAATTTCAAGTATTGCAATAATATGATCACATGATACCCAGACGCATACTATTAGCAAGCATTGCATTCATAGTATCAAGTTTTAAATGAAACATCAATGCAAGGCACTCTAAATATAATTCCTATAGAAATAAAATAAAACAAAATCAAAGCAACATTTTTAAAAATAGTTCTAAACCAAGGGAAAAAATATATAAATTAAAAAGAAATGAAGAGAAAAAGTTTTCTAATTTTTTTGAAAAATTAATAAAATAAATTTTGAACAAAATGTTGAAAATATTTTTAAAAAATAAAAAAATTAGAATATAAACAGAAAAATATGTGATAAATAATGATAAACGAAAGAGGAAAAATGGCAAAATATCATTAACATATGTATAAAAAATCCATTTGTAAAATGAGATGTGCAATAGAAATACAATTACAAGGGAAATAAAAGATTGGTTTGATTTAATTTATAAAATAAAACATTTTAAGTAGAAAAAGCACAGTAGACATATAATTATAGAATGGCAAGGTATCAAAAATCAGGAGAAAAATAGATGAAATAGTTTTTAAGTAGCCCACAGCACTGGAAAGACCTTTCTGACATTCCATGGAGGGTTATTGGAGAAGGCATTGTTCACCATGCTGACAATTGTCTAGTAGTATTAGGGTTTCAACTATTTTTCCATTCTTGTTTAATTCTCTAGCTAATAAGATCCAGATACCAACAAATAATGGATGATTAATATGATTGGTTATGGGCTAACTATATGAAAGAAAAATTCTAAACTTGATTGAAATCTGATAAATGTGATCTGCTTATTATTAATTTGTTTTGATGTATAGTACATATACAAACTATATTTTACTTTTCCCAACTAAAATTCATTGTTTTGGAAATAACTCTCAAAATTTGGAAAATCCAACTTTGTTTTTGGGATATAAATTTTTTAATGTCTTGATAAACTTATAATACATTATCTAGAACAATTTTTTTCTAAACACCTACATAATCTTAACTCTAATATAAAAATTTCTTGCTAGACAACTGAAGTCTTTTCATCAAAAATTTGTCCTCATTTACAGTCATATGATGATAAAATTCCATTTTATGTCATTATTTTTTTCAGAGCTCTAGCTATATAACTGCTAACATCAAACTATCTCTGAATCTTAGAAACTGATTAACTTTTTGATACGAATGATAGAATTATCATTTATTCACTGCAGCATTATCAAACTCCTATTTTTCAGTCAAACTTGATCTTTTTGTGTGTGTGTTGACTCCAAACAATTTTTATTTCTAAACTGGTAACAATTTTATTTATTTTCAATCTTGCATAATTAAGTTTTTTTTTTACTTTTTTATAGATAATTCACCAATAAATGAAAGTGATTTATTTAAATATTCAAGTGAAGTGCTGGAATAAATTAATTCACAAATTCTTTCTTCATCACTTGTACAGAATATTTCAAAGCTATCAATTGCAGACTCATTTCTTCAGAATAATGCATATTTTAGCTTTTTTCTACAATTATCATATATTTTCATATCTTTAATTTCAAAATCTTAATAAAAACATCCAATTTGTAACTTTTCTTAAGACTTTTAACACTAACTCTATGATTACTTTCAAACTATGGACCACAAAATTTCATGGGCCAATTTCTATTTTTTCTTCAGGCATATTGAAATATATTTTGTATGATTATGTTATAAAATCTTTAACAGTGTAAACAAAACAAGATATAAACTCCATCAAAACTATTCAATTTTGTTATAGCAAATGTTCTATCTGAATTTCAATGGAATACGGAGAATCCACCTGCTGAACGAATCACAAAAGAAAACTCATGGAAAAAATAAAATCCATATGAAATAAAAAAAATGGAAAATAATAAATAAAATGGCTATATTTCTTTGTTCAAAAAAAAATTAACCAATTTTAATCATAGTCTGTAAATGCAATTTATTATTATAACAAAAAATTTAAAAATATTTGTTATTGTTAGGAAGGTAGCAATGAATTACTATATTTATCCTTAATGTTTTGAAGGTAACAAGTTTTTTTATTTATCACTGGAATATGAACTGAAAGAAGTCTCATTAGTCAAATGACTTAAAACATCAATGTTTCTTATTGCATTTATTTTTGTTTTAAAAAAAATCCACACTTTTTGTAAAATGTAGACATCCGTAAGTTTCATATAATTTATTCTGCAAGCAAAGCAATAAACGAACTATTTCACAAAAAAATATTTGACAGTAATAATGTGTATTAAATAAAGAAGCATTAAATAAAGTAATCCATAAAAGTAAATATCTATATTATTGTTATAATATAATAAATTATTAGAAACTTTCCAATGGCAGTCTACATTTTATAAAATGAATATTTTTTCTGTTTTTCCATTTTTTTTTTACTAAAAGCAAATGCAATAAACACTTTGATGTTAGTCTTATTTGGAAGTATCTTTCAGACCTTCATTCTCATGGTAAATGAAAAACATTCCTTATCTTATAGATATCAAAAATAAACTATTCATCACTACCTTAAAAACATTTAAAAAATCAGTTCGTGTAATAATCAAATATGAGGTGCAATAATTTAATTCTCGGAATGCACCTTTATAAAATATATATGAGAAAGTGTACACTGGATGCTACTGTCACCTTCCAAGTAATCCCCTTATGCGTTCCCATTTTTGGAAGCACACCTGGAACTTTTCAGGAATAATGTTGAGCAGCTGTCTTATAGTAAAAAATTGGTGCCAAAAAATCTTCGTACTTTCAGAGCAGTTTTAATTTTGAGAATAACCAAAAATTACAGGGAGCTAAGCCATGTAAATAGACAAGATGGTCTAGTTATATAATTGATTTTTGGCCAAAAAGTCTCTCACAATGAGCTTACTATTACTTGGCACATTGTTCATGTATTAAGATTTGAGGAACAAACTTCTCATGCCCAATTCTTTGTTTAAAATTAGCCCAACTATTTCTCAATTAATTTGCAATTCTTCAGCTTTCAATCTCGCACATAACCATCTCTTGGAATGTATCTTGCACTTTGTTAATATTAATGTCAGTCATTCTTATTTTTGACTGTTCGCTTCTGGGATCATCCACATCTCACCCACCTTTGAACCTCTTATGTCACTCAAACACACTCGAATTCGCCATAGTATCTTCATCTTATGCCACTTGCAACAGTTGTAACATTTTAAAAACACATTTTCACACAAAATTTGATAATATGTTACTCAAAAGTTTGATCACCCATTTTTACACCAAAACATATGTAAGAATATTTATTTGATCACCCATTTTTACACCAAAACATATGTAAGAATATTTATTATCTTCTCAACAACTAACTAACAAACAGCTGGGTCAGCTTAAAATTTACACATGTTAGTTTAAACATGTACAAAAACGAATATTCACATGATTTCGATACAATTAGGTCATGGGTGACATCACATGCCCATTCTGGGAATTAAGTTGTCACACGTCCTATATGTGCTCTGCATGATTTTCTAGCTGTAGAGGAATGGGAAATGGAGTTCAAAACTCATAGATAGCTGTTCTGGTGCTCAAACTTCAGAGCAATAACTATTAAATTTTTATTGCCAAATATTTGTTAATTTTAGAGTTAAGATATAATAAATTTCATTTTCCAAACTAATTACTGATACTCAAATTGTTTTGCTTTTTTTTTTTTTTTTTGATAAAGAAATGTGTACACTTCATTATTTTGTTACATTATATTCTTATGGATGATTTTTTTATGGATTCTCCTATGTGGGTTCCATCTGACAAAACAGATCATTCAAATTCAGACTAAATTCATGTAGAACACATGCTATAACAATGCATCCTATTCTTATTTTAAAAGCATAACTAGGAATGGATTGTGAACTGAAATCATTAGTTATTCATATGTTTCATTAAAGCTGACAAAGATATATAAGCTTGTCCAATATTCCAGATATAACTTAAAAGAATGCATCTCTAATGCTTTTAAGGATAATATCAAGTTTTGAATATGAAAGATAGTAAACAAAATAAATTAAGAAAGGAATTCAAAGAAATAAAAATGAATGTAAGAAAATTTTTCCTAAAAAAAGAGAACAAGATTGGAAAAATAATAGCTATTTTTTGGGGAATGTGAAATCAAAAGTTTTCAGCCATAAGTAGGTTTACTAAAAAATGCTAATAGATAATAATCAAAGCAATAAAACATCAAACAGATTGAAAGAGATCAAGTTCTATTCTTATACCAAAGAAATGAATTTGAACAGCAAACAAACTAATGGATAACACATCTTATGTTAAAGTAAAATTACATTATAAATAATTCAGCATGTTTAGAATTGTACATAAAAAAAGAATTAACAGATATATAAAATGAGTTCAGAAAAGGACTAGACAAAAAAAAAAAATGATAAAAAAATTTTATATGCTTTATTGATTACTAAAAGTCTTCAATTCGGGTGACCATTTTAAATTATGGAATGTTTTAAAAAAAATAAGTTTATCAGAATATTTTATTATTCTTCCAATAAATCTTTATAGGAAACTAAAAACTAAACTCAAAACAGGGTATGGGGGTTCATATTGGCAAAGTAGTTTTAGAGTTGCAATTTGTCATCCTAGTGTATTGAATATGTAATCACAGAAAACAAAACTGGTAGGAAAAAAAATACTAATTTACAAATACAAAAACACCAACAATTTAAAAATGCAAATGACACCACATTAATACCTGAAGATAGAAAATACTTCAATTGTCTTATTAAAAAATTTAACCAATAAAATGAAAGATAACATTAATCTTTAACAGCCATAATCTGTCTTACATTTATTTTATTTTAAATAAATGTTTAAAAACATTTCATTCATGTACATATAACTTATTCAATTCAATTATCTAATAGTTTTGACTATCTGAGTCTTCTTCAGTGTTTTAAAAAACAAATGCATTACATTATTTCTTATTTAATTACACATAAACACATAATAATCTTATTTTGATTTTTCCATATACATTTACTATTTATATATTTTATTTCGAATACATACATTATTTTTACAAACATGTAATTTTTTAAAAAAAATAAAAATATGATAGTATAATTGGAAATAAGGATTTGCTATTGAAAATATTTGATAAGTATATGGCATATATTCTATTTATAAAGAGATTTCAAAATTAATGATGAAGTTATAAAAATTATTGATGATTTTTGATACTTTGGATCATTTATCATGACAATAAAAATCCAACAATTAAACTATTCATATAATTAATGAACAGAATTGCATTGAAAATTTCAAAAAAGAATTTTAAAAGTAAAGATATATTTCTAAAAACAAATAAGAATTATTCAATATTTGGTATTTCCTGTGATTCTCTATAAGATGTGAAGGTTGAATAAATACAGAAATAAAATAAGTAATGAGGCTTTCAAATTATTGTGCTAACTAAAAAATACCAAAATTGCCAAGAAAAATAAGCAAATGGATATTTGATCCAATTAAACCTGAACTCTCATTTTAAAAACAAATGACCAGGTTGAAATTCTTATTTTGTTGTGATAAATTAATGCAGTAAAAAAATAATTACCTATATGGGGAATGAACTTCATAATCACAATAATGAACATATCTTTGAGCAGTATGGATGACTAAATCAAAGATCATTTATATGGTATAATCAAAGATAGAATATAAATTCACAGAAGTCAAATTTATGAATTGCTGTAAAGTTTATCAATGTATCCAAAAATAAATTAAAAACTCTAATGTGGGTCTTTAACATTCTTATCTCAATACCTTTTTTGAGTTTATTTAGTATTCTATCGTTATGAAAAACATTTTGCAATTCTAAAATTCTTTCTTGTCAGTTCAGTAAGAGCTAGCTCTATTATTCAAAATTTTATCACACATATTTCTCAGGTGTTTGCCCATAAAAATTATATGAAAGCTAAAAATATGTAATAAATGTTTCACTGTTTTCATCCAAATAACCTTCAAATGAAGTCAAATTATTAATTTAAAAATATCTTCAAAGCAATGGTCATTTCTGTCTCAGTTTTCTAAGTCTGTTGAAGAAGATGATACCATTATGCATAATTATGATAGTTGAGACAATCTTTCTGCCACTTCACTAATTCAATTGCCTCAACAAAGATGTTAATCTCAGAGTAGTTAATGGATTAGAATTGGTTTCTCAACTATTCTAGACTGCAGAGCATACATGATTTTCATCTATATTAATAAATTCTGAAAGGCCCAAACTATATGAAGTTAAACCAAGAAGACCAGACCTATTAATGATTTACAACTGTGAGCTATAGATATATGATCATCTTTAGATGATTCATTAATCAAGAAAATTAATATCCATGTGTCTTAATTTTAGGGGATATGATGTTAGAATTTTGTAACTGTTAGTTGGAATGATAAATCAGAATTAAATTGAAGTCAAACTGCTGCTAAGTGAATGATTGCTTGATTTTTGACATAAATGATTACACCCAAATCAACAGTATTATTAGAATTATCAATTGAGGAAAGTCTATCAACTTTATTATTTGTGGGACTTATAATTTGAATAGCATGACCCAACTTCTTGACCCTCAATAAGGATATAAGGTTTTTTTGGAAGCCTTTACTGTTAGATCTCCGATTTCATTTCACATGAACTATTGTGAAAACTGTTTCTAGAGTAACTACTCAGTTTTCTTTAAAGCATTTTCTATTTACTGATATCCAAGGAATTCATAAGATCAACAGCCTATTCCTTGAAATGCTCTGAAAACCCACAAAATAATTTTCTTGATAATGTCCTAGCCTCAGAATTAGTATCAACAATTCTTTTTTTGATAGCATCTTACCAAAAATAATATACCTACTAAAAGTATTTGTAGCTATATCTGAATTAAATACTTTAAAAATTCACAACATTACTTTCAATCCCTTCAATGAACATTACACCTTTTCACTACTTGGAATTAAATTTAATACACTAGAATGCCTCATTTCAGCAAAATGATCAAAATTTTTTAACTAAACACCGAGACAAATATGCAATTCCTATGTGACAAATCTAAAATTCATCATAATCTGATACTCCTGTTATTAATAAGCTTTGTACTATTTTCAAAACATTGATTTACTTTTCCCAATCACAATTTGCAATTACTAATGTTTCCATAATTTCAATCAAATTTTCTTCTAATTCTTTGGCAGATAAAAACTGAATTCTTGGGAACTTCTTCAATGATGGTATAAAAATTTTTTCATCTATTCCTCCTGCTGGAATTGGGGCCAATGATGACCTGATGACATCTAATTAGTATTAGTAAGCATTTATAAGGATGCATGCAAAAAAAAAAAAAGAAAGTTCCATATTTACTTGATAAGATTAGGAAACAATTTGATAGTGAAAAAATAATAAGGTCCCAGTTTGCAAACAAATATTTGGATTTATTTACCACTAACTGCTTCATCAACTTAAGATATGAGAATTTTTTTTTCAAATGTTTATATGTTCCTATATATTTTTTTTTTTTTAAAAGTCATGAATATTATTTTATTGATCACAGATCTCATAAATGGCAACAAAATAATAATAAAATGCATTCAATTAAATCCATATTTATTAAGTAGTTTTTAAAATTAAAAAATCTTACATTCATATGTTAATTAGTAAAAATAAGTTTTGAATATCTACACCTGATATACTATAATTAAAATCTTTTATTGATTAATAACAATTAAATCAATTCAGAGATCTTTAAAAATTTTATAATGTTCTAGAAAGGTTTTTGGACCAAATTAAAATTAAAGATATAATCCATATTTACGCAAAAATAGCTAATAATGAGAATTTCACATATTATAAAATATAATCATTTATCATTAGATTTTTGTAAATTTATGAAAAAAATTGTGTTTATTATGTCAATTATTTGTCATTATGGTTTTTATTATAATACAATTTTAGCTGTGCTTAAATAAACATAAACTAAATTTTAATACTGTATTAAAAAAATATGGGATTATTCAATTTCCCAATTTTTTTAGTTTTAAAAGAATTTTATTTAGGGAGAATATTGGTTTTTTAATACATTAACTTTTTATAGAACATTGACTAAACAAGAGTCTATAATGTCACTACTGGGTTGATAGTGGATGATTTATGGAGATATTAATCCAGGGTATGGAATAAATCCTGTGGTTTATAGATTGTTGTCATCAGCTATCTGGAAATGTATTAGGCTTTGGAATTTGGAATAGATTCCAGATTTCTTCAAATAAAAATTTGGAGGAAAGGGTCATGTCTTTATGTTTGATTTTGTTTAAAAGAGAAATGAATAAACTGTCTGGATCTGGTGGTGGAGTTGTGAATACTAATTTGCATCTCACATTCCAGATAGAGTGGGTGAGAAATACTGACATTCTTATAATTGGAAACTGTTTACTTTGTAGAGATTCTTTTAGCGAGAGGATTCTGTAAATATCAATTTTATTGGAAGATTAAAAGTTTGATACTACCAAGTCGGGTACATGAGCAAATTATGTGGTCAAATGTTTCATCATGCCTCTTGCAGATTGGGCAGATAGGGTCAATGTTGTTAAGAAATCTCTTGTGGTGGAGGAACCAGTTGGTATGGATGGCTCCCAGATTTACTTTTACTAGGTAGTTTAAAAATTTAGGCTCTAAAGCTAAGAACTTGAATATTGAAGTAATTCTATGATAAGTGATGCCAAGCATTGGCAAAATTGAGTTGATTTCAGGGTTGATTTTACGGTGGGCTTCCCAGATGGTGATTTTTGTATTATATGGATTTTGTAAAGTAGATGTAAATTGATTGAGAAGCTGGAGAACCTGGTTTAGCCAGCATTTTTGAGGAGGTCTGTCCGTCGATTTTTTTCTCTACTAATTACTAAGAAACTATTTTTACCTCGAATGTTTTTGAAAATTTTTTTTACTTACATTAAACTTTCTACAAAAGAGATTTCAGTTTGTTTTTTTTCTTATACAATGGTAATAAAAATTAATGTTCTTTAATAAAATGCAGTTGCTAAAAAAAAAAAATCAGTTTGGTAAATAAAGAAAATAAATATGTTTATAAACGTATTCATTGTCAAAATAATCTCAATTATTTGTGTGCGTGCTGTTGGATCAAATGTTTTTTTTATATATATTTGGGATACCATTACCACAAAAAAAAAAAAAAAACCGGCAAAAAGTTACATTGAGAAGCATAACGATCTAGTTCCGACACTTCATATTAATTATATTATCCAAAAATTAATTCAATATCGGCAAAGCGTGGTATTTGTCGTTGTTGAACAACTAAACTAAAAAAGCTGTAAGCATATTTAAATGAGAGAAAAGTAATAGTTGTAATTATACAAAAGAAATATGTTGGTTTCAGACAATAAATTGCGCTTACATGTAAATATAATTATATAAAGCATACAAAAATCAAACGAATACAATATTAATATATATGATTCTATATTAAAAGCCTAGAAATAGACTTACCCAATAAGAAGCAAAATAAAAAATATCATACGCTTTAATGTACAAAATTCAATCATTTCACTTAAAAATTATGAAATACATCATTTTGTAAATTCATAATGAAGTAACTTATTAAAAATAGAGTTTTAGGATAGTCAAAGTGATTACGTTATAACTACTCTTCAGTACACGTGCAATTCTTCTAAATAGTACGATATTATACAGTTGGCACAATAAATAAATTCAAAATGTTTTCAAATGTAGTATTGACGGTCAAATTAAAATTCATAATTCTTTCAATCCAGTATAAAATAAAGACATGTCAAACAAAATAACATAAAAATCTACCTTTAATGACATCATCGAGAACATCTATTCTAGTCAAAAGGGCCACGTCTGGAATTGTGGGAAGTAATAGAGTTCCGCAGCCATTTTTTAGTTTCAAACGAAGCTTATTCTATCGGAATATTAAATTTACAATGCTTCGATCAGCAGCCCAGCATTTACATTCAATTTTTAAAACAACATTGCTCGGCAATGTTTACAGGACTTCCTCAGGTATTAATTTTTTTAAATAGTGGAATATTAATGTATAATTTTAATTCAATATTTACGTAACTAAACTATATTAGTTACCTAAATAAATGACATTGATTTTATTCGTTTAATAAAATTTTGCTAATTTCTTTTTATTGTTTCATTTATTTTCTATGTTTTAAATCGAGTTTCATAAGAAAACTTAATCATGACAGTATTTCTTTTTTACTCAATTGACCTTCAATGTCAAAATATTTGACATTCACCTGTTTACGGACATAATTAAAATATAAACATTTATTTTCTCATAAAAAAACAACAAATATTTCTCCTTTTTTTTTTTCCTGATGTCTATATATTTCTTATGTTCATCGTGCGTTTTATTATGTCTTGCTGACCCTTATACTAGCATAACACCCCTTCCATGCCTTGACCTTACATTTGAATGTTGGCTTTATCTACCTATCCATTGTGAATAGTAGTCGGGATATTAATCTTATATTCTAATAGTATTCGTTTAATATATTTATGTAAATAATGTATGGATAACATCGACCATGAATTGATAGGCTCAATAGTAATGCAGTAGGCATGCCCGTATTCAAAATAACATTCCAATTTTTAATTAATTGAATATCTGTATTATAGATGATTCATGTTGACATTTCTAAAAACAAAATATCAAATTTTTTTAAATAAGACCACCCAATTATGTTAAGGTTAGTCATGCCTAAAAATTATATGCATTTATGTGTTTCTTATGCATCATAGTAGTTTGAAATGATTAAATAAATTATGTTAAAGATGTGGCAAGCAATTTCAAATTACCAACAACAATCATCAGCTGTTATCCTTTTGTCATTATATCAAAGTGCCTAATAATGTGAATCTGCTTTCAGACGAAACACGATTATCTGATTTTAGCAAAATGATTTACAGGATTTCTAATGACTATTCAAATTTTTTTTTTTGTATTAATCTGAATAAAATAAGCAAATATAAATCTTTACAGTAACTAGAAAATTATCATCTACAAATTGCCTATGAATACATGTAATATATAAAGTGTTTTACATTCCCAAAAATTTTTGTGGTATTCCTCTAACTTCACCCAAATCAAATTAAATGTAGAATTAAATTGATATTTACCGAACAAAAATATTTACAATTCTTACAAAGTTCTTAGTATGCTTTCTTTATTATGAATAATATGGTTACTTATACAATTCAGATTACCAAGTATTGTCATGACTTATTATTACTCTTGTTAAGATCAGATTTTATCTTTCTATGTTAAAAATTTCTTATTGAAACCATTTTGCTATTACAATTATCAAAATCTAGACATTTCTTTGGATGATTATGGAATAGTTTATTGTTTTTATAACGATTTGAATCTTATTATTTTCACAATTTGTACAAAAATCTTCCTATATTAAATTCTCTGCTCTTTTGTCATTACCAATTATTTGAGAGAAGTACTTATTTATTGATTTTAATCTACAAGTTTTTATTACTTTGCTTCTCTCATCTATCTCTCAAAACATTTTGAATCATTAAGGATTAATTTATGAATGATAAGTTGTAATTAAAACTTTCCATCATTAACTTAAAATGCCTTCTTACAAATATATTGAATAATTAGCAGTTTGATAGTGTAATATTATTGATGATTTCTGAATACTAATTTGTATAATGATATATATATATATATGACTATTTCTGCTAAAGATACCTTAATTATCAGCATAGCATGGAAGTATGTTAAGAGCTAAATTCTTGTTGTCTAAGCCACTGTTGGTATCTCTTTGTGTAATGGTACTTTATGCTAAAATTTTGATGATGGTTCTTTGACTGTTCTAAATTGTGCTTTAACCTAGGAAATTACTAAATTTAAGAAAAATATATTTTTTATCTTGTGTGCTAAAGCTATAATCCAGCATAATCCTACATATCTACTCATTTTTATATCTAGTATTCTGGATTATGGAAAATATGCTTACAGTAATCATAAGGGTATTAAAGATGAAAACACAAACAATAAATATCAAGATTTTATATATAATGAAATAGGAGTTTGTAAATTCAATAATAATAATATTTGGAGAATAATTTCACAAAAGTATTATTTTAATTAACAAAATATTAATTTAAATTATGGTAAAATTTAATATTTAAAAGTTGACAATTAAAATTTGAGAGATAACTAAATAATTATTTTCTTAAAATAAATGGAAATGTTATCATGATTATAAATATGCCCAAGTGTTAGAATAACAGCTAAGTTTACATTTTTCTCAGCCTAGAGCAGTTTGATCTATGATATAAAACTATAGTAGCAATTAAAAATGTATTTTAAATTAATTAAAACTTTCATCTTATGTGAAATACACCAATTGAATGACAAGTTTTAGAATGAATTATTTTTAAATATAAAGCTGGGTCAATTCTTTTTCATCTTTCACAGAGCAATTCTTGGTATAAAAATTGCAGATTTTAGCTTCTGGCAGATTTTTATTGCTTTCTTGAAAGGTTGTCAAACAAGAGTTTAATTACTTTTTCAGTGAATATTTTTCCTGCACTTGAATTGAACTTAGATATTGAAATTATTTGCAGATAGGAATAATGCAGAAGAATAATTGTGCCATTAACTCAATGGTTCTGTTTAGTAAGATGTATTGGAATATGATTTCACAGTAGAATCAGTCATCCTTGTGGTAAGATTGATTAACATGTACTTTCAAGTTTGTAGACCCTCATCTAATTATTTCTTCTATTTTACACAACAAAACAGTATATTTTGTTTTAACGATTTTGTGTTCATTTGACAAATTTATAAAGCATGGTTTTTTTTCCAAATTTAAAACTAAAGTAATTAAAATAATGTTTTATTTATAATTATAACTGAATTAAATAACAAAATATTAAAATTACATCTATAACTACTTTTTTTATTATCAAAATATATATTTAATCTTAGAAAATAATTTCAAGTTATATATCAGAATTATGAATAGTTTATAATGTGATTGTTGAAGTTTACTTTATCAGTTACATTAATATATAAACTATAGAATATTTGTTATTTGAAAGAATGATACTTGAAATTTAATAAATATAAAATAAACTTTCTAAAAGATATATATAATACACACAAAAAATTAATTTAGCACAATTTCTTTTAATATTTCTATTATTCAAAGTAGCTTTCATTGTACTTATTAAACAGTGAATTGATGATGATCATTAATTATGATTCTGAAATCACTATATAAAAGTTTTCTTCTCTTGGTATTTTTTTTTTATTTGTTGATATTTGTATTTCAAATTTATTCAATATTTTTAGTGTACTTTTTCTTATAATACATTTAATTAGAGGGGTTTTGAACTCAGACTTTCATGCTCCCTTCAGTCAGACACCCCATCTTATACGACTGATACACATTATAAATCCCTTCTAATTGCATCTAGCTTAAGTATATATACTTTTCCTATAATACATTTAATTAGAGGGGATTTGAACCCAGACTTTCATGCTCCCTTCAGTCAACCACTCCATCTTATACAACTGATACACATTACAAATCCCTTCTAATTACATCTAGCTTAAGTATATATACTTTTCCTATAATACATTTAATTAGAGGGGATTTGAACCCAGACTTCCATGCTCCCTTCAGTCAACCACTCCATCTTATACAACTGATACCCATCCAAATCCTCTCTAATTACATCTAGCTTAAGTATATATACTATACTTGTATGTAAATATAATACTATTAACATATTCTACCATTTTATTCCGTCTTCTTTAGAGAAAATGAAAATAATTGCTACTTATAATATATTTCCTGTACCAGGAATCTATACCCTTTTCACTTTCTCTACAATTCTACTTTGTAAACTACACGACTAATTCATGGCCTACATGGGTTGCTATAAATTTCTACATAGTGAATTCTATATTTAACTTATTTAAATTAACTACTATAGGCAGGCATATAAGAAAAAAACGAGTCAAGTTGATGACACATCCACTATCCACCTATGATATTATTTCAAGCCAATTAAATAGATAGATATTCTGTTAAAATCTATATTATTTAAAAGGGGATCAAGCTAATAATCATTAGTTATATTTCCTGCTCACTCTTTTGGTATCAATTTCTATAAGAATAATCAAAACTTGCCATTAATAAAGCATTTTTATAAAGCTCGAATCACATGGTTTAATGCACCACTTTCATAGAAAAAATGCTTTCAAGAAATCCTTATAGAGACATCCATCTACAGTTCTCTACAACATATCTCAAGTTTAAACTCATTATTCTTAAACTCTCAACATAAGTGGCATTTAGTAGAAAACAAAATCAATAATTTATATTTACTGTGGAGATGCGCAGATAAATTGGACACCAAATGTCTCTCTTAATATCTAATTTATTAATATTAAATAAAGTAGATGAAACCCATAATCACAATTTAACACACACCAAAAAACATTTTAATGAATATAACTCTAGATGTAATATAAATGAAAACTCCCACCCATCTTTTCTTTCACTTACATTGAGATAAATAGTTATATATACGTATAAAAAATAATAAGTAATTATAGACCATTGAATCTAAAAAGATTAAATGTTTCAATACAAAATAAAATGAGTTATTCTTCATGTGTGCACATACATACATATATGTGAGTAAAAGTTAACTTAACAATTATTTACATTTAAAAAAAAAAAAAAATCAATGTCATTTATTTAATAGGTTTAAAATGAAATTATATTATTCTATACACACATGTACATATGTATACTGTACTGGTAAAAACATGTTGATCCATTTAACATGACCTGGAACTCACAAAATGTACTTCAAACCCAGTCAAGCCCGAGATTTAGGTCGGACCAACCTGGATTCGAACCCATTCCCTAAGCCCCAGATCAAACATCTAATGAATAACATATAATGATGGCACACAAGAATTTATTCTAAAGTCCGGCCCACTAGCAGAGCGGAGAAGACAATGAGACTTGCATATTATCATATCAAGACTTAACTAACATAAGCATACACATGGCTGTACGTGTGGAAGTGGAGACAAGGGAATTCAAATGACTCAAATAAGTTTAGACAATATAAACTAGTTTAATATAATAAATCAATTATATACATTAACGTGTGCATGAATGAGCAGTCTACCAAACAGCAGATAATTACATATTGGAGTTCACGCAAAGGGTTTTCACATTCTCTTTTATTAACTAAATATATATACATTAACACACATCTTTGGTGGGTATGGTATTAAGATGCCAATCAGTTATTAAAAAGATTACATAATATTGCCATTAATGCTTTGATTTACTGTTCTGAAACATGGTGACTAACATTATTTCGGGGAGTGTTTTGAGATTCATTACATATATAAGAAAAACTATTTTCACACCATTGTGGTCATGAAAATAAGTAAAATACATTTGACAATTATATTTGGTTATTTAACAAACTATTTCTTGAAAATTCTTTTAATTAACATTTAGGAGACAAAATGCTTGATCTTTCCCCAAGGCATATACTCTTAAATACAGAAATAATAGATTACGACAGTGGGATTGCATAATAAGATTGAAACAATATTATAAATTACTAAGATTAGTAATATTTGGCATTTACATATATTTTTGAGCTGAGTGCAATTTTTAATATTATAACATCAAAACTGGGTCATGAAGGAAAAGAAATACTAAATGAAGAAGTGGCGGTACTGACATAATGGCGGAGAAATCAAAGATAAGGTCCTGCTTATTAAGATTGACTGCTTCAACACATATAGATTAATGCATCAATTGTATAAAAAAATATTAAAATTAAATAAATAATTAATTTACTTCCCGGAATGTGTGGTTAGTTTATAAATGCAAAGAAATATATTGACCCGGGTTGGAGAAGATCAAATTAAATAAAAAACATAATCAAATAATTTTTACTTTTTAATTAATAAAAAAAATACAAAATAAAACTTACTCTTTAATAAAAACAAATTGTGAAACATTATAAACAAATTGTTGCCTTCTATTTATATAGAAAAATGACAATATTATAAAATTATTTATTATAAATTCGATCTACTCCAGCTGCAATTTAAATATTACATCACCCGATCCCTCAGGCAGAGAAGCACAATACCAAAGGTACCTGTGGCCAGACAGGTTACACAAGGTATAACTTACAGCCATATTTCCAGGTTACAGGACTTCTCGACTGCTGAATTCAAACCCTGTCATTCAAAGTACTTTATTCATTTTGGAGTAAACTTCACAAGAAGTAACTAACATACTCTGATGACAGCCACTAACTCAGCGCCTGATAAATCCCAAATTAGCTCAATGGAAACAAAATGGAATAACTTACGTGACTAACTTCTTTGCTAAATTGTTCTTAGTGGTAATTAACAGACAAGTACTTCGTTTTAAATAAAATGTTTACTATAATTTGTAAACTAATTTTATAAATTTTTAAGTAAATAAACAATGATTTTATATATGATAACTATACTATTCTTAATAAAACATACAATAGTAATGTAATATAAACATAAAGTATTAAAACACGCACATATATTTTACCATAAGCTATTTGTATGTTTAAGCAAGTTCTACCAATATCTGTTCATTACACTAAACTCGCACATAAATAGTTCATTTTATGCTGGCTCTGGAGATACTCAAAGATTGCAATGGCTATTTATAGGTTAATATAAAAAATTAGGAATGGGCATAAGAAAATGTTATTACCTATAGGATTTTAAACATTGTGGCTTCTTGCTCTTTGCTGCTGCATGTGTGATATACCAACCGGTTGGATTTTAGGATGGGCATAAGAAAATGTTATTACCTATAGGATTTTAAACATTGTGCCTTCTTGCTCTTTGCTGCTGCATGTGTGATTTACCAACCAGTTGGATTTTAGGCTTCTGATATGGTCCTGACGATTGCTGTTCCAGGCTACTTCTTACTTTAGGCAGTTAGACATTCTTGGCGGCTTCAATTATTAGACGGGCAGACTGCTGGTATTCTTGCAGATGAAGGTTGGAGCTCAATCGCATGCTCCAAAAACTGCTTAGCATGGCATTGTATTTTTTGAAATCTACATCTAATAGGTGATTGACTCTAGATACGTGAATGACCGACTGACGAAATTTTCGGCCCTATTTATGTGCTGATCTTGTTATCCCTTAATTAATTTTTTAAACCTGCTAGTTATTTTCATTGTTCAAAATCCGTCCGCTGCTTTTGTAGATCAAATTTTTGATAAGATGCATTTTAATTAGTCCTGTTTACGAATTTTAATTAGTTAATTAGTAGCCATTGGTAATCCCATTCCTATGAGTTATCAGTATATGCAATCTTTGAGGGAAATTTTAACTTCAATTATGAGCTTTCCTTTATTTATTCTAATATTTAAATTTCATATTTTATTTACATACATACATTTATTTTCTTTATATTTAAAATCAACATTATTTATGCACACATATTTATTTTATTTTAAATAAATGGTTAGATTTTTTTTTTACTTTTTAAGATTTTTTTTCTTTAACAGTTTAATTTTTCCAAGTTACATTCCCCCTCGGGTCAATTGCATTCTCTTTCAATAAATTTTTTAACTTTCTAAATATACCTTGCCTAACTTATTCCAAGTTTAGTCTTTGCCAGGTTAAATTTTCTCCCTCCTCTAATTACTCTTTAAACTCTCTGAATTATATTTCTTTTTCTTAAAAACTTTTATAATTAATTCTTTTGAACGAGTTTTTTTTTTTACTTTAATCATTTCTTGATAAAATAATTCCGCAGTATTTTTGTTTAAACTTCTTTAGCTGATTATAAATTGTTTTGACATTAAAATTTTATGATAAATAAAATTACAAACATGTATCGCTGTCCAATAGCGGTACAATATGGAGCTAAGTTCTTTTCAATATTGAAAAGGAAAAAAATGTTTTACTTTATTATGATACCTTTTTTCCCTCTCTTCTTTTTAAAACTAATACACAATTTAAGGCTTCTAGCACATTCTTCATGTACAAAATTATAAAACAGGAGGTATGAGTATTTTGATTTAGGCATCTTCACAATATCATTTTCCTTAATCGACAGGCATTGGCACTCAGCATTATGTATAGGCTCACGTGATAAAGAAAGAGGACTGATATGCTAATGAATATTTACTCCATATTGTTTTCTTTGATTAAATTATCAAATGGCATTCTGGCAAAATGAAAATTGGCAATTTACACAATAACAATGTTTATTCCCTGTAAGTGATTGATTTTATTCGGTAATGAAATGTATGCAGTTTTCACCAAAGATCCAGAGTCTTTCAGGATAGGACTATTTTTTCCTGTGTAAATTTTTTTATCAGTAGTATAACTCCTCAGTCAGGGCTTGTCTTTTTCTGTCTATCAAAGAACAATCCAGAAATGCTTGATTTTAGTTTTTAAAACTTCTTAATCGAATCCAGATAAATCTTTTAAATAATTAATAAAAATGTTACAAGAAACCAACAAAAAAAAATATTCAATCAGTACATAAGAAAAACATACATTTTTCTTTGCTAAGAAAAAAAACAAAATTATTTTCTCTCTTCAAAAAAAAATATATATATATATGAACAATAATTAAAAAAATTTTTTGATAATTTTATCCCATTTTAAGTAATTGCACTATTACTAGATAATAAAAATTATTTGACTTAAGATAATAAAAGAAAAACTTAATTTTCTCCTTTTTTTTTTTAAATATTTAAATAGATAAAATATATAAATTTTTTCTTGGTAATAAAAAAAAAAAAAATTATGTACGAATAAAAGAAAATTCTTCCTCCATATTTATTATGTCTACAAACATATTTTTACTCTCAATCTATCTATTTTAAATTTTTTATTTAACTCGATGCATTTGTTTATATGGCTAACTTGTGATGGGGTTTGATCATCATCATCATCCCCATCATAATATTAATATTATTGATTACATAATTGTATTTACACTCGTGTATAATTACATCTTATATATCAATGTTACTCTATCATATTTCTTAATTTTAATTTATATATATACATGCATATAAAATTTAGGAACTAATCAATATTTTTATTTTAACATAGTTTCAATGGATTTGCAGTTTTCATAAGAGAAACTAAAAAATAAAAATATTTTTTCACATTATACTAAGAATTTTATTATCAGTTATATAATATCATTAGTGTAATGTAAGTAACAGTTATTTTTATTGTTTCTGATGAATACTGCAAACCAGAACTATTAGAATATTTAAAAATATTGTTGAGAAATAAAGATATAAAATTGTCACTCTCTATAATAATTATATCTGCTTTGTTTTTATTAAATGTATATAAGTTTGATAAAGACTCACTGGGTACCAATATTGTCAGTGTACTACATTCCATTTTTCTTTTAGGTTTAAGTTTTTTAATACTGCATGGAGGTACTGAAGCCATACTGGGATACCAACAAATTGAACATATTGGGTGGAAATTGAATTCTCGTAAAAATATATCATACTAAAATACAAATTCATTTTATGTATTTGATAAATCTTTTTATTAGTTGTAAATTATATATTTCCTTTTTCTTTTTTGTAATTTTTTTTCTCTATCAAATTTTTAAATTTTGTCTTTCAAAATGGACAAAAAAATAATGATCAACTGTAAATACCGAGTTTTATGAAATATGTTACTAAAAGATAAATCCATTGTAAATGATATATTTTGTTTTGGTTGTATTCTCATCCTTGGTGTTCGCCTAGAGATGGCGTTGATGCTAATCAAAAACATATACATATAATGATTCCGGGGCCCGACCTAAAGATTGATTTGATCTAAAAAGATCTGATTTCTTAGATTTATAATAAAATATTCTACTAACTAATACTATTATATGATGTTAGTTTTTTCATTTTTTTCCGTAAATGTTTATTAATCTTATCTTGTTTTTGAGTTTGTGTGTGTGTGTGTCTTTTTAAAGTTACGGTGTTTTTCTAACTTTTTTTTTTATGGACTTTATGTGTGTCTTTTTAAAGTTACGGTTTTTTTTTTTTGCAAGAGTAAATCAATACTTTTATTCAAAAGCAAGACGTAATAAGTAAATGTTTATTAATCTTATCTTGTTTTTGAATTTGTGTTTGTGTCTTTAAAGTTACGGGGCTTTTTCTAATATTTTTTGGGGGGACTTTATGTGTGTCTTTTTTAAGTTACAGTACTTTTTTTTGCAAGAGTAAATCAATCATTTGATTCAAAAGGAAGACATAATAAGTCGATGTTTATTAATCTTAGATTGTTTTTGAGTTTGTGTGTCTGTCTTTAAAGTTACGGGGCTTTTTCTCTTTTTTTTTTTTTTTGGACTTTATGTGTGTTTTTTTTTAAAGTTACGGTATTTTTGGTCAAGAGTAAAAATCAATTATTTTTATTAAAAAAACAAGACGTAATTCTAAATCTATCAAAAGTAACATCATTTATATACTACAATTTAGAATTGATACCCGACTACTATTAGTAAGTACCATCATTGAAAGATTCAATTGAAAAATGATACCCGACTAATTTCCGTTTTCTTTTTTTTTTTGGGGGGGGGGACAGTAATGAATCAGAAAGTGGGTTGTTTTTGTTAACTCTGTCTATATAAAAAGGGTACCATTATTGAAATACTAAATTTAAAAATGATAGCTGACTAATTTGCGTTTCTTTTGACAGTAATTAATCAGAAAGTGAGTTTCTTTTTTTTTTTTTTTGCTAAATCTTGTGTATATATATATAATAATAATAAAAAATACCGTAATTCAAATACTCCATTGGAAAAAACCAAACCCCGTTGAATTTGCTTTCTTTTTTTTTTTTTAAGACAGTAATTAATCAGGAACTGGGTTGTTTTTGTTAGTGTGTAATATAAAAACTAATCTTATTTTGAAATAATAAATGTAACAATAAAATAATAGTAATAATAATAATACCCGACTAATTTTCTTTTTTGGACAAGTAATTCCTAATAATTAGACACTGGGTTGTTTTTGTTTGTGCGTATATATATACAGTATAGCAAAAGTAACTGGTCACGGATGAATTCTCGCGAAAACGGTACTTTTCGCATGATCCTTAATTTTTTTTTCCGTTTCGCACCCTTAAAAGCAATTTTTGAGGGTTATCCATTCGTAATGGAATCTTCAAGACATTATTACTAAACTTACAACAGTAAAGTAAGTTACAACACATTAAAAAAAATAGACATCTTATCAAATTTTAAAAAACTACGACTGCTTCAAATACACACACTCTCACACGAAACTACAGAGAAAATAGATATTCTATTATGAGAAAATGATGAACAAAATTGACTACTACGGCAGCCAATCAAGGCATTTCTTTCTCTTTGCTTTTAGCATAGAAAAAAAAAGCCATAACCGGCAGCCGTTGGGAACTCTTTCTGTGTTTTATCATAGAAAGAAGTCTCATTTGTGTTGGCTTCTGTCGCCGACACCGCCTCCATCCAACATAATGTGAGGACTTTTCTGCGTTTATAACGTAGAAAATTTCCTCTTTTGTTGGGTGAAGGCCGGTGAAACAGTATATTTCTAGGAATTTACCTAGAAATAGCAACATCTTGAGGCGAACACCAAGGATGAGAAAACAACCTTTGTTTTTTATTTTTCATTAAAGAAAATGTGTTGCTTAATCAGTACATAACAAGGATCTGAATTAGTAACCAAAAATTAAAAAGAAGAATAAAATGATTATTTTTTTTGTTAGTGTTATTTTGATTAGTAGTGGTAAACAAAGCAAACTTTGTCAAGAAAGGCTAGAAAGTTTTCAGTTAGCCATTGTTTTATTGCTTAGTTAGCATATGTGATCCAGATGAGATTGTAATAGTTTAGGAGATCTAACTGTCTTCTTTATAATTTAGCTTCAACTCATGAATGCCTGGATGCTTTCTCCAGTCACAGGATTGAAAGAATGATTTTGAAAATTACCGATAGTTTAACTAATGTCTCATCACAGGAAAATGTTTCATTTTTCAATGACAAACATAAGTATTCGGTAAATCAAATATTTTATTATTGCGCAAGTACAAATGCATACTTATTTTCAGTTACTTTGTAAAAACTTTTTAAAAAAATCTATTTTATATAATGGGAAAATGTTTTCTTTTTTAGTAATGAATTACGCATATTATCTGTTCAACTTTTTACGTATTTAGATTATTTTATAAAAAATTATTATAAAAAACTATTAATATTTTTATTTAAATAAAAATCTAGCATCAATATTAAAAGTATTCTGAATTTTCAGTAAGTTATCCCAGTATAACTTCAGAAGCTCCACTAAGTCTTTAAAAGCAGATACTAAATGGCAAATAGAATTCAGTATGACAATTACATTGGTACCCTTTACTGTTGACTAATGAAATTATAATACTTTGTTACTGATAACTATCTAAATATTTGGTTTATAAATATAATTTTTACTTGTAATAAAATTTTTTTCATTAATCATTTATATAAAGTGAACAATTTTTTAAAAGCAGAAATTCAAACATTATGGTATAAATTCATAATCCCCTATAATATATATGCATACACATCAGATTTAAACTTAAAATTTTTCTTCATTTCTTGATCCTTTCTACATTGATTGCATATATCCATATAATGGCATAATACACTGTTCTTTCCTCATTTTTTACAAAATGAGAGATAAGAGCTCTTATGAAGACTGGTGTGAAGTCGAAGCTGTAAGGAAGTATTATCAAGGAATAAATAAAATTTACTAGATTGTAAAAAGGGAATAAAAAAAAAGTTTATTAAATGCTATTATACAGATTCAAACTTAATTAAATTTTATCACTATTGCCTATACTAAACAATTTTTCCTTGATAACTTGTGATATGGCTGAGATGGTCATTTACTTTAAGCAGAACTTTAAATATTCTGAACATTTATCCATATTATTTTTTAGATTTAAAATAAATTATTAGCAATAATTTTTATTCCCAAATATAGAATATTTTTGAAGTTCTGAATTACCTCTGTAAAATCAAGCATAGTTTTTTATACACGCTGTATTTTTTTTTTGCTTTCAAAATATAGTTACACTTGAAACATTTCTTTTAAAAAATTAATGTAATATATTCTTTCAATATTTTTTTTTTTGTGTTAAAAAAAAAAGCTCAATTAGTAAATTATTTAATGCATGATTATAATTAGCTAAATTTTATATAGAGTTTTATACTCAAGAATTTGGATAAAATGTTCTTTTACTTATTATTATTCTAGTGGAATTTTACAGAAGTATGGTTATCTTTTTTCTTCTACTATTGCATAAACAAGCCAATATTTTGATTGACTGTAGAATATATTAAATACAGTATATGTTTAATATATTATAGGACCAAATATAAAGTTTTTGAAACAATGTATCATATTAGATGTCATATAGGATGCACTTTCCCCCTCAAAATATGCCTAAAATATGGGTGCATTTTATTGGTAATCAAAATTATGAGTTGAAATTTTAGTAAGTCTAAAACTTCTGGTTTATATTAATATACTTATATAATTATTCTATTGCATTTTGTTCTTTTGCGAAACAAAAAAATATTTCAAATAAGCATGTATGTAAGCTATATATAGCTACACAAATCATTCTAATATACACCCGGGTCTCTTTATGCGGATTTTTTAAATGCAATTTTGAAGCTATGCGATTCATATTTCTTCTTAATATCTTTGTATGCGGTTTTCTTTTATGCTATAAAAATTATTAGATTAGAAGTCGAGCTCCGATAATGGGCTATTACTTTAAATATTATAAATTTTGCGTACTCACACATCATATTTAAAGTAATAGCGCATTATCAGAGTCCGACTTCCATCTAATAATTTCAATATTTTCAGCGCTTTATAATAGTACTGTAATAGATTTTATGCAATAAAGAAGTTCATAACTCACTTAAAATCAGAATTTCCCCATTTTATATACATACATTAAGTTTTACAAGATTATAATGTAAATCTATTCAAACGTTATAGATGCCTATACTATGCATGTTGTTGTTTTTGCATTTTAAATCACATTCTATTTTTGCTTTTTGAAAAAAGAGTACGTAATCAATTAATTATTTAGTGTCCGCAAGTTTATTTTTAAAAGGTGAGTAACACTGGTGGGCACAATTAAATTTGACAATTAAAAATTAAAATCTGATTTTTAATGGTAATTAACAATTTAAAAATAGCGTAATGTGTTCTGAAATTAATGTGATGTGAAATAATGAAATTTGATTTTTGAACGAAAATTAAAGACAAAAATAAGAATTTAATTTTTGATTGTTAGTTTTAATTAAATTTTTCCCAACAGTAGTGAGTAGGTGTCTTTTTATTATCATAAGTCTTTCTTATTTTTATTCTAAACTTTTAGTTTACCCTAATGGAGATAAAACACCCAAGAAAATGAATTTCTTTGGAAACAAAAATTTCAATTTTAGATCGCTTAGCGAAATGGGATGGATCAACAGTGATTGAAAAACATTTTAGTTTGGACGAGTCTACTATAAGAACAATTAAAAAAAATGAAATTGGCGCTAGTTGTATTTTCTCTTGTTAGGAATCTGATGTTTTATCAGTTCACAAACGAATCTTCATATCATCAAATAGTGATAATGATTAAAATACTGTACATGTATGAAAAAATGTAAAATACTGTAAATTATGCATAAAAATGTCTTGCGTTGTTAGCCGAGAGGTATCGCAGCCGCCATGCAAGCAAGTAGTTGGTTGCAGACGGGTGTGGGTTCGCGTCCCGGCAGATGCTATGACATATGGAAAAAAAATATATATTGTTTTGAATAAAATGAAATGCTGTAGTTAATAAAAAAAGTTTGTCTTGTATCAATTTTTTTCAAATTTGAATAATCATATTTTATTTCCCTTTTTTTTTTTATGCGAATTTTAAAGTAATTTTACGTTGTTGCTTTGCTTTTGTGCGATTTTTGAAAATTACAGTACGTATCCCTAATTTTTCAAGGTAAGTTACGTCTATTTTTGTGTGATTTCTTTTTTGCGCATTTTCTGAGGAACCTATCTACTGCATAAAACGAGACCCAGGTGATATATATACTCTTATAGTCATATCAATATCACAGTAAAACATTGAAAATAATATTATAATTTTTAAAAAATTTTAAAATTAATTGATTAATATATATATATAAAAATTTCTCTCAAAAATATACATCTATCTACAAGTAATATTCATTAAGGCTGTAGCCTCAAGCACATGTGTATAAAAATGCGATAGTAGGGATCTCTACAGTTACTAAAAATAGTATAGTAAATCACTGGAAATTCATGAAGAAAATGTTTAGAAATTTTTTTTTTTTTCTCTTAAAAATGTGTATAAAAAAGGGGGGTGCATCTTATACATCACTGTATCCTCTGTGTCAGTAAATATGGTAAAAATATTTTGTTGTGTTTAATCATATATTAAAACTCATTTTTATATAAACATAGAGTTTCAAACTTCAAGTCTAATAGATTTTATTTGCTATGTAGTAGTTCAATTTTTAACAATAAAAAAATAATTTTGCATTTAGCATATTTAGATTATGGCTGAAAGCTTCAGTTTTATATAGACTGTTAATAATAAATGAGTTTCTTCTGTTGAATATAATATCTAAAACATCACATGGCTGTCACTTCTTTTGCTTACGCAAGCTGTTAAAACAGTAGCCAACTCTACAGTAGTGCCACCCAATACAAGCCATAGTAATCAATGAATGCTAGGTTGTGCATCAAATTCCCTATGTGCCACTCATCCAATATGAACTAGGTTCAGACCTATATAACTATATGAATGATTGAGCTTGGATTGAAAACATTATTATTTTCGTTATGGACTCATAACTTTATAGTTAACTAAAATGATAAAAAGTGGCTGCTGTAGGGTTGTATTAGATCCAAAGACCTAGGTGCAATGTTGTCAGATCCAAGGCTCTTCACTGCTGAAGGCCTCGAGCCAGAAACTAGTCTGGAGATATTAGATGAATGGGCACTAGATAGGGATTGTGATGCACAAACCTAGCATCCATTGATTATTATAGCTTGCACTTGGTGGCTCTACTGTACGGAGAGACTTATTACTGTAAAATACTATCTCACAATAATTCTTAATGAATCTTGAATCCAAAAAAAAAAATTTTGTGGCAATCATATATCAATATATTGTAAAAAAAAATATGTACATTGTATATAGGTATGGTTTTCAGCCTGAAGGCATATTAGAATTACTAGTTAGAAGAGTACTAATACATTATCATTGTTAGTACAAATTTGCCATTGCTTGCTGCCACACTCTTATTGTAATTTATTCTAGGTTCTTAATTTTAGACCTACATTATAAATGTTAATGAGTGCTTTGTTTACATTATTAAGTTGCATTTTAAGGCTACAACTTTAAAACTATGCGCCTGAAAAAACGACAGTAGGGACGTCTGCAAATTCAGGCGCATAGTTTTAAGGTTGTAGCCTTAATATATATTACTTTAAAGTAACGAGTATGCGCTTTATAAATATAATTATTATTAAGTTGCATGTATGTTACATTTTTTAATCAATATTCAGAATATTTGGAAAAGTTCACAGAAAATTAAATTTCATTGATGCATTTAATTAGGGGATATATGAAAGGAGCCTATAGTTTTCAATTTAGAACCATTTAAAATTTTATCTCTAAAAAATATACCATGATTACTTAGAATATTTAAATTATTAGCAGAATATAATTTTGCTTAAAAGCTTAATGTTATATTAGTTTCCCAAGTAATCAAAATTCTGTTATAAAACATACAATTTTGAAAGATATTTTGTTGTTTCAAAACTTCTTCCCTAAATTAAGGAAAAAATACAAATATATGAATCTTCATTCATCTTAAATGATTGATCATTGAAGTTTTTTATATGTTTGTGCATATTTATGAATTAGGGTTTTGGGATGTAAAAACCTGTTGCTATTGCATGACATGGGTTTAAATTTAAATGAGTAAAAAAAATTTCCCCCCATACTCCAGTCTCGCTTAATATTTTTTCCCCAGATAACCTGCCCATAACTAATCCAGTTAATCATTTATTACTATATTGGTCAATAAATGAATATCTAGTTATTCTTAATTTCATGTAACAAGGCTGGAATACTTTGCCTATTAGTCATTAAACTTTTTCACTGTTTCTCTAGGAGAAAATGCTGGAGAGACTTTTGTCCTGCAGTGAACTATTTAAAGGCTGCTTTAACTTTTACTTATGTATATATATATATATAAAGAAAAATCAATACCTAATGATAATCAAACCAGAAACACTTAACAATGACTGGAAATAAGAATGAGATCGCTCTTGTTGCTGATCGTTGCTTAGCAGTTACAAATAAATGACTTATTTGTTTCTGATTTGATTATCATTAGATATTAATTATTCTTTGTATACCTTTCCCAGATAGTGTTATGCATACGTATTTTATATATATATAATTCCAAATTAACTATTTAACAAATATTTTTTTAAAAAAAAATATTCTCTAATAATACAATTTTAATAAATCATTTAGAGTTTTTTGTTTTTTTTCTCCACAAGTAACTTCTGTACGTCTCATGGCACATAAAGATGAAACTGATGAAGAATTTGATGCAAGGTACGAATCCTATTTCAGTAGAAAAGACATTGATGGCTGGGAAATTCGTAAAGGCATGAATGATTTACAAGGACACGATGTAGTGCCAGAACCTAAAATTATTGTTGCTGCGCTTAGAGCTTGTCGTAGAATCAATGATTTTGCCCTGGCTGTGAGGTTTCTTGAAGCTATAAGGGTATTGATTTTTTTTTTCATTTGATTTATATATAAACATTTATGTGAGTTGGACAAAATAATAGCAAGTTGTATTGATATATTTTTGACATCATATATCACAGAAATGAAATTATATGCAAATGTAACATTGTTGTTTTGTTTTTTTTTTGTATATAAAAAGAACCTTGCTAAAATGAAAGAAATATCTAACAAGCAATTGAAATCAGTTTTGTAAATTTCTGGAAATTTTGAACCAGAAAGAATGTCATCAGTTTGATTTTAATTACATTCAAAATTGCTATGCTGTCTAATATTTTATTATCAATGGTCTTAAGGATAAGAATGTTACTATATTCACTAAAAGTGAGAGAATATATTTTTCTAGAATCATCTGATCGGAAACAAATGGTTTACTGAGTTAACATTATAAAACATTGTAATCCGAAATTAAATTACAAAAACAAAATGGAATAAATGGTTTCTGAGGTTAACAGCCATCTAAATATTTGATTACCAAAACAATATATTATGAGCATTATCAGCAGTATAGCCAAATTGCTATTTCAAAACCATTAGTTTTTTATGTGAATACTACAATATTGAAATGATAGCTCAACTATATGAAATGTTTTCCAAGAAGCATATTATATGATTGTATGAATCATCGTTTACACTTTTTGGAAAGATATCTGTCTAGCAATCATCAGTGAATTTTCTTTTCCCAACTGTGAAACAAGCTGGTGGTCAAACTGGCATGATTTGGTCAGTCATATACTATTTTCTTATTTGTCAATCATAGTTCATGATTACAACATGCCTGCTAAATATTGAACATCTAAGGAACCAGGTTCATCTGGGGACATTCTTAAACTACAAGTTATAAATCAATATTTTCCTTTAACATCTCTTAGGGAACTTTTGATTTTTTTTCATTGAAAATTGTTTAATAATCATTTAGACATTATTCAATTGTTATATAATTTTATCCCAATTAAAATTCTAAATACACATTGTGGTTGTACATTATATTAATAAAAATATTATTTTGTCCATCTCCTATATATGTAAAACGTGTTTTATATATTTTAGAATTCATAAGAAAATGAACAAAACTAAATATTCATAACATCAACAAAAAAATTAATTAATAGTTACAGAATAGATAAGAAAGATTATTTTAATATACTAAATGTTTTAATTTCCTATGAGTAACTTAATTTTATTAATATATGAACCAAAAAGATTAATTAAAACTAATTGATTCAGGGTCTAGTAATTTTTTTTATAAGTAATATTTGTAAATTGAGTCATTGTATCAATATATATATATTTATTTGTCTGCCATTTCATTAAATGACAAAATATTATTTTGTTTAGTAATTTTAATTGATAATTTATTATTAATGTTGTCAATATAATACTATTTGCATTGTATTGTGTGAGTTGCAAAGCAAGATACATAATTGACCACAGGAGTAGTTAGTTAAATGCTGGTTTTAAATGTTGGTTATTTTTAGGGATAACAATTTTAATAAAAACGATATTAATAAAAAAACAGCGGACAAATAAGTTGAAAGAAAGGATTTCTTTTAGTTTACCAATTTGAAATTTGCTTTTATTTTTCTTAGGTTTAATATTCAAGGTTCAAAGGTCAATTTTTGTTTTGTTAAATGTCAAATGTATAAAATTGGAACAAATATTTTTTATTATAAATAGTTTTTAAAAAAGAATGATTGGCCAGATGATCAATACAATTTATATATTTGTTTAAATAAGATGTGATTTAAAATTTTTATTGAAAGCTTGCTTTCTACCAGTTCTTTAATCTTTCTTTTGTTTTACAATCGTCATTAGCTGCCAAGTTATGAACAAAATAAGTATTATAAAATGATCATTATGGCTCAAGGTGGCTAATTTCACTGAGTGTGTATCATTTACCCTGGATCAGTATATATGCCTGGATTGATTATTTATATTTGGCTTGATATGTGATCAAACTTCAACTGCCATTTCTGAGTTCTGCTTAACCTACTATAAAAATTTATACTTACAAATAATTAACTGAAAGTCCTCTCTTACAGAATATTTGTTTTGGAGAGGTGAAGAAATATGATTTAAAGAAATATGATTTTTATAAACTAAAATTTGAAGCAGCTAAAGAGCTAAAAAAATTATTGGTACTACATTCTCAGGGATGGATTTTCAGCATCTTAAATACCAGAATAGTCTCCATAATGTAAAACAAATAAATGAAGAAAAATGTTAAGCTTAATAAAAAAAGAAATTTTAAACCGGAGACTTTGATAAAACATTTAGTGTTTAAAATGTGTTATCACTTGAAGGAGGGTAATATTTTTAAGTACTGTATTTATTATTATTCTATAACTTAGTATAATAATGTTTAACTGAAGGTTTGTGATGATGGTGTTTTAGTTGTATTTATATGTTGGACTATTTCCATCATCTAATATGAGTATTGTATGTCTAGAAAAATTTAACTTTATTTAAATATTCCAAATACATTCAACTGTTAGTAATAGCACACAGGTTTATGCATGTATAATATTTCGAGAGGTATTATTCTCCCCTCTTCTTTCCGGTGTTGCTGGCCTGACCAGTGACAGTACTAGCAATAATAATATTATAGATATTAGATTGCATAATTTTGTTAAGATATTTTTACTATAACAATGCTTGGGCTAAAAATTGCACCAATTATTTTCTAAACAAATTAAAATTGAGATACACAAACTCTTATAATTTAATGCTGCTAATATTCATGTATAAATAATTTTTTATGTAAAAATATTTATTCATTGTTATTATTAATTTCTGTTTTAGATTAAATGTGGGAATCATGTAAAAGAAATTTATCCATACATTATTCGTGAAGTTCAACCTGTTCTCACTGAACTAGGCATTAGCACACCTGAAGAATTAGGATATGATAAACCTGAGTTAGCTATTGAAAGTGTTTATGATATGCATGGCTAAATTTTTCAGGTAAATTAGAAATTGTTATATTTTATTAATATTACATATGCATTAAGCAATATTCTGTGTGTATATATATATATGTATGTACATACATAGAATGTATGTTTCTAAAACAGTTTTTTTTTTTTTTTAAAAAGTAAAATAATTATTAATTTTATTTTTTGCATCAATTAGGATTGTGTAATCATAGACTCATTTTTCTACTTGCATAAAATTGTATCTATTAAAGAAATTACTTCTAAGTTATTTCTAAATCCATTATTATCTTGAATAATGTCACATTGAAAGAATTGATTTTATTTTGCTTTCTTCACTCATAAATTTTTTGTATGAGCTTAAAATGAGTGCTTTTATAAATTAAAAATAGAGGCCTATATAAAGCAGTGGAAAATAAATATTCTGTCCTAAAACTTATTTTACTAGCTGATGATGATTGGATATACCTCACCTGAGATATTTAAATCAAAATCGTGTTAGCATATTCTGTTATATTCTTTCCAATTTTTGAGAATATAAATCAAAAAAAAGATCAAATATATTTAATCTTCTACATTGTGAAATAGTTGGTGAATTTTGGTTATTATTTTATAAGAAGTCCGCATCATATTATAACTGCAAATATATTAAAATGAGCATGATAGATTCTGTCATCAATATTTTTGTAGTAATGTAATTCAGTCACGGAATAAATTCAATTTTGAATCCACAAGAAGATATTAATAATTAAATAAAATAAAAAAAGTAGTATAGATATAAATCAACAACAACTGTTAGCCTAGGTAGAATGAAAATAGTCTCAACTATATCCTTTACTTATACAATTCTCAAATAAATTATTGAAAGTTGAGAAATATAGTTTTTGGTACTTAGAACTTTATCCCCATATGGCCGCAAGAGGCACTGTTTTCCATGTCAACCACAGAAATATTCAGTAGAGGGCCAAAAGCAGCGATGCAAGTTCCAGCCGCTAGATGGTGCTGTTCACCATGCTTACTCACAGGAACCTTATGCCAAGTAGCTGCCAGCACTACTGCCCGCTTGGTGGCGCTGATAGCCATACGTAAACACATCTAGCTTACATCATCTGCTACCAGCAATCTAGCCTACTACGTGGCGCTGTTTCTCCATGCTGCGCATGGAAAAACTGCACCGTTTAGAAGCGATATTGATACTCGCTTTGTAGTGTTGTTTTATATGCACATTCTTAAAAGATTAATAGCATATAATGTGAAAGTGTGATTAATTTAGAAACCACAACTATTTAAATCTGCTTCCAAACTTAATATTGATACATTGAATTTCATTCTCTGATAAATCTATGTATTTTTAAATTATTTTCTTTTTAAAATCGATCTCTTTTTTCTGTGGCTGACACGGAAAACAATGCCTCTTGCGGCCACATGGGGATAAAGTTCCAAGTACCTAGTTTTTTTACATAAAATTTTATATAAAATAAATAATGATAGGGATTTGCTGCTTCAATTGCAAGTTAGTTATGATGATAGTGAAACTGAATCTAGTAAATCAAGCACTAATAATTGAAATAATTTAATGACAGAAAAAACTGAACAATATATTGATATTTAAGTTATACTTTTACACAAAGTAAACGTTTTTGTGAAAGATAATCAATTGTGTCCTTTTTATTTTTTCTACAAAATACTTTATCCTAAAAATCAAAGTTGTCATTGTTTTTGGTTTTTTTTTGAAAGGGAATGGGAGGGATATAAGTAGTTGGCTTTTTCCAAAATGCAAAACAGTTTGATGCTAGCCTTGATCATAAGTAAGGAAACCAAAAATATGTAATGAAAGAACAGTATGGTACTTGCAGATAATGTTTTATCATTTCTGTTATACAGATCTAATAATTGATTTCTTGCCTAATGAGATCATACAGAAAATTATAAACTGACCAGCCTCTATAATTTCTAATTCACTGTGCAATCTGCCACAGATGTCACCAAATCCTCCATGTAGTTGTTTTTGTTTTGCTATTGCTCTGTGTTCAAATTGATGGTTGTTGCAATTACCATTATCTAACACATGCAAAAAATTTTATTTTCCAGTATTTATGGACTGCACTACAAAACATAGATTAATAAGTTGTATTATGCTGTGACAATGCTTAAGATGTCACTTATCAAGTATTCCATGTACTAGTTTTTCTTTTACTAATTATTACTCTGATGTGTTCAAATTGGTGATTGCCTCAATTACTATTGGATACATAAACAAAAATTTTATATTCCAGTATTTATGGGTTACATTTCAAATCGTAGATCAACCTAACAAGACTTAATTCTCTTTCTATTTAAAATCATGTAATATGGTTTCTAAATGATCTTGAACCTTGTGTGACTTTATATCCTTTTTTTTTTTTCAGGCTTGCGTATGCTAATTCATTATTTCATGCTGGAGGAGGAGAGCTTCTTAAATCTAGTATTATGTTTCTGAAATACAAAGTGAAGTTCTCTGATAATTTTCTCTCTTAATCTTTTGTTTATTTTAATGATTTGTCATTGGTTTGGAAATTCATTTAATCTTCTAAATGAAATTTAATTTTTTTATATATTTCTTCTTTTAATCCAAAATTAGAGAACAATTCTCACAGAGTTGACCACGTGGTTTATTTAGTAGAAAATTTATTGAAATATTTATTGTATCAATAATGTATGGAATTTGTATGCATATATGAGTAATAGTTATGTTTTTAAAACTATTGTAAAAACTGTTAATTGGCTGCACAAAATATCTTGATAGTATATTTGTTCACTAGAATTTACAAAATTATAATAACTGTAAATGTGTATTAAATTAGGCTGATCTTAAATACTTTGTGACTGCCAGTAATAAATTATATTATTTAGTTTTCTAATTATGTAAAACCATATAGATAAGTTAATGTTTAATTTATAATTTTATTTGTTAATCATTTATGATGCTGTTCTTTGTTTGTGGAAGAATAAACCAACAAGTTCATCAACTTTTTCTTTTAAATTTATTCTTCTTAAGTAAAAAAAAAAAAGATAATATTTTCTTCCCAATTTGTCTTCATATGCTTTCTATAAGTTCTTAAATCCCCTCTACTTATTTACTAACTTATAGTATTTTAACAATATATATTTTATATTACTTCATATTTAATCCCGGTTTTGAAAAAGTATCTTTTTTTTTGTCCCTAGCATTTTTCATTACCTTCACTCATCCTATATATCGATAATATTGACTTATTAAGCATCTTCATCTCATTCTCATATAAGTAGACTGGTAATTCTCTTAATTTTTTAGTATATTTCTTTAACTATTTTGTTTGCTAACTTTCCATATGGTTGTTTTTTTCTTCATTTTCCAACGTTTTTTTTTAACTACATCATTAGCCATGATTTCATCAATTGTAGCTGGAATAATCATTTGTAAATTGCTTTAATTCATGGCTCTTTTTCAAATAAATAAATAAATAATTGGTTTGTTTTTAAAATATTTACACTGCTGTCAAGAACAGTGTAATGTGATAAGCGCAGTAGTCAGAAACATTTATAAATAAAAACATTCAACTTTTTATTTTAAAAAATTATTTCATACAATTAGAAAATAGAGAGTTAATTAAATATAAATCAAAACCTGATGATCAAAAATAAAAGAAAAAGATAATATTTAAGTTTAAAAAGATAATGTTTAAGTTTAAAAGATAGATGATTTTCTAGATGAAAATTCCAGTTATTTTAATAAATCCATAAATAAAACATGATTTAAAAATATAATGCTGAGAATGTGAACTTATTCACAGACCAATTAAATTTGAATGCATTACTACAATATATTGCAAATCAGGTTCCAAAAAATCATTATTTAACAAACGTGTAAATAATGTCTTCTTTCTTATATCATTTCCAATCTATTGGTTAAACAAAAGATGACACTTTTATTTTACCTCAACATTATTATATAGTAAATAAATCAAATATCCATTCTTAAAAGGATATCATTTTAGTAATGATTTTTATAATTAGTAATCAAGCCACAGTACAATTTCAAATAACAACCAAGATGAAAATTGTAATAATTTTAATACATCCTTAAATAAATTACAACTTAAATATATACTGCTGAGACTACAAATGTATTTACAAAGCTATGCATTTCTATAATAATTCTTTTGTTAACAAACTTATAAATAATGTCAACTTTCTCCTATGATTGCCAATTATTTGATCAGACAAAAGATAATACTTTTATCTGGTTATATGGTAAATAAAATATTGTTACTTGAAAGAATGAAAGTTTATATTAGCAGTGATTTTTGTAATTAATCAAACCCATTTACAGCTTCAATTAACGGTCAAGATGAAAATTGTAATAATTTTAATAAATCCATAGATATAGACTTATTTCTGGAGCAAGTAAGTTCTAATATTACTACAATAATTCACAAGATAGCACTTTTATTTGACCTCCCTCCACCCCCGTATTGTTATATGGTAAATAAATTAAACATTGATAATAAAAAGAGTGAAACTTTATACTAGCAGTGATTTTTGTAATTATTAATTAAATCAGTAAAATTTCAAATAACAATCAAAATGAAAATTTTAATATCATGGATATTAAATGTATGATACTGAGAATAAAATTTACTCATGAAGCAACTAAATCTGAATATATTACCAAATTCACCACTTCCGTTATTTTGCTGTAATATCTTATATAAATATAGTTTATCCACTACTTTAAACACTTATTGCAAAAATCTTTTATTGACCTATATTCGTGCATAATTTTATGTTTTGACTGTCCTGCAATCTTCTTCAGAGCTATGATATAATGAACAACATAAAATAAACTACATAACTATATAAATAATACCATAAAAATGTAAACAATAATGTTAATAAAAACATAAAATATATAACAAAACATAATAAAACTGAAATAAATATAATCAACCCCAAATAAAATAATCCAGTTAATATACAATATAAAATAAATATAAATTATACATATGTATTCCCGACTGTATACATACATATTCATGAACAACTATTAATTTAATAATATTTTTTTATATATAATCTTCTAATTACTTCTATTCCTTATAAATTTAAACTTTAACTAAAAATTATATGGAAATAAAATTATTAAAGTATTTTATTAAAGTGGAGCTAATAAAACTAAAGTTTAAGTTTATAAGGAATAGAAGTATTGTTTTTAAACCAATAAACATCACATGATCACCATTTCTTATGCTTGCTTATAATTTGTTATTAAAACAGGCAAACTCTATACATATTGCTTTCAGATCCAAAGCTCCTCACTGACAAAGGCCACAAGCCAGAAACTAATCTGGGGACATTGGATGAATAGACACTAAATGGGGATTTTATGCACAAGCCTTCTGGCATCCATTGATTACTCTGGCTTGCACTGAGTGGCAATATGTATAGAGAGTTTTACTTGTTTTAGGAATAGAAGTAATTAGAAGATTGTTGTTCATGAATATATATTGCAAAGTTTTTCACGTTTTAATAGATTCAGTTAAGCCGTCTTTTACACACTGTTAAGTGAAAGTTAATCAAGCTATAGATAAGAAATATCTTGTTCCTATTTCCAAAAACATAGCTATATTTCCTGATTAACTAGCCTACTAATTATTATGACTGGGATTGCCGATGAAGTTAGTTTTAATTTATAAGAGGGCGCCATAGGGTTATTGTTTCACATAACTTTATTTTTTTAGAGCATATTATTCCCGAGGCTTAATCAACAAATATTGGCAAAGGTAAATTATGCACTTAAATCCTAATAGACTAACCTTAATAAATTTAATAACTCTCATTAATAACACACAATGAATAGTTGATATTAGAAATAAATGTTTTTATTCTAACAAATTAAAATATTAAAAACACATTACTAATTAATGGGAAAGATTACATGCACGCTAATCCAGACATTAAATCAACTAACTAAAACAGTTTAATAATTAAAGTTCACTTAAGTTTCTTCCAGAAAGTTCTTTGAATGATAATTCTGCAAATGTCTCTATTAGTAGTAATATATAAGCTTATAGGAAGGATTGTTTGCAAATGCTTAATTTAGTCGCAATCGGGATATGAATAATCTTACCGGTAAGTTTTGTAGTACATGTTTTGAAGAGCCCATTGAAGTTAACTAGTTTTACTCTGTCAACATTTTTGTGGCTAGACTCGACGGTTTTTTTTGAGTGACCTATACGAAGAAAGGTATCTGAAAACTCATCGGTTCCACTCTGCATGACGATTCACCTCAGCATATGAGTAGTGTTAGTCCTGCATATGGGTAGTCCGGGATAGGATATTTTCTCTATCCTGGACCTAATAGAAGCTGCTAGTTAAGGAAAGAACAAAGACCCAGTTTTAAGGTTTTTCTGACCTTTTATAGTCACGATCCATTTTTAGACTTCTCTGTGCATCTATTTTCTTTTGTCCTTTTATCAGCATACAAGATAATAATCTTGTACATTCTTTCTTAAATTTAAGTTATAAAATCTTTTTTTTTTTAAACATAATTTCGCCATCTTTAATCAGAGTTAGAAAGATTTTACTAATTGAAATCTGTGTGTGGAATTCTTTCTTTTCTTTAGTTTATCTGGATTAGTAATCTGCGTGCCTTTTATTTTTTCCAATTTTAACTTTTATTTTTAATTACATAAAAAAAATATGAACGAAAAATGTAACTTTCATTGTACATTTTAAAAAAAAATTACACAAACCAAAAAAAAAAATTAATTGCATCTTTTAATAAGATCGCTAAATTTACTTTTTCTTTTAACTTTTACCAAATGCCAATATATTTGTACCATATATAAATAAATGGTACAATATGTATATAGTCAGGAATACACATGTATAATTTATATTGTATATTTTATTTTATATTAACTGGATTATTTTATTTTAGTTTGATTATATTTATTGCAGTTTTATTATGTTTTGTTATCTATTTTATGTTATTCTTATTTTATTAATTTTATTGTTTACATTTTTTATAGTATGATTTATATAGTTATGTATTTTACTTTATGTTGTTCGTTATATCATAGCTCTGAAGAAGTCTGAAGAAGACTGCAGGACAGTCGAAATGTAAGATTGTGCATGAATATAGATCAATAAAAGGTTTTTGGTAAAAGGTGTTCAAAGTAATAGATAAATTGTATCTATATAAATATGAATATGTTACTCCAATAAATCATGGGACAGATTATTATGGAATTATTTTTAAATAAACTTATAAACAGTATCCACTTTCTTGACAATGTATTTAATGGGGGTCAGATTAAAATGCTATCTTTTGCCTGACTAATAGATTGATATTGTTGCAAGAAAATGGGCATTATTTGCAAATTTGGTTTTAAAAAAATGTTTCTTTAGATCTGACTTATGAATTATTGTAGTTTCACGGTTGGTCTTAATTTTTCTGAGAATAAGTTTATGATTTTTTAGATATAGAAAAATTACTTTTAAAAATATTTTGCATCTGTATATCGATAGGAATCTTAATTGGTAACATCATGCTTTTATTTTTATTTTGTTTTTGAATATAAAAGCTGTTTTTAGATATTGTAAAAACATGAGTAACTAATCGTCATTCCATTTTATAATGGATATGATGAAAGTATGTTATGTAATATTACATAGAGGGAAATATGACTGTTGGAAGCACTATATGTATATATTTGATCATATAGATACAGATTTGAAGTGGCCATATAGGATTTAATTCATAAAATGTTTTTTTTTTTTTATTATTGTTTTGTATTTCAATGCAACAGTGCATTAGTCAAGTCTTAGTAATTTGTAGGATTTTGATTCACCTGACTGAAAGATTACTTGCAGTAATATCCTCACTGATAAAACTAACAGGGAAAAAGAATGCCGAAAATATAAGAAAAGGTATTTGTTCAATAATTGACTTTAATATGATTAATGAAATTGTTTTAGGTAATTAAAGAGAAACTTCTTTGTTTTTGAAGAAGCCTTATAACTATTTAATCTTGATTTTTAAAAGTTTGGAAAGGCAGTATTATAAAATAGATAATTTGCTTTTATTCCAGAATACAAGTAGTTGGTCTCTGCAAAGATTAAATTATTTCATGCTGCTATTTTTTTTAGAAAGAATAGATAAAAACTAATCACTATGTACTAGAATGCAGATTTAAAGTGATTTATTATTAAATCTATATTTTATAAAGTTTCAATATGTCATTCTTGGATTTATTGGTATAGATTTCCTATTATTGCTATATTGTTATTATATGCTAAAATTTAGTGTTTAATTTAAATATTGAATATAAATGCTAGGTGCGCTGCCTTTTGTTTTTGCATTATTTTTGTAAAAAATGAAAAAAAAAATCAGTAAATTAAAGTCCATAGATTTGATTGCATGCTTTTTCTTATTTCCTGACTCTTATTTAACGGCTATTACTTAATTACAAGATTGTATTAAATTTACCTCATAATTGTTATTTCAAACTGCAAACTATTTCCATAAATGCTTTATGAAGATTGCTATTAATCTAAGGTTTCATCGTTTTTAAGTATAAATTATTGACTTGCTATTTGTATAACAGTATTATTGGTGCTGGATGAAAGTGATCCATTTTTTTTTGTCTGACTGGTAGATTAACGTTAATATGAAAAGGGTTCTTACAAATTTATTAAAATGGCTCTAGTAAGTCTGACTTGTGAATTATTATGATATGCACTTTCAGAATTGATTTCTTCATAAAGGGAGATATATAAATAAATTGATAGAAATAATGAATTATAGGAAATGTCGGTAGATGTCGCTATGTACATATTATACTTGTTGGTATTAGTAAGAGATATCGAAAAGGGTAAAAATTTAGAATTACCGAAAAAGGCTTTTATATATATAATTATTATGTTGATGTATTTATAAGTTGTTGTTATAATATAATAAAGATTTATATTATATTTTATTGATTATATATACTGTATATAAATAAGGTCCAATGCATATCTACAAATTAAAATGATGTTAACATATATACATTATTAATGTAAAGTAATTCTTTCGTTGAATTTTTTTTTGATTGTTACTTTTTTTTTTTTGTATTTCAGATACCAGCACTTGGTAGTTAAATTTTTAAACAACTATTTCTAGTTTCTTGCTGCCTTAATAATTATCTTGGTATGATTCTTTGAAAAAGAAAAAAGCAACCACTGAATTGGGTATTTTTTGTACAGTTTTTTTTTCCTCTCTGTTACTGTAGATTAAAAATAAACATTAAATTAAATTAATTTGTTTTATGTTTTTTATCAAATTTAAAATCCCAAATCTTTTATTATTATATGATTATGCATGTGTACATTTTATGTTTGAGCGCATGTTTTGAAGAAGATATATTATAATTTCAGGAAACAAATGTAATTGGGATAAGAAGCACACTCATTAAATGGTTTACTTGTTTACCAATACATTGAAATGCATGTATTTGAAAGGTAGATAATTCCAGACCCACATCACTTCATCTCACACAATCATTTAAACAGCAAAAATATAATAGAAAATCAAAAATTCAAGTATAAAAATACATATAAAATTATGCTTTTGTGTTCAATTTTTATACAGTACATTATCAATTAAAATCGAACTTTTAAAAGGATAAAAAATATTACAATGATACCTTCACCTTTTTGTTTTTCGTTAATTCAGTAGTAAGAGTTTCCATTTGTTATATGATATTTGAATGTGAACTGCTTAATCTGATAATTCCCTTTGCTGCATTTCCTTTTTTTAACTTCATGCTTGGTTTTTTAAAAAGCATTTCATATTCAAAAATTAGATCTCTTCAACTTTCCAGCTTTTAAAATGGGACCTTTTAAGTCAATTTTTCATTTTTCTGGCTTATAGCTAAAATTATGTAGTATGTATGCAGAATAATTTATTTAAAAAATATAGCATTTTTACTATTAAAGATACAAATATACAGATAAGAGAAATAAATTGATAACAAAACTCATACAATATATTAGAAAGATGTCAGACAAAAAAGTGAAAATGATTTGAAAAATCTTGGGCATACATATACTATATCAGCCAATGGGGTTCATAACATTTGCATCCTTTGATTTAACTTCTTTTTTTTTTTTTTTTGGTATTATAACAGGAATTATTTACATTATATATCAAGACAGACTTTTTTATTTATTTTTGAAATTATTTTGTTGATTTAATATATTTTATATTATTCCCATACTTTTTACCATACACTACTGTATTATGTGCATCTCCGACTACTTTTTGTGTGCACACATCACTTTTATTTGTAAAACTGAACAAATACATTAACTTTGTGTTGTGTAAAATTGATTTTAAAACTTTATTCATGGCAGCACCTATTATTATATAAAGCATCTTTAATGCATAACTGCAATAAGTAATTATTTCACCAACAGAACAATCAAATTATAAAATTATGTGCACATTTTTCATCATTCAGACCAAATCAAGGAATACTACAGGGATTACCATTTACTACCTTATTATTCATGATATACATTGATCCACTTTTTAAATAAATTTAAATATAGGTTTCACTGATTGCCATTTCTTTTAATGATAATATTCCATGGATCTTCAGAGGGATGAAACATTTCTCTAGTGCCATACATTATTAATTTCAAAAGGTAAGCTCTACAATTAAACTATGCAACTTATATATGTGGTAAAACAGGCAAAACTCACTATACGTAACTACAGTTATACACAAGCATAAGAGGTGATGGTCATGTGATATATATGTGGTAACTATTCACAAGAATCAAGCTGCCCTCTTAGTTTGCAGGATTAATCATTCTTTTTGTATATTTCTATTAACTTATTCAAAACCAATTTGAGCCATTATTTGGACCATTTAATTGTTGATATCTTTAGGATCATATGTCTTAAATTGATTTGTTCCATTGTGAGAGGTTACATAATGATTTCTATATTTGGTAGCTACTAACATATAATAATCCATAAATACAAATAGTTAACATTATCATTAATAAATTTATATCCATGATTAAATCATATGCATGAGGTTTATTCTCACATCTATTTCTAAATTAATTTAACCTGTTATCTTATTTGCAGAGAAGACCGAACTTGATTGATTTTAAATCTTTCTTGTCATATATAGGAGCCAAAATATATTGTAGTCTTAGTCGTCTATTTTTTAAAGTTGTACTGGCTCTAATTTTATGTTGTGAGAAGATTCTACACCAGTCATTCTCATACCAAAACTTAGAAAGAAAATATATTTCCATGTAGCATATTATTGTAATGGGATGGTCTTTTCGTGGTGTGCACAAAAGTGGGTGGGTTTCTCCTGATGAGTAAAAGAGTATATTTTTCTTGTCTACATTCATGCATACCCTCATACATTAAACTCATACCTGAGAGAGGAGAGAGTAAGATCTAAATAACTACTCATCTTATACTTGATCTATCTCTTGTATATTGCAATTTACTCACGTTATTCCAGAATTCGAACACTAGGAGAGAGTATATTTGCATCACCGAAGTGTGAATATGTGTAAAATAAATATATGTCTGTTAATGGGAGTGTGTATGGTATATTGTATACCTGCAAGTAATGATCGTGATATGTGTGTAACGATATGACTAAGCAAAATTTAACCACAGAAAAATAAACCAAGAATAGTGTTTTAACATTTAAATAAATTTAATGAACATATTTACATTGATCATTATTTTAACAAGAAAATTTAAAACAATTAGGAAAAACTCATTTAGACATATGTGGTCACTCTTTATTTATGCATGGTTTATACCAATGTCCACATCCAGATCCCATAAAGAATAGCCACTAAATGTCCTGATTAACATAAACGATTTTTCATATTTTATACAACATTGCTATATATAGTACCGTATACATTTATTTTTTTATCTTTTGTTTAATGCCATTATGGTTTAAAAGACCGCCCCTATAATGTACAGTATGTGCGATGAGGGAGAATTATAAATTCATGACACAAATAATTGAAAAGATATGCAAAGAAAATATATTTTAAAAAATGTTAATAATTAACACAAACTTTAGAATAAACAATTAATGAATGTGTATGTGTTGCACATATATAAATGTTGAATATAAATATGTATTGGGTAACATCTTACCTTGTCCCATTTATATTGATCAGATTATTTCATAATCAAGTGCATATCTCATAAATTTTGTCTATTCAAGGTTATAAAATAAATTTTTTTCTATTTCATAAAGCTTAAAGCTATTTGGCCCTATATTAAAATAAAGAAAATAAATTATTTTATATAGCATACAAATAATTAAATATAGATGACATCAACTTTATAACTTGGTTTTATAGTTTGTATAAGCACTGTTCTAATGGTTTGTTCCCATAATCCATGGTAGTTTCACTATGCATAGCTGGGAATTCGAACATCTGATGGATAGGTTGATTTTACTAGCCTTCGAACTGGAGTTTTGAAATGAGTAAAAAAAAAAAGAATTCATAATGGATCATTTCGATGTTTATCAATCCAGGCATGGAAAGATAGGACAATCCCATATCAGTCTTGACAATAGCTCTGTGGTCAAAATTGAGTTTCCTTCCATGACGATCCTGTTGCAATTAGCGCTGCATAATTACTTTTGTCAATACTTATATAGTTTTTTTTGTTTTTTGTAGTTTAAGTTGATTGGAGAATCGTCAATATTCTTTTGCATGTTTTAGATTTAAATCTGGGAATCTATAGCAAGGAATCAATAGTGATTTTAGAGATTCGAATACTTTTGTTTGCAAATTATTAATTTTTGAATTCTTTGTTTAGATGTTTTATGAGCTAAATATTTCTTCTCACCTTCTAAAATTCTTGTAAAAGATTTTGTCAATGTTTTAGAAGTCCGAATTGGTTGATACAGACCTTCAAACTTTTCTTTCAGTTCCTTTGGGCAGGAATGATAGATTTTCTTTTTTACAGATAAAAGAATTTTTTTCCTTCCTTGTACAAAAAAGTTTGTTGTATATATATCCTATATATTAAGCCAGTTCGTGCTCATCCTTTTTACTTTATTGTTGACGTCATCTTTGCTACGTATTAAATAAGAAAAGAAACGTTTAGTTTTTCTTTAATATTATATATATATGGGTTTTTTTTATTCCATTCACTCATCCGATCTATTATATGTTGGTTTTTTGTATTGGTAATCATAATACATTTAATGTTAATTGTTGTAATGGTTAGTTGATCAACTTAGTTTAAACTTTGGTTTAATGTTTATTTAGAGTGGGCTCTAAGATTTAGGCTGTGATTGATGGTTTGTCATTTTATGTGCCCTAACATTACCTAATATTCATTATTATGCTAATATCATAGGGCTTGAATTAGGGTTGGGCTTCATGTTTTTATACTAGACATTGGAGGGATGTTAGAGGTATCCATAACATTATGGACAAACATTTCTACTGTAAAGATCTTAATAAATTTCAGAAACTCTATGTTTCCAAGCATAGCTAAAAAAAAATTTAATGCAAGAGACATTGCCAACCAAGGAATACTTTATTGAAGTATAATTTTGAATCCACATGTATTTTATGCTATAGATGTCCATTACATAGATTACATATTTTTCAAACATGCTTGTAATTTGATTTATTAAGGGTCCTTTTTTTAACAGTCACACATCAATATAACAATAATTATTCATAGTCTATGGTATTTGTGCAATACTCCCTTATTTTTGATAATAAAAAGTAAAATATTCTTATAAGATGTAAGAAACACTTATATGCTCTTATATTTCTACCAGAAACATTATAAACCACTACAAAATTTTTATTAACTGTTTGATAATGTAATAATTATTGTTTTAACGGGGATCATATTCAGTATATGTATATATGTCATTTATATATGACTAAGATTTCAGCATCTTTCCTTATATCAGGCTAAATAATATTGACAACTAACAGCAGTCATTAATTCTGTCATATACAAACTGATATATATTGTAACAATAAAATTCCTCTTGCTAATGTCTTATGTCTTTGGACAAGCCAAAATCTGTAACAGAATAAAATGAACAAAAGAGAGACTTTATTTTACATGCTCACACTTTAGGTGCAAAATCTTTAACAGTATAAAATAAACATGGGATATTTACTCATATATCAGTAATTCGGTAATGCTAAAATTTGTAACAGTATGAAGTATACAACACTATGTATCAATATAAATGGGCTAGCTAAAATTAATAGAGCTACACAAATTGAGCAAACCAAATCTGACAATATAAATTTATGCAATAATTTTATCTAAGCTATACTAATAAAGTAAGCTAAAATCTATATTGGAATAAAGTTAAACTCTATTAATAACATTTATATATTGGATATATGATAACCTGATTGGATGCCAAATTGTAATACATAATTTAAAATTATTTGAAAATTTATAATGAATATATTAAGGAATAGTTCGTGTTGAGATTTCTTCATAAAATAACCCTTTTATTAAGTACAAAAATTTACAATAATATTAAAGTATATATAAGTGCTTTAACACGCTGAAGAAGAAGCTGTCAGTAGTAACAAAAACAAATTAAATTACTCTAGGCCTAGTACTTTCGAGGTTTTTCCCTTATATCCATGGTCAAAATAGAGAATAAAATTATTTAAGCTTGATTATATATAAAAGTTTGTATCAATAATTTATTGACTAACTTTACTATATGTTTGAATAATACCAATTGATATCCATGAGATTGTTAAGTTTACTTGTGCTGTTTATCAAATTCTAATAAAATCTATTATTTTGCTAATTAAATTTTAAATGGTTATGATTGCATAACGATTTTGAATTATATCGTACTTACCAAATCAAACAAAATATTGATTAATACATTTTAATAATTTAAAATAGATTATTATGAAATGTTCTAATTGTTTTGACCATATGGTGATAATGAAACATTTACACATTTTTTTTACCCAAAGAAAATGCTAATTTGTTTTAGTTGCTTACAGATCATTTATAAACGAATTAAAACAAGTCATTAAGTAAACTTTACTACAACTGTTTAAATTTCAATTTAGAGTTAAGATTTTCTCTTGGTCAATTATTTATATATTCACCCACACATATATACATTAAATGATCTTATAACAATAATATGAATTATATAAATAAAGCATACAACTTATTTTATCAAATTGGATAAGATACTAATCAATTTTATATACAAAGATTTCCACAACTACCCTTTATTAAGTTCACATAAAGAAATTCTGCAAAATAACGATATTTTCAAAGATATAATGATTTCCAAGAGTTTGTTTCCTTTTTTAAATATTGAAAATGTATTAAAATTAATAATCCATAATAGGCTATAACTATCTTCATATTTTACTTGATGCCGAGTAACAAGATTTGTTTATCCTTTATAATGATCAAATCAATATTTTAAATCCAAACCATAATTCATTTAGTAATAATCCTGGGTAAATTATTTATTGGCACACAAATAGATGCATATATGTATGATAATTTACATAGTAAAATATAAGCATTTTACAACTTAGAATGCAATTAAATAAATTCTTCTTAATTAAAAAAAATAGGTACTTCTCAAAAGACAAAATTGTACTTTGAAGCAAACGGTAACTTACTGCTTAGCTTTCCATTGTGTGATTTACATTAAACCTTTTTCTTTAAATATATATTACTTTATGAAATTTCATTTTACTGCAAAAAATGCAATACAACAACTAATAGAAATATTTAAAGAGAGTATCTCTTAAGTTAAATCACAGGCAATTTTATATCATTTGTCTAGTGACATACCATTTAGGATAGACTTAGAAACAGTAACTAATGTCTAACTTGAATTTGCCTCTTCTAAGTTATTGAATGATTGTTTTCCTTTATTAGAGATTCGGATACAAGCCAGCATCCCAAATGAAAGGTTTTCTTTTAATTTTTTAAAAAATATTTTTACCATTTCTTCTTAAAAATAAAAATACAATTGTTTGTTTAATGAAAAGATTCTTTGGAATACTATATCTTTAATAATAATTCTATTAAAATATGTAATTTTAAAAATATAACAATTTAAATATGCATGCGCATATAATCATACACATATAACTTGTTAGTTATTTATCTAAACCTATAGTGTTAAAATATGCAGTAAAATGAAATGTTATTGTGAAACCTGTCAAAATTTATGTTCAAGCTTATGTAATATTTTTAATCACATAAAATTTAACACAAGAAACTATCGATTGTATTAAATAAATCGTGAATATTACTTTGTATTTTGGTGTATTTATAATAATTTCAAAATTATGATAAACATCATTTGATGATTTTAAACATTTACTAATACATAAAATCATTACAATAATTTATTTATTTTCTAAATATGACAATGCCCATTTTAAGTCTATTCACAGGTGATACAATATATATTGTTCACATTATACGTAAAATAAATATATATTTTTATGCACATTTAACATGTAAATTACATATATATATATATATGAAGTTTTTGGAAAAATAATACAGTATATTGGTTTATGAATACTAGTGTAATAAAATCAAAAATGAAGTTGATAAATATATCTATTGGAAAGAAAAAATAACTAAAAATTTAAGAAAGTATTTTTAAACAAATTCAAATAAAGAATATTAAAAAAAGAAGAAGAAAAATTAGATGCAGATGTCATAAAGAAAAAAAGGGAAAGTTGAATAAGGAAAGGATAAGATTTTAAAAAATTAACAAATATAAATAATACATGGAGAGATTATTAGTAGGAAATTTTGAAAATGCTTTAAATACAAGCAGATGTCTGATAGAAAGATTAGTAGACAAAGAAGGTGCAGGTAAGAGAGAAATAGAAAAAAAAACAATAAAAGAATTAAGATTTAAAAAACAAAGATTAAATATGATGGTATAAAGAAGTAAATAAAGAAAGAATTATAATATATAAAAAAGAGTTAATACAAGCTTTTGGGAAAAGCTACATGTTGAATAAACTATAAGATCAAATGCTTATGGGATTAAATCACAGATCTTAAATTTTATTTTTGAATTGCTTTAGTTAAAAATGTTGAAACATTACAAGAAAAAGGTTAGTTTTTAAAAAAGATAGTAGAGATTGGAGGAATATTAGATTGGTAGCATATTAATTATATGAAGATATTTTATATATATTGTAATATAGATGAATAAACAAAATATTAGAAATATAAAGAAGATTTAGGGATGAAAGAAAACCCATTGGTCATGTTTTTGCGTTGACTCAAAATATAAAGATAAGTTATAGATTGGATAGAAAATTTATTTAGTTTTTTCTAACAATGATCGTGAAATGTTTATGATTTTAATAAAGAAAAATATATATTTATTATTGAAAAAACTAGAGGGGTGAGGTGAGTGGATTATGAATCAACCATAGTAACAAGTAAATCTAACAGATTTGTCTTTTATCGTCTATATTGTTTAAAGTAATTAAAAATATTTAAATCTGGATACAATGAAAAATGTATAATTTTCTACTTTTCCTATGTATTGATTTCTACTTTAACATATATCATTTACACCTTTCTTAAACACTTTATCAATACTTTTATATATATCAAACTAACAGTTTTGACTCTCCTGCAGTCATCATCACAGCTCTTGTTAAATAACAGTTTCGACTGTCCTGCAGTTATCATCAGAGCTCTTGTTAATTAACAAGAGCTCTGATGATGACTGCAGGACAGTCGAAACTGTTAGTTTGATATAAATAAAAGTATTGATAAAGTGTTTAAAAAAGGTGTAAATGATATGAAATAAAAAATATAGTTTTAACAACTTATTTTTTGCAGATGTTGAGAATTTTTTTTTTTTTTTGCTAATGAAAAAGAATAGATAAATATGTTACTTAAGATATATGTAGAAAAAACGAGTTGAATTTAATAAAAAATAAAATATTTCACAATAAATAAGAATAATGAATAGAGCAATCTTATTTGGGAGATTATAAGTAGTAATAAAATGGAAAAGCATTTAACAATAAAGATTTTAAAAAAAGTTATGGGCAAATATGTTTGATCTTATTTATGGAAGTGATGAAATATGCTTTACGTATAAATTAGTGATAATTTTAGATAAGATCCAGAAAATGTGGAATAATATGCACTCAATGAAAATATATAATTATATATGAAACCATAGGTTAGTCATCATTCCAAATAGAAAATGTCAAAAGCAATTTAAAAATATTCAATAGATTATAGTTTATGAATTAGATCAATATATAATGTAACAGGGTGCAGGGGAAGGGACCTTATTTAAAGATAATACTTTTTAAAATTGTCTGTCTATACATTGGCATATACACCTATAACTGTGAAGCATTTAAAATTGTCTAATAAATGCAGCATTAATTAAAGTAATAAATTTTATTACCTCAAATAATTATAATTAATTTTAAATCTTTAATGGTAATCAAATCAAGTATTTTTTTCTATTAAACTTATTTGCGACCAAGTTCTTTTCAAAGTACTGGCTCTAACCCTTAAAATTTTTTATAAAAGAGTAATCTGTTACAGACAGATTATATTTTAAGACCTATGGTACAAGTCGTGATACTACTTGTTTAAAGAATTAGCTTATAGATATTCAAATTTATCTGTATTTCAATAACTTTTCCTATTATAGCTCAGAATTCTCACAATAATATTTAACTAATTATGTTGATAAATATTGGTTGCAAGAAAGAATTCTAATGTTAATAGGCTAACTTTAAAGTCAACAAACTTATTTACTAAAGATAATGTGTAAATAGGAACCAAGTATTAACAATTAGAAGTATACTTGGAACAATAATATTGAACCAATGTATTATGATAAAATATTTTTATCTTTTTTTAATATAATACATTTTTCATTTCTAAATATGCGATTATAATATACAAATAGAGTTGTCCCAAACTCAAATAATAAATAAGATTCTCACACACACAAAAAAAATTAGAGTTAAATCATTAAGATCATTCCCTCTATACAATGTTAATACTCAGAGGAGAAAACTGGTAATGTATTTTTTACATAAATAACAAAAGAAAAAAAATATTTACAAAGAACAAAAAAACTCTTACAGCCTTTTGCACAAATTATAGAATTTTTTTTACTAATATTAAGCATTTTGGATGCACATTATCATCCAAATATCTGTACAGATAAAATTTGAATTGAGGATTCTTTAACTAGTTGGATCAGTAAATTTCTTTCAGGTTTTGAAGGTCTAATCTGAATTGTCACAAGAAATATGATTGAAATGTATTTTCTAGATTTCACTGGGTTACCTTAGCACTAATTAACTTGTAAGTTATTTTCATAAACTTTCCAGTCTTTATTAAAGCAGGCAACATTGACAATTAGAAGACTATTTTTGAATCAAGTCAAATCATTTTCCAATGATGGCAGGCAATGGGCTATGTTTTATTCATGCAAGGGTTGAAGCTGGTAATTCTATTTTAAATGAAAAATAATGGAAGGGTGTATATTTTACTAGTCTTAGCTGGACATGTAGATATAGGGCTAAAACCATAAATTTGGTTTACCATCAATTTAAAAGAATGTAGTAATAAGTCCTTTCCAGAATGTGACTAATGGTTCTCAGGATTTATTGCAGAAATAGTCAATATTTGTTGTTGAAATCTTTCTGCCCAATTTTTTAATATCTTGAAACTTATCTATAAAATAACATAATATCTATTCTGTCCTTGTCTAAAAAGAACTAATCTAGTATACGTTTCTTTGTAGCTTTCTTGTTTATTGAAAAATATTTTTTCCATAGCTCAGTGTATTTTAAAAACATTAGAAGCTCTTAATTGTTTATTGCTTCTTTTAATAAAAAAATGGTACTTTCAACTTATGCCCCATGTGGCCACAAGAGGTGCTGTTTCCTGTGTCAACCACAGAAATATTCAGAGTAGGGGGCCAAAAGCAGTGATGCAAGTTCTGACCACTAGGTGGCACTGTTCACCATGTGTACACACAGGAATCTTATGCCAAGTAGCTGCCAGTACTACTGCCCACTTGGTGGCGCTGATGGCCATATGTAAATACACAGCTTACATCGTCTGCTACCAGCAATCTAGCCCACTACAGTGCAGTTTTTCCATGTGTAGAGTGGAGAAACAGCACCACATAGTGGGCTAGATTGCTGGTAGCAGACGATGTAAGCTATATGTGATGTGATGTATTATGGCTTCTCCTTAAACGAAGTCAAGAATATCTCAGCAATTAAGCCCAGATAAACCTGTTAGCCACTTTCTTTTACATTCTCCACTCTAAATTTACCCATAATCTGCTCTATCCCATTTCCACAACATAATTTTTGTCAACTCTATAACCTTTATATCTAAATCACCCTTATCTTTTCCCAAACCTAGCATAAAAACCAATAATTCACTTTCTGTATAATCACTCTTTTCATATTTATTTTTCCACAACTTCATTATATGTACCCTTTCTGTTTTCAAACATTTACATTCAATTAACAAATGCCTAATATTTTCAATTCCTTCCTTACATAATTTACAAAATAAATCACCCATATTTTTCCATTTACATGTATATTCTTTTGTAGCTAAAGATCCCGTTCGAGCTTTAAACAATAAACTACTTTCCTTACTATTATCATATATTAACTCACACCTAATATTCTGTTTATTTCTATATATATTTAAACTCTTTTTACTCTCCATACTATTTCTCCATCTCTCTAACTCCCTAGTCTTTATTAATAAATCTATTCTTTTATCCCATTCCTTACTACTATAACACTCAATAATCCTCTTAACACAATCATCCCATCTTTTGTACAAATATACTGATATAAATTCTTTATCCAAATCTTTTGCATAGCGCATTACCTTTCTCACCCATCTTGTTACCTGCCCTTTACTCATAACCCAATTAAATACTATTTTAGCTATTCTTTTATTATCCATAAACTGCAATCTACCAAACATTTTCATTTTACTTTTTGCATCTCTCATATGAAAACTTGACCATCCCATTTCTCCTTGAATTGCCTCCCTTGCTGTCCATACTTCTGCATCCAATGCATGTCTTCCTACTTCCCTTTGAGTTTTTTCTAAATAATCTAATATCTTTTTACTAACATATAATGCATCATTACCATATGTTAACCCTGCTACTGCAACTCCTTTCCATATAATTCTAGCTACATCATATTTATTATATGAAAATACTGTTAATTTCTTTATCAATCCCTTTCTTTTCTTTGCTTCATTTATCAATTTTTTCTCCCATTCATCCAAATAATTTTTCTGATTACTTAAAATAATTCCCAAATAACTATATCTATTCACCACACTTAACTTAATATCTCCCAATAAAAATTCTACATCTTCTCTTTCCTCAGTATTAACCATCATTATATTTGATTTTTCTTCACTAAATTTAATCCCCATCTCTTTACCCACCCTTGCACATGTCCTCAACATAACTTCCATATCTTCTCTTTTTTCTGCACACAAAAATATATCATCTGCAAAAAAAAGACCTGACAAAATAAATACTCCCTTACTACCGATTAATGGTATCTCTATCCCTCTTCCTAATCTTTCTATTGCTCTTTCCATTTCACTCAAATACAACACAAACAAAATAGGTGACATAGGGCATCCTTGCCTTAGTCCCACACCATTTTTAACTTTAATTGATTCTATATTCTCTAATTGATATATATAATAACTATTTTCATATAATTTCTTAATAATATCTATTAAAGCTTCATCCATTCCCAAATTTGCTAAACTTATCCATAATCTATTTCTATTTACTCTATCATATGCCTTCTCTATATCTATAAAACTCATATATAACTGTTTATCTGCATTCCTACTCATATCCATAAGTTGTGTAACTACAAATAAACTATCTCCTATACGCCTATCTAATCTAAAACCTCCTTGCATTTCACCCACTACATTATTTCCTTCCATCCATTTTACAACTTTACTAGCCACCATATACGAGAAAACTTTATATAAAACTGATGTTACCGCTATCGGTCTATAATTATTCAACTTTCTATGATCCTTACCCTTTCCTTTAAATAATAACCTTACTCTTGTATTACTCCAACTACTTGGGAAAACTCTATTCTGTGCCATTTTATTAAAACAGGATAATAACTTTACTTTTGCCCTATATCCTAAATTCATTACCATCTCTGCTGCCCATCCATCTAAACCTCTTGCCTTCCCACTTTTCAATTTCTTCTCTACCTCATTTAGTTCATTTTCTGAAAAACTAATATTCCCATTACTATATTCTTTCATATTTTCTAATATTCTATCATTCACATTTAACATCTTTTCTATATTCATTACATAACTATTTAAGATTCTCTCTAAATCTTCTCTAGAACTACACTCAGTTCCCTCATCATCTAGTAATACTAACTCTCTCTCCCCTACATTTCTTCTTTTAATATAATTCCAAAATTTTTTACTTCCATCTCTTCCACTTTTATTAATATCCTCCAACAATTTACTATTCAATTTCATTCTCTCTCTATAAATACCTATTTTAGCCAACTTCTTCTTTTCTAAGTACTTTTCCCATTTAGCATTAATATCTTTTTCACTTTCCTTATTCTTAATAGTACACTTATATTCTCTACATGCTTCTTTCCTTTCTTTTACACTTTTACTAATTTTAATTTTTTTATTACTTTTATTCTTTTCAATATTCTCACCTAAAACCCTATTTGCAACTTTTTCTACTTCCTTACACCAATCCTTATACTCATCCCCAATCCATTCTTCCATTATTTCTTCAACTTGTATTTTATACTCTTCCAACTTATTCTTATCATTTACTCTCCATCCACATCTTTCACTATTATTTCTACTTTTATTTCTATTCTCCATCACATTACTAACCATTTCAATTACAATGAAATTATGATCACTAGTGCATACTTTTTCTTCATTATCAAATACCTTAATTTTCCGTATTTTATTTATTCCCTCTTTCTCTACCAATACATAATCTATTGTGTGAAATATATTATTTCTGAACCATGTGTATTGTCCCTCATAAATATTTAATAAATTTCCAATACTCAAATTCACTTTCTGACAAAAATTCTTCAAAAGCTGTCCATTTTTATTATCTACATCATCAATTTCTTCAATATGTCCATTCATATCCCCTATAACCATTATTCTCTTCCCCTTTTCTTTAAAACTTTGTATATCCTTAACTAAACATTCGTATATGTTACTATTCCACTCCAATATAATTTGACTATCTCCAGTAGCTATATAAACTATAGCCACCATCCATTCTTGTCTACCCAAAACTTATTTCAAACCACAAGTGTTCTTGACATTTAACAATATTTAAATATTTTTTTGATATAACACCTATACCACCACCCCTTTTTTCTTTTCTATTTATACCCTGCCATACCAACTGTTCCAAAATAGGTTCTTCTTCTTCTCTTAAATGTGTTTCCCCTACTGCTAATACCTCAAGCTCTTCATTTTCAATTGTTTTATTTAATTCCATCCACTTTTCTGTTTCCTACCACCTTGCATATTCAAAAACCAATTTTAACAATTTCTTCTTTCCTAACTACTCTTTTATAAATTCTTTTAATTCTTTCTTCTCCATTACATTTATAAATTACTTTCTTACCATTAATTTTACAAACCCATTCCTTCTCCATATCTATATTTATATCAAAATCAAATTCCTTTTGCTTACTTCTTATATTCCATCCATTCTTTTTAATAATATTACAATTTAAAAACCCACCCCCTTTATAAGTTTCCGAAAAAATTCTTTATAAATCAAACTCCTAAAACTTCACTTCCTTGTTTTCCTAAATGCAACCCATCTTTACTATATAACTCTCTCTTTCCAATAAAACAATCCCCACATCCACAAACATAACATTATTTCTCTCAACATTTTTTCAATTCTCATTTATAGAAATGCCTATCTAACAATAACTCTTGTCAAACCTTGGTAATAATCCAACTATTCCTACTCTTCCTTTAATCATAATCAAATTCCTAATCAAATCTACTTCATCCATTATTCTCTCTGATGATTCTAATAAATTATTAGTCCCCACCATAACATATACATCTCTACTACCTTGTTTTTTAACTTTATCTGCTACATCCCTAATTCTAGCTCCAGCAACATACTCTTACATACCTACTTCTATTTTCCCTTGCAATTATATCCCACATTCTCTAATTAGTGAATCTCCTATCAATACTGTTTCATAATCTACTTTTTCTGCTCTATCTATAACATTTTCTAATACCTTCTGGTCCTCCTTATCTATTTCTTCCTTATCATTCCTACTCAATAATTCCTTTATCTCCTCACATTTTATCTCTAATGATTTTAATTTTACTTCTACATCCTTCAATTCTTCCTCTATCTTATTTATTCTTTGACTAATCATCTCCATTACACTATTACTTTCTCCACCTACTATTCTTCGACTATCTACACTTTGAAAACACTTTCTCACCTCTTTTATCATATTAATACACTGACTGCATAACCATAAACCATTTACATCCTTCCTAGTCTTATTTAAACATTTCAAGTGATATACCCCATCACATATAGTACATTCTACAACAGCATGCTTAATTTCCTTTTCCCGATTATATAAACATTTTGAAATACAAATATAATCCATTTTTTTTATTTTACGTTTTTCGAACGTTATATTTTTCTTAAAAGTAAATCTTTTAATAACAAATTTACAAAAAACTAATCAACAAAATAACTTTTTAAAAATAAAAAAATAATAATAATTCTATATATAAAATAACAATATATAAATAATAAAACAAAACAAAAAATAAATAATAACTTTTTAAAAAAATTCTATATATATATAAATAACAAACTGAAAAAACTTTAAAACAAATAAAAAACACAATTTTCAATCTTTCAAATACTCTTAACCACTAATTATACTTTCACACACAATAATAATTAATAAATATTAATGCTCTCAGACTAAACAAATTAAAATAAAATTTTTTGTTTGCTTATCTGATAGCTAGAAACGCCTGTTTATGTATGGCTATCAGCGCCACCAAGCAGGCAGTAGTGCTGGAAGCTACTTGGCATAAGGTTCCTGTGAACAGTGCCACCTAGCAGCTGGAACTTGCATCACTGCTTTAGGTCCCCTACTCAGAATATTTTGGTTGACACAGGAAACAGCACCTCTTGTGGCCACATGGGGCATAAGTTGAAAGTACCAAATAGAAAAAAAATTAAAGAAAAACAATGCGGCAAAAAAGAAAAAAAAGTTTCTTCAGCTTTCACAAATAAAATATGAAACACAGACATTTAGAAATATTCTTAGTTATACTTTACATAAATAGAAATTAGATTCTAATGATTTTAACAAGCCTGAAAATAAGTTTTCATAATTCACAAGTCAGATTCACAAAGAATTTTTTTAATAAGCTTACAAGTAATATCCACTTTCTTGAGTCAATATCAATCTATTCATCAGATTAAAAAAAGACAATTTTTAATCTGAAAAGTATATTAGTATTGATACAAGAAAGTGGGTGCAAGTTTATTTAAATGATTCTTGGGAATCTGATTTGTGAAGTAAAAAAAAACAATTCATGAATAGGTATATATAATTTTCATTCTTGCTAAACCCATAAAAATTGATAGAAAGTGGAACTAAGACTAAACATGAGTTCCCCGCTTTTTTTGTGTGTGTGAAAATTGAAGAAAATTTATTTTAAAATTTTTAGTACATATATATATAAATAAAAGTGTTTCTTTAATATTCTTTTTCTACTTTTTTGTTTTATATATGTAACATTGAATAATTGAAATTAATTTTCAATGAATTATTCACTTTTAAATTATAATAAGTGCCATTAGATACTACTATTATAAATGTTATCCATAAAATTGAAATTTTAAATTTTTTGCTAAGTGTTTGTTAACTCTAAAAAATGTATTGTCATTGGGAATATATAAAATTGTATCTAGATCAGAACTTGGAAAGTGGCTGAAAATTGAGTTACAAGATTTGATCCAGAGGTACATATTAAATATAAATGCATATAAAGCAGAAGTTATAATTGATGTTTTCATTACTGCATACATATATGTGTGAACAATGAGATTTTCTTTTATAATAAATTAAACTACAGTGAATGAAATTTTCTAATTAATTTTTACTTCAAAAAACATTATTTTTATCAATCAAATAGTCTTACTAATCTATATTTGACATTTTCAGATTGATCAAGCCACGTGTCTTTGTGAAAATCCCCCCCCCCCATTCATTCTCAGTCATAAGGGTTGAATTTTAAATTAAACTGCTTCCATAAATGCACTACAAAGATTTACTTTTATCTTTTTTTTTTACATTGTTTCATATTTTAATGAAATTATTATTTTAATTCCATCAAAAGACATTTTAGATATCTTAATTAAATAGCCATTTTATTTATCTTATTATTATTAATAATTTTTATGATCATGTAAAAATACTATTGAAATATTTACTTATTGTTACTTTAGTATTCAAATTTCTGCTTATTTGTCCTTTTTAATTAACTTATGCTCTTCATCTATTTTCTGACCTGATTCACAGTAGTCATAATGCATATTTCAATGTATATACAATTTAAATGAACACTTCACAATGCAATATATAAAATAAAATGTATTCCTTTTTGCATATGATTTCAACTGCCTAACAGTCATCATCAGAGCTGTAATATTCAAATATATACAATCATACAATTAATGATTATCTATACATAGTACTTACAAATAAAAACATTATATACAATATCCTATATTAAAACAGGCACTACTGTATGAAGAATTTTGCCTGTTTTAACAACAGTTATGAGCAAGCATAAGAAATGGTGATCATGTGATGTTTAATGATTTAATATCCTAGATTATAGATTTTTTTTTTTTAACTAATTTTTCAATGATCCCAATAACTATAAATCCTTATACATTTTTAATAAATTTATAAATATTAGTCTTATCTTATTCTTATTTGATTTTTTTTTGCATATACTTTTGTGGTAATATGTTGGACTATTTCCATTATCTATCAGTAAATGAATATACTGAAAATTTTTAAACTTTTCAAATACAAACAACCTGTTAGTAATAACACACAAATATACAACATATTTTAGTAATTACACAACATTTCAAGTAGTAGTATTCTCCACTCACCTTCAGGTGTTGCTGGCCTGACCACTGACAGTATTCGCATAGGAATCGAACTCATACCTTTAGATTCTTGCATATCAAATTTAAGGCAAACACTATGACCAACTGAGCTATTCTGTCAAAGGCAATAGATAGTAGAAATTTCATATATTTTTATATGAGGGTTGGTTCAAATCCTCCTGACTCCTTCAATTTTTTTTTCTAAGAGCAATGTTAATTAGAGAGTTCCATACATTGTGTATTGCCATACTGAGTTGACTTATAGGATTGATTATATGCCATTGTCATATGAGCAGCTGCCTTGAATTTTCTTCTTTGCCTCTCTATCCAATATTTTTGTAATCTCCCAATTAAACATGGCCGTTAAAACATACATTGTCTGTTATCATAGACACATCTGTTTTTCTCTTTTAACCATTAGTTTGTATTCTTTCAATCAATGTTCAACAAGCCATCAGGTCTCACCAATATATTTCCTTTCACATTCACATGGTATTTCATAAATGCAGTTTTTGTTCTTCAGCATTTCCAGTTTAGACTTGGTAGAAGTAAGAAATTCTTGAATTGTGGTATGGCTTTGGAAAGCTGTTCTAATGTTATACTGACTGCAGATTTTCTTTAATTTGTTCCCCATTCCTGTCATGTATGGATACACTACAGTATCAGTAATTGTTTTTTTTCTTTTGGTGTCTCTTTTTGTTGTCTATTAAAGGTTTTCTTGATGATCATTAATGGATAACTATTTTTTGTAAGAGTTTGTCCTATGTAAATCTTTTCATTTCCAAATGATTGGTTTCAGAACAAATTTTCTTTGTTCTGTCCCCTAATGATAGTATAATTCCATGTTTAGTGCTTCTGGTATGATTGGATGTATAGGCCGAGTACTTGCCAGTGTATGTTGTTTTCCTATACAATGTTGTTTTGACACTACCCTGAGGGAGTCTTGTCACAAGAACATATAAGAATGCTATTTTTTGTTTTTGTTCAAATTACTTTGTGAACTCAATTGAAGGAGATATGTTGTCGATATCATCTAGAATGCCTGTAATTGCACCTCACCATGTAGCCATACCACAAAGATATCATCAGCATAGTGAAGCCACACTTTAAGCAGAGATGGAGTAGTATTTGTGGCTGTAGTTTTCACATAAATGTTACTCAGCCAACCATGACAGTGGTAATCCCATGGCCACCCTTGATTTTGTTGGAAGAATTCTGAGTTATATTGAAAGTACATTGCTATGTAAAATGTTAATAATTCCATTATACTATCAGCAGGTAGAGTTGTTCTAGTTTGTAGACTATTATCATCATGTAACCTTTTTCTTACAATAGACAATGCCTCATCACATGACACATTTGTAAATAGACTTTTGAAATCAAAGCTTACCAATACATCTTTCCTTTTTCATGTTCCTGACTAATTCTACAAAGTGCTTAGAATCCCTGACAAAGGATTGTGTCCTGTATGTCAATGGACTAAGAATTTCAAGAAGAAATTTTGATATGCTGAATTCTATAACTAACAACAGGCCTTAATGAAACATTGTCTTAATGGATTTTAGGTAGTGCATATACATGAGAAAACTTGCTAAAATCAAAATTAATTTCCTTTTTTCTGAATCACTGAAATACCTGTGATACTTTTGGAGTAATGCTTGTAATTTTACCTTTGTATTAGGTGCTACTTCTTTGTATTGGTCTGCTATAAAAAGTCCTTGTACTTTGTTATCATAATCGGTTTTATTCATTTCAACTGTAGTGTCCCTTTGACAACAGGAAAAATGATTATAGATATATCCTTTTTGAGAGATTTAATATCCTTCTCACCACATGAAATGTTTGATTTCTGCTTCTGCACTTGATGTCTCTCAAGTAACCTTTTAACTCTTCAATGTAATTCTGCTGCTTCTTCTAGAGGCAAGTTTTGGGTAACTTCATCAGTGGCTGCCATTATATTCAATAATGGGACAGTAGATGGTATAATGATTAAGTTTAATTTCCAAAAACAGATAATTCAGCATTAGTATGATGTTTAGAACTAAGATTTTTCATTGATGAAGCTGATAGACTAGTTGCAGTATGACTTTTGATTTGCTCATGTAGATTTACAAGCATCTTCTGACATTCTTTTATCCTTCCATGTAATTTATAATATGATATTTTCACTGCTTGACCAATTCTTGAGAAATCATCTGTAAGTTTATTTTTTAGAAAATATTCTACATTTCTATTGGAATGCAAAGTTTGATTCTTGGAAAACCATTGAACATTTATTCTTTTTCTCAATAAGACCTCATTTGATCTCTGAATAATCTCAGCTCTCTTGGAGGAAATAGAAGGTTTTAATTGCAAGCCCTTATGAATAATTCCTTCCAATTTACATAAGAAAATTAAATGATTTTTTACTTTAGTGAGTTTTAGATATAATTTTTTATAATGTCTAAACTTCAACATAGCATTGGGTCCATATCAAGTACTTAGTAATTTGCCTAAAGGTTTCCCTGATGATGGTATATTACATGTGATAATATGTTAGAGTACTCCATGTCTGCCTAAAGTGTGGCTTTCCTATGTTGATAATACATTTGTGATATGGACACATAATGAGGCACAATTATAGTCATTCAGGATCCATATCAATAACATATTTCAATTTCATAATGAAATCAGAATGAGAATAAAAATTGGCATTCTTAGATGTTCTTGTGACAAGAATCCCTCAGATCAAAGTAAAAACAACAATGTATAGAATACCAAGACAAACTAGCAAGTACTTGGCATACATATCCAATCATACCAGAAGCATTAATCATAGAATTATAATATCATTATGAGACAGAGCAAAGAAAATTTGTTCAGAAACCAGTCATTTGGAAAATGAAAAGATTCACAGAGAGCAAACTCTCATGAAAAATAGTTATCAATCAGTGGTCATTAAGAAAACCTTTAATAGACAACAAAAAGAGACACCAAAAGAAAACAATTATTGGTATTGTAGTATATTTATATATTCCAGGAATGGGGGGGCAGATTAAAGAAAATCTGTAGTCAATATAACATTAGAACAGCTTTCTAAAGCTACACCACTCTTCAAGAAATTCTTACTTCTACCAAGCCTAAACTGGAAATGCTGAAGAATAAAAACTGCTTCTATAAAATACTATGTTAATGTGGAAGGAAATATATTGGTGAGACCTTTTGCCTTGTTGAACAGCGATTAAAAGAACACAAACTAATGGTTAAAAGAAAAAAAACATATGTCTACAGTAGCAAACCATGTATGTACTAAGGACTATATGTTCAATTGGAAAAATACAAAAGAGGAAAGGTGCAAAGAAAAAAATTCAAGGAAGCAGCTCATCTAACAATAACAAATAATCCTATAAGTGAACCAAGTGTGGCTATACACAACGTATGGGAAAGCTTCTAATTAACCTTGCTTCTAGAAAAAAAATTTTTTTTAAATTGTAAGGACTCAGGGGGATTTGAACAAACCCTCATACATAAATATATGGAATTAATACTATCTGTTGCTTTTGACAGAATAGCTCAGTTGATTAGAGCGTTTGCCTTAAATTTGACATTCGAGAATCTAAAGGTATGAGTTTAACTCTGATGCAAATACTATCACTCGTCACGCCACAATACCTGAAGAAGAATGGAGAATAATACTACTCGAAATGCGTAATTACTCACCTGTGTTGTCTATGTGTGTGTTATTATTAACAAGTTGTTTGTATTTGAAAAATTTTAAAATTTTCTATACATTCAACATTTACTGATAGATGATGGAAATAGTCCAACATATTATCACATTTAATATATCATCATCATAAACCTTCAGGAAAATACTTTTACATATATTATTTTATATTTTTAATATATATTTTTCTACATTTTATGACTAAACTTTTCAATAATTTAAATATATTTCTATCATTTTAATTATTTGACTATAGTTTTAAATATGTGTTAATTAATAATAATAATAATAACAACAACAACATAATATACTATATAATTCTACTTTTTCAACATTTGCAATTTTTTTTAAATAACTTTATCTCTTTTAAACTCGTAACAATTTTAAATAGCTTTAACTGAAACAATTTTAAAATGTCTTATCATCCTATCTCTCTACCTCCCTCTATAATCATTTTTTAAAATTACATTTAATTTTGATTTTCAACCTATATATCAGGGATGGCCAAACTTTTAGACGGGGGGATTTTTTTGTGAAAGTGTACCTGAGGGCGACTACATTTTTCTCAGGGTTTCGAATTGGAAAGCAGGAAAAAAATGTTATTTTTGCCAGAAAAGAAAAAATAATGATTCAAAGTCCTGATTTTTTTAAAATGTATTTAGGAATTGGTGGGTTTTTTTATAAGGGCTTTTTAGGTACTCACAAATACGAGTGGCGTTTTTAGGAGATATTTACAACTGATTTTACTAACCTCAGCTGCTAGTATTACAATTTGTCATATCACTTTATAAAATATTTATTAAATTACAATGATTAAATTATAATATTTTTAGAAAATTAATGTTTTCAAACCCAAATCTTCATTTAAAGATAGCCTAATACTTTTAATTAAGGTAGTTTTTTAAATCTTTCTATTCCTTCTACTTTTAGTATAATTAATCATTTTTATACTATCTTTTTCAAATTTATGTCCTGTCTCTAATGAATATAAATAAATAGGTACACACTTGTACAAACCTCAAATCTTTTATCATGTGTGTATTGTGTTATTCTTATATAAATTGAATTCTTTATTTCATCTACTTAATTACTACTGATATTGTTAAATTGACAATTTATACAAGATTAATCCAATACAAATATAAAAAATCAATTATTTACTTATATTCATTAGAGATAGAACATAAATTTGAAAAAATTGTTATAAAAATGATTAATTATACTAACAATAGAAGAGATAGAAAGATTAAAGAAGCTATCTTAATTAAAAGTATTAGTCTATCTTTAAATAAAGATTTAGGTTTGAAGACATTAATTTTATAAAATATTCTTTATTAATTAAGTAATTATATTAATTAAATAAGTATATATAGGTTGAAAAGTAGAATAAGATGTAGTTTTAAAAGTTGGTCATAGAGATAGTTAGGATGATAATATATGACAATTTAAAATTGTTTCAGTTAAAGTTAAAAGTTTAAAAGAGAGAAAGCTATTTAAAAATAATTACAAATATTGAAAAAAATACAATTATTTAATTATATTATGTTTTTTATTATTAACTAATGTATGCTTAAAGCTATAGTGAATTAAAACAGGCAACGCTTTCCATAATCAATGGATGCCAGAAGGTTCGTGCATAAAATCCCTATCTAATGCCTACTCATCCATATCCCCAGACTATTTTCTGGCTTGTGACCTTCATCAGTGAGGAACTTTGGATCTGAGAGCACTGCATCTAGATCTTAGGATCTAATGCAACCCTCCAGTAAAGGCCACAAGCCAGAAACTAGTCTAGGGATATTGGATGAGTAGGCACTAGATAGGGATTTTATGCACAAGCCTTCTGGCATCCGTTGATTACTCTGGTTGGCACTATTGTATGGAGAATTTTAATAACAGTAATGTGCTAGCATAAGAAATAGTGATCATGTGATCTATAGTGAATTAGTTTAAATGATAGAAATAAATTATTAAAAAGCTTAAAAGTCGTAAAAATGTAGAAAAATATGTATTAAAAATATAAAAAAGTTTATGTAAAAGAAATCAATACAAAATAAGAATAAGATAAAAAATAAATTAACCTATTAATTCAGTATACTGAATGTTTACTATAGTAAATAGAGGGATTTGAACTTAGGATTTTTAGTCTATATTCATCCTCCACTCCATTTCAAACAACAGATACACATGACCACAAACATGTGAAAAAGATAAATGATTCCAATATACCCAGAATTCATCAGTTGGGCCAGATCATAATCTCTCATGCATATATATCATGAGTGGTCAGTTTATATTAAGATAGCAATTCCTTAAATTTTAATGAACAGGCATCAATATTCTCTGCAATATCAAGTTCACCAAATGAGCATTCCCATTATTGTTTTTTCAATGAAATGAATGATTGAATTGTTTGAAAGGTGAGAAGATTGAAGCCTGCCCATGAAAGTTTGAAGAGTTGCTATCTTAATATAAACCAAGTACTGATTGTATATATATATATGGATGATTATGATCTGGTCCAACTGATGAGTGCTGGTTCTGCAGGAAATACATATATTGGGGGTCATCTGTCTATTTTGCATTATGTGGTCATGTGTACCGGTTATTTGAGACGGAGTGGAGAATGAATATAGATTGAAAATCCCAAGCTCAAATTCCTAATATTTATTATAAAAAACTAATATTTATAAATCATTGAAAAATTATATATATATTTTTAAATATATAATATAGGATATTATATATAATGTTTTTATTTATAAGTATGTATGTGTAGATAAGTATTAATTATATGATTATATATATTTGCTCCAATGATGACGGCTGGGCAGTTGAAACCGCAAGTAAGAAGAAATACATTTAATGTTATACATTTGATTGTCAAATGTTCATTTAATATATATATAATTGATGAATAATAGGATAAGAAGTGGGAAAAAATTATAATATATCAATGTATCTATACAAAAATTGAATTATTACACAAAAAAAAGTATTATAAATTTCCAGATTTTTTTTTTTTATGTGTCATAACATCGGCCGGGAAGCGAACCCGTTAACCCGGGACAACTGCTTGTAAGGCAGCTGTGCTGATCTCTTGACCACCAACGCTTGACGAATTTTTTTTCTCTTATACTTATTAAATTGCAAATTTATAACAATATGTAAAAAAAAAAAAAATTGTGTCAAAATAACGTCAGCATTGAAGCTGAAGATATTTATGCTAATATTGAAGAAATCAATTATTATCTAAAATAAGAGAAGGAAAAGAAATACAGAAAAGATTTAAATTTGCTTTATGTGAGTGTAGGCTAGAAACTGTAATACATTTAATAATAGAATGCTGCAGTTTTAAGAATAACAGATATTAAACAAAAAAATTGTGGTTTACATAATGAAGGGAAAGCTTATAATAAAAAAGAGTTGATAAGTTTCTTTTTATGATGGATAAAATAATAATAAAAATGAAGCTAATTTTTGAAAAATTAAATATAAAAATTTGAAGTAAAAGAATAGGGATTATAGAAATGTAAAGATGTAAATTAATAGCTACAATGCTTGCATCAGGGTTAGAGATTTGGATACTACTTTTAAGCAAAAATGGATCAGAATCTGAATTGCAGCTAAGATGAAAGAAAATCTATTTTGAAATTAAAAATATTGAAAGAGGAGCAGAAGTTATGTGGAAAAGAGGAGAAATAGGAAAGTATAAAAAAAAAAGGTGGATTAAGTTTTTGTGATAAGATAATCAATTTCATCTAACATTAATGTAAGATAATCCATATCGATCTCACCAGGTATTAATGTAAAATAATACATTATATCAATCTTGTCGGATACTTTTTTTAAAAAAATATCATGTCTGATGTTATTCTTTTGTACAGAAATTATCATTCTTATATTAATTATTCTTCTCAAAATATTTGATAAATTTTTATAGATTCTTTGCAGTGATATCATGTGGTTAATAATACTATAGTTGCATATTACTGATTCGTGATTTAATATTATTAAACAAGAATATTAAATAAATGAAGTGAAGTAGCTGTTCCTACAGTATCGATTTTATAACTTTATAACTTATGGAGATGTTTTAAATATTGTTTGTAAATGATTCATTATTGAAAATACTTCTTTCAAATCTTTATGATTATTTTTTCTAGATATATAGTCTTTAAATTTATTATATAAATGTAAATAATACCTTTTTTTTTCTTCTTTAAGATGTTATCCCATAACTTTTTCGAATATTGATTATGTTATATTTCTACATCTCCATGAAACATGTCAATATCATTTTATACTTTTTTTAATGATCTTTAAATAATATAATTGTTGTTTTATTTTTCAATTTTAAATGATTAGAAAAATACTAAATACAGTATTACTTTCCAGAAAGCACTGATTCAGATACAGAACAATATGATGAGAATATTCTAAAATTACTGCTGTGAGGAATTCCATTATTACTGGAGAAGTTATTTGCTGTAATAAATAAAGTGGGGTCTATTTAAAATAAAAGAATGGAACACTTGCAACATCTGACAAGATAAGGTGAACAAACCCCCCATTTTGAATGGGACAGAATTACATCAGAATGGACATAATGTCTCGTTTTTTAACAAGCAATAAAATTTTGTATAATTTTCCACATTTTCAGAAACTTTTAAAATGTTTGTAGTAGATGATATGATATATCACCCTCTATGAACAGGCTTACAAATTATAAAGTCACCTTTCCAATCAATCAATGCACACTAGCACTAGTACAGTCACTCATTCATTAATCTGTCTTTGTCTACTGTCGTGCATGCTGCAATTGATTTGACACCACAGTGCATCTCATGTCTTCACTTTGATATAGACAAAAATTTAGAGAAAAAAATATTTCAGTTTAGCTTACTGAAATGCTTTTAAAAAATGGAATAAAGTAAACACACATTAAAACAGGCAAAACTCACTATATGTATTGCCACACACAGCAAGCTGGAGTAATCAATGTATGCCAGAAGGCTTGTACATAATATCCCCATCTAGTGCCTACTCATCCAATATCCCCAGACTAGTTTCTGGCTTGTGTCCTTCATCAATGAGGAGCCTTGGATCTGAGAGCACTGCACCTAGATCTTAGGATCTAATGTAACTCTCCAGCAGCCACCTTTTATCTCCATTTAACTACAAAACTATATGTCTTAAACTGAAAACACCTCAATGTTTTCAATCCAAGCCCATTCGCTTATATAGTCATATGGGTCTGAACTCAGTTGAGTACCCATACATTTTGGTGTCTTTGGTTGTTTAATAACCAAAGCCACCACTATCCTATTAGGCAGGATTGGTTTTAAGCCAATAAACATCACATGACCACCACCTCTTATGCTTGTGTATAACTGTTGTTAAAACAGGCAAAACTCACTATACGTATTGCCACACATAGCAAGATAGAGTAATCAATGGATGCCAGAAGGCTTGTGCATAAAATCCCCATCTAGTGCCTATTCATCCAATATCCCCAGACTAGTTTCTGGCTTGTGGCCTTCATCAGTGAGGAGCCTTGGATTTGAGAGCACTGCACCTAGATCTTAGGATCTAATGTAACCCTCCAGCAGCCACCTTTTATCTCCATTTAACTACAAAACTATATGTCTTAAACTGAAAACACCTTAATGTTTTCAATCCAAGCCCATTCACTTATATAGTCATGTGAGTCTGAACCCATTTATTGATTATCAAATGCATTGTATAATAAATATAAACAATGGAAATTAATTTGGAATGATTTATATTTTTAAAAAAGTAAAAAAAAACTTTATTTAGAAAAAATATATAAATTAATAAATACTATTTTTAAAAATGCAAGCAGTTTTTTGATTAAGTATGCTGTTTCTTTGGTATACATTAATTTTTATTATATTGTAATACTTTAAATGGCATTATGAGTTTTTCTATCAAGGCAGATCTCACATACTAAAGCAAAACATATTTCCCAACCTTTTTTCTCTTGTTACACTTTTTAAAAATCGTGTTATATCTTAACTTGCCCTCACCTAATGGACTAGTTCAGCTTCCATTTTATCTTGATCAGATTGAGCATTTATTGCCACTGACTAATGAATAGATAATATATATCCAATAGAAGAAAAAAGCCAATGAATGAGAATATTCAGTGAATACAATTGCTATCATTATGAAAGGGGATTCTGGCTATAAATAATCGAATTGGTGGCAGGGAGACAACAACAATTCACTGCTAGATCTGAATGGTAATATGTTGTCCACAGTATGCTTAAAACAGTAGCGCCAGTTTACCTTAAAACTGGAATTTTCTAGAATAATTCAGACATGAGTCAAGGCATCATAAAACAGTTGGAAATATCACTGGTTATTATGGTACAGCTGGAAATTGTAGGTAAGCTTAGGATAGTTAAATCTCTTGCAGAAATAGTTATATGGCAACTAAATGCTATTCAAAGTCAACAGTATCAAGAAAAGTTATGTATATATTGTAAATGCATGTGTATATTTGTTTTTAATAAATAAATATTAAACATATTTTACAAGTTTGGGTTTATATATAAACACAATAGTTAGCAGAATTATGACAGGTTTTATCTTTGTTATTAAAAAAAAATGGCAGCCAACATTATTAGTGCATCAATAAAAAATATAATCAAATGCAAATGGTTACTCATTAACTATAAAGAAAATAATTAAAAATGTTTTTTTCATGGGAGTAATAGAAATAAAATCAAAATGGTTAAAATTTGTTCAATTAGAAGAGTTTAATCTGGCCTAGCCTGACAATTGGCCATTCTACTGGGATCAATTGCTTTCCTATATGCAGCCCAATCAAATTAAAAAACCTGTTAGTCACACTTGAGTTTATATTTGAATCTTAAACCTATGACCAGCTGAACTTGATTTTGACAAAGCACTACTAACAGTGTTTTTCTGCCATAAACTCCTAAAAATAATGCAGAGATATCATGTCAATCTCTGTACACAAGAAGAAGGAGAGAAAGTGAGATTTTTTTTATTAACCTCAAAAATCTAGCCCTTAACTGTAATTTTATTTAAAGATTTCCTCAATGAAGCCTTGAGAGATCATTACATTTGTGGAATGAAAGACCACAATGTGTGGGTCAAGTTGTTAATGAACACTAATATCACATTTGATTCAAGTATTTCTTGATGACTAGTTGAGTCTGCAGCAGGTCAGTTTTCTCCATTAAATAGAAGTAGTCCCAGCTTTAAAGCTGTGGATTGGAAAGTCCCATCAGAATAAGTTTACAGGATCTACTATTGATAATATAGAAAAATTCTATAAATGTGACCAAGCAAAGCATGTACACACCATGCACCAAATCTCACACTGGTATACAGTATGTAGATATTGCAAGTGTATCGATCACATAAAAGCTGCTTGTTTTAAAAAGAAAAAAAATATGCTCAGAAGAGAATGTAAGAATCCATTCCAAAAAGCGAGAAGGGCAATTTAAATTGAAATAGAGTGAGAAGGGCAATTTAAATTGAAATAAATTCAATGTCTGTATTAATAATGTAAGTGGCATTGATTTGGCTTTCAAACACATGCCAGTAACAAGGGAACTGGACATCAGGTTTGCAGCATTCATTGTGTCAAAAAAGCCATGGACTATCATTATTATGAAAAATTGACATCAACTGCAACCTATCAGAAAAACAACTGTTGGCTATCAAGGCAATCAAGTAGCACCCTTGGCTAGTAGAACAATGTATTTACCCCTTGCTATGTCTGCTGGTAAGCATAGTAATTTATTAGATTGGGACTGGTTCAATCATTTGGGTTTTACAATGATTAAAGTAAACCAGCTCACAAATAAAATAAAATTAAAAAGCATGTACCCAGAAGTGGTTGAATGATAATGAGTTTGAATCCTAAGATAATTCATGAAAATAGAAGTGCTAAAATGTAGATAGGTGTTTAAGTCCTATACCATGTGTTTAAGGGAATCACCAAATGAGTTCCAGTAGTTATGATCAAAGCATAAGGATTGCAAACAGTGGTTGTTTAGACAGATGATGGATGGCAACACTACAGGAATAGAAACCAGCTAAGATTGAACTATATTTCACTAGTCAACAAATCAAATGAAGGTGCTGGATCTGATGAAGACATCTTCCCAAAACTTCCGAAAACTACATTCTCCCAGGCTAATTTTAGCCAAGGTAAGAGAATGTTATATATATCAACTTACCTTCAACTAATGAATTAGTCTAGATTCCATCTTATCTCAATCAGATTGAACATTCGTTGCCAGAGGCAAGCTAATAAGTGATAAGCATCAGTTAATCTGATTTTTATTATAGAAGGGGATCTGGCTACAAACAATCAATCCTGTTGGAGATAGGTGAGACAGCAACAATTTACTGCCAGACCTAAATGGCAGTATGCATGGGGTCCACAATATGATTAAAGCAATGAGGCAAATTCAATTTAGAACTGGAAGTTTCTAGAACCTAATTGAGACATGAGGCAAGCTGTTATATAGTAACTGGAAGTGTCACTATACTCTACTCATGAAGCAAGCTGTAATAGCACAGCTGGGCAAGCTTAGAATGGGGTTTGAAGTTCCTTACAAAAATAGTTCCATGGCAACTAAATGTTATACCAAGCCAACTATATCAGGTGAAGGTATAAACATTGTATATATTGCAAATATGCATGTGTATATTTGTTTTTAATAATAATTATTAAATGTATTTTACTACAAGTTTGTGTTTATATATATATATATAATCATGCATAAGCTCTACAAAAATAATTATTAAATGTATTTTACTACAAGTTTGTGTTTATATATATATATATAATCATGCATAAGCTCTACAAACCCATAGACATTTTTCTATTTAAGATCAAAGCATTCTTTTTTATTCCTAGCATTTCTTCATACTTTTTGTGGTCTTATCCATCTTTCATAATTCTTATTTCAAATATATATTTAATATGATTTTTTGTTCCTTTTTATAACTTAATGCCTATATATAATAAAGCAAATCCTTAAGAACTTAAAAATCATATTTGATAGTTTTTTTCTGTGTGTGCATAGCATAAATCATGGAAAAAAAATTAGGCTGTTTAATTTTTTGACTAAGAATGAAAGTAATCCTAAATCCAAAAAACGGCTACATGGAGCTTCAGAAGTATTGTTTTTTGAATTTATTATCTTTTTATTTTATTTATTTATTTATTTATTTTTGGAATAAATTAATACAGTTTTTTTTGCAAGCAAAGTATTAATTTTCTTTTAATGTTTTTTTTTTTTTTTGACACCAAATAATTATGATCATTTAATGCAATGGAAATTGCCATTTTTAAAAGACTTTCAAACATTAGCAGTAGAGTTGCAGAAGTGAATTGTCTTAGACTTACTTTTCCAAGTGTACAGCCATCAGTGATTTCTGAATTATATCACAATTCCTGAGATATGTTGAATCTTATTTATTTTTATCATTTTTTTTTTGTAATAAAAAAAAATACAACTCATATAATGATTTGAAAAATGTAATTTTTAACAGAAAGTTTTTCATGTGAATACAGTAACAATTATTCTTAAGTGACACTTTTTTTAAAACAATAAATAAATACTTTTATATATAAAATAAGTCAGTCAATCTTAGAAGTAAAAAAAAATACATCAATTTTAATAAGTTTTTTTCCATATACAATCTAATTCTATAGCAATAATACTATTATGTTCTATGTGAAATAAACTTAGCATGTAGTCATATTTGTTTCTTCCAAAATGATGATAATAATAAAGATAAAAATAAAGTAAATAAACCATATTCATTTATTTCTTTAAAAAAAAAAGATAAAATTAAAAAATAATTAAATAAAATAGGGTTTTTGCAACTTGGATTGTAATAATAACAATAGACAGTAAAATTCAATAAAGTTTAATAATACTGTAATTGGTGTTGGTTGTAAACATACTGTGAAAAGTAAAAACTTTAAAGTAATAGCTACATAATATTGTATGTGCACATTTGAAAATACAAAAAAGATGACAGCAATAATAAAAGTGCAGTTTTAAACAAAATCATAATTCTGAATTGAAGCTAAAATTTGCATCATGCAAATTTTTTTTTCAGTAAATAGTATAATAAATTATTTTAGTCTTTAGAAAATGTTGAAATTATTTAAAGATCTTTTCATTTATGTTTTATTTGTAAAATTAAAATCAACATTATTGAATATAAAAATAAAATAATAGAGATAAAAAAATTTATTTTATATTAAATGCTTTTATTAAATGTGCACTAAAAAGAAATAAAATAATTGTTTCTTCAATCACAATTGAAATTTTTAGATTTAACTTGAAATAAAAGCAAGGGAAGTCCACAAATTAATTGTCAATCCCTTGTTATAAAAAACAGGGATTGACTTAATTAATTTCTGAGCTGCCATGCTTTTATTTGAAGTTAAATCTAAAAATTCTAATTGTGGTTGAAGAAACAAATATTTTATTTCTTTTTAATGCACAGTCTGTTATGTTTGGTTTGGATTACAGGCCTAATCTACAGAAATAATACTAAGACAAGTATTACAATTAATATATTTATTATATCTACAAATATATACAATACAATATATGGTATATATATAAGCGAATATTTACAAAGTTGAATATTGTAGCTTAACGTAAACTCTGGGTTCTGCTTACCACTTCCAACTACACCTGATAGACTGCCTCACGGGTAGGGTGTATGGCTCTTCCAGCTATACAAGACAGATTGCCTTGAGCCAACAGCAGTCTTAGAAGCATCCAGTCTCTGTGGGACTTTCCTAGCTGCATAGACTAAGCGTAGTGCTATCAATGGGAATACTTGCTGTTCAGGTTAGCAGAGCTTCCCTGGGAGAAGGTGAACAGTCTTTCAGGTTAGACAGACTTATTGAAAAACTTCGGATTCAGCAAGCATCATTGCTTGTTGGCCTGTAATAATCATTGGCTATGTTTTATCTATATGTCAGCCTATTGGCCTGTGGCAAACAATGCTTAATTCGATCAGATAAGGAGGCATCTGAAATAGTCCACTACTGAGAGAAGGGAGGACTATAACACAGTCAATAGAAGCATTTAATATATATATATAAATATTATCTATTGTTTTGTTGAGTTTTTAGTATTGACACAGTAAATGAAAATCTAAAAAATGTACTATACTTTTAATTGGCTGGATACATATAGTTGATATATATTATAGTAGGTAGCTCTTGCTATGAATAAAAAAAATTTTTTTTTGAAAGAAGTAGATATACACAGTCTTTAAAAGAGTATTTTTTTTTCAGTTTATCATGTATAATTGCAGTCGAAATTATCACTTTATAAATAAAGTTCTGTTGTGTTCATTTATTTGATGCATAACGTTATTTTTCATTTTAAACTGTTTATTTTTGAAAGTTGTAGAAATTAAAACCTTTTATTCATGTTTAAGTGACAGGTTATTTTAAATATAAAGGGGAGGGGGTGATTGAAAATATTTGGCAAAGAATATGGGTGTGCTGATAGGTATTTAAAAGAACAAGGGAATTGTAAGATTTAAATTTAATAAAATTATACATAATTAAACATTTAAGTTATATTATTATTTTTTTTTAATAATATATATTTATTTATAATGAAAACTTTTACATATAATCAATCATTAAACAAGGTCTAGCACCTCTCATTCTATTGAGAGTAGTAATTATGAATAAGATGATCAATGAATCCCAGAGTATATTAGTCCAAGAGTGCAGTGTTCAAGTATGACCATGTGTCTTCTATCATTTTTTTTATGAATAGCCTTCATCATTTTCTTGATTTTCTCCAAGCTGTTACAAAACAATTTAACTGCTTCTGATTCTGATTTTCCAATAACTATCTTACACCTGGTTTCCCATAATGAGAATACGGTGAAGATTGTAATTCTGATCAGTCCAAAAATTTTGTAATTTATATAGTCTCGTATTGAGGTGATACAATTTACTCCCATATGGGAATGGTCATGGATGAATTTCCTGACTTTGTCAAATTGTATACATGCTCCAGTTAGGTGTTCAATTGTTTCATCATCTTGCCCACACAATTGGCATATAGGATCGAGTTTTATGAAACCCTTTTTATATAGAAGAAACCAATTGGTGGACAAAGTATCATGATTTAATTTGATTACAAAATCGATGAATTTAGCTCCAATGCCCAGAATTTAGCTCTTGATAAGAGCTTATTGTTAGTTGGATTTGGTATACTTGGTAAACATTGTAACTCTGGATTCATCAGGTGATATGCTTCCCATAGTTTGATATTATTTGTGAATGGTAGTTATATCATAGCTCTGAGGAAGACTGAACACAGTCTAAACATCAGGTTGTGTGTGCATAAATAATACATATTTTTTGTTATAAAGTAGTGTGCAAATTGTATTTATTCTAACTAGATTCTGAGAGACTTCATTTTTAGACCACAATTTCTAAACCCCTTCCATTATAATGGTAAGGAGGGGGTCCCTAAATAGGTTTGCCTAAACATACAATCTTTGCCAGCTGGAACTCTTGTCTTAAATCAATTCCAAAAAGATTTATTAGTTCGACACATCAATTAAACTATAATAATGTGCTATCTATATATACTGAACAATAATAAAGATATGTGTAAGAGATTGTGGTCTGGGCTAACTGATGAGTGCTGATTCAGCATGAAGTGAGTATCTTGGGGATCATAGATCTTTTTCACATATTTTTGGTCGTATGTTTATGATTATATCCCTCCCCAAGGTAGGGGATTGAAACCATTCACACTTTGCCTGAGAGTGGCGTAATGAAAATTACACTTCATTATTAGATCTATTAATAATTAAATTGCCTTGAGCAAAAATCATAACTAAGGACTGTTTTCTCTATTAAGCCTATTCCCATCGCTGCTTTCTTAATTCTCCAGAGTTTGGTCAAAAAAAAAAAGAAATCGGTGTTAGAAATGCTGTGCATGTAGATAAAAAGATGGGAATGTGATTGCACAAACATCTCATTGTCATAGTTAGTATTGGGTTATTTGCAATGGCATGAGAAGCTCATAATATACTAATTTAAGACAGAGAGGGTAGAAAAGACTTCCACCGGAAACACCTTGTCTTTGATAAACTAACATCCTGTCCCACAAACATTATAATGTGCTATTCTTGGTCTAGAACTACTTATTATTCGCTGTTGAACTTCAGATTTGAAAAGCATTGCACGCCCCCTGTGGAGATTATCGGTAGCGCGAATTTAGTTTCTGACATACATTATACAAAAACAGAGCATAAGAGGTGGTGGTGGTCATGTGATGTTTATTGCTTTATACATTATACAACTTACATGTTTTGTATTTTAATTATCAAATTTCCTAACTACGGGTTGTTATTGATTTTAAGAACATTTATATATAATTTATTATTTTGTTTTTTAATAACATCTTAAATATTTAAATTTTATAATTAACTTTTTGATATCATTTTAAATTATTTTAATACAGCATATACTTTATTCCTACTTTACTACTGAAATTTTTAAAATTATGTTAGTTTATCTTATTTAAAATAATTATAGTGTATCATATTAATAAACTTAAATATTATCGTATTTAAATTAAATGTGATGTGATGTATTATGGCTTCTCCTTAAACGAAGTCAAGAATATCTCAGCAATTATGCCCAGATAAACCTGTTAGCCACTTTATTTTACATTCCCCACTCTAAATTTACCCATAATCAATCCCATTTCCACGACATAATCTTTGTCAACTCTATAACCCTTATATCTAAATCCCCCTTATCTTTTCCCAAACCCAACATAAAAATCAGTAATTCACTTTCTGTATAATCACTCTTTTCATATTTATTTTTCTACAACTTCATTATATGTACCCTTTCTGTTTTCAAAAATTTACATTCAATTAACAAATGCCTAATATTTTCTATTCCTTCCTTACATAATTTACAAAATAAATCACCCATATTTTTCCATTTACATGTATATTCTTTTGTAGCTAAAGATCCCGTTCGAGCCTTAAACAATAAACTACTTTCCTTACTATTATCATATATTAACTCACACCTAATATTCTATTTATTTCTATATATATTTAAACTCTTTTTACTCTCCATACTATTTCTCCATCTCTCTAACTCTCTAGTCTTTATTAATAAATTTATTCTTTTATTCCATTCCTTACTACTATAACACTCAATAATCCTCTTAACACAATCATCCCATCTTTTGTACAAATATATTGATATAAATTATTTATCCAAATCTTTTGCATACTGCATTACCTTTCTCACCCATCTTGTTACCTGCCCTTTACTCATAACCCAATTAAATACTATTTTAGCTATTCTTTTATTATCCATAAACTGCAATCTACCAAACATTTTCATTTTACTTTTTGCGTCTCTCATATGAAAACTTGACCATCCCATTTCTCCTTGAATTGCCTCCCTTGCTTACTATACTTTTGCATCCAATGCATGTCTTCCTACTTCCCTTTGAACTTTTTCTAAATAATTTAATATCTCTTTACTAACATATAATGCATCATTACCATATGTTAACCCTGCTACTGCAACTCCTTTCCATATAATTCTAGCTACATCATATTTATTATATGAAAACACTGTTAATTTCTTTACCAATCTCTTTCATTTTTTTGCTTCATTTATCAATTTTTTCTCCCATTCATCCAAATAATTTTTCTGATTACTTAAAATAATTCCCAAATAACTATATCTATTCACCACACTTAACTTAATATCTTCCAATAAAAATTCTACATCTTCTCTTTCCCCAGTATTAACCATCATTATATTTGATTTTTCTTCACTAAATTTAATCCCCATCTCTTTACCCACCCTTGCACATGTCCTCAACATAACTTCTATATCTTCTCTTTTTTCTGCACACAAAAATATATCATCTGCAAAAAAAAGACCTGACAAAATATATACTCCCTTACTACCTATTAACGGTATCTCTATCCATCTTCCTAATCTTTCTATTGCTCTTTCCATTTCACTCAAATACAACACAAACAAAATAGGTGACATAGGGCATCCTTGCCTTAGTCCCACCCCATTTTTAACTTTAATTGATTCTACATTCTCTAATTGATATATATAATAATTATTTTCATATAATTTCTTAATAATATCTATTAAAGCTTCATCCATTCTCAAATTTGCTAAACTTATCTATAATCTATTTCTATTTACTCTATCATATGCCTTCTCTATATCTATAAAACTCATATATAACTGTTTACCTGCATTCCTACTCATATTCATGTTGTGTAACTACAAATAAACTATCTCCTATACACCTGTCTAATCTAAAACCTCCTTGCATTTCCCCATTACATTATTACCTTCCATCCATTTTACAACTTTATTAGCCACCATATACGAGAAAACTTTATATAAAACTGATGTTACCACTATCGGTCTATAATTATTCAAATTTCTATGATCCTTACCCTTTCCTTTAAATAATAACCTTACTCTTGTATTACTCCAACTACTTGGGAAAACTCTATTTTGTGCCATTTTATTAAAACAGGATAATAACTTTACTTTTGTCCTATATCCTAAATTCATTACCATCTCTGCTGCCCATCCATCTAAACCTCTTGCCTTCCCACTTTTCAATTTCTTCTCTACCACATTTAGTTCATTTTCTGAAAACCTAATATTCCCATTACTATATTCTTTCATATTTTCTAACACTCTATCATTCACATCTAACATCTTTTCTATATTCATTACATAACTATTTATGATTCTCTCTAAATCTTCTCTAGAGCTACACTCTGTTCCCTCATAATCTAGTAATACTAACTCTCTCTCCCCCACATTTCTCTTTTTAATGTAATTCCAAAATTTTTTACTCCCATCTCTTCCACTTTTATAAAAACCTCCAACAATTTACTATTCAATTTCATTCTTTCTCTATAAATATCTACTTTAGCCAACTTCTTCTTTTCTAAGTACTTTTCCCATTTAGCATTAATATCTTTTTCACTTTCCTTATTCTTAATAGCACACTTATATCCTCTACATGCTTCTTTTCTTTCTTTTACACTTTTATTAATTCTCATTTTTTTATTACTTTTATTCTTCTGAATATTCTCACCTAAAAACCTATTTGCCACTTTTTCTACTTCTTTACACCAGTCATTATACTCATCCCCAACCCTCTCTTCCATTATTTCTTCAACTTGTATTTTATACTCTTCCAACTTATTCTTATCATTCACTCTCCATCCACATCTTTCACTATTATTTCTATTCTCCATCACATTACTAACCATTTCAATTACAATGAAATTATGATCACTAGTGCATACTTTTTCTTCATTATCAAACACTTTAATTTTCCATATTTTATTTATTCCCTCTTTCTCTACCAATACATAATCTATTGTGTGAAATATATTATTTCTGGACCATGTGTATTGTCCCTCTATCGCATTTTTTTAAAACTATTTTTATACTGTATCATTAACCATCTCCATCACCATCATGTATGCAGTTCCATTTGATTGTGATTAAAAAAATAAAAATAAACAAATGATTTTATGGTAACTCTATAAATAGATATGTAATAATATTTCTTTTATCTGAACCAATATATTAAACATGCTTTTTAAAATAAAAAAAAAATCGGAAAATTGCTATTTTTATTTATTGCATTCTTTTCTGCTTTATTTTATGGTTTGAAATCCAGATAGGGTTAATAATTGGTTGTTGTTTTTTTAAAAAGTTAATAATCAATTTAATATAATCTATTTATAAATTTTGGAACATTATTTTCACTTTCACAGAACTGTTATTCTATAAACTTATTAATTTTTTAAAAAAAAAATATGGGTACTGCTTTACTAATACATTGTATAATTATATATATATATATGCACTATATGTGTGTGTGAAAACACACGTATGTGCATCAAAACATATTTTATGTGGTTTGCTATCTTTTATGAATTTATTCTCATTTACAAGATTCAAAAAGTTATATCATAGATAGGTTTGTAATGATGGTATAAGATGTGATATGTTGGACTATCCCATCATTTATGAATGAATGTTGAATGTATAGAAAAGTTTTAAACTTTCCAAATACAACCAACTTATTAGTAATAACACACAAATAGACAATACAGGTTAGTAATTATACGTTTTGAGTAGTATTATTCTCCACTCTTCTTCAGGTGTTGCTGGCCTATATGCACAGTGACAATATTCGCTTAGAAGTTGAACTCACACCTTTAGATTAATCATATTTAAGAAGTTTGATCAGAAATCAGTGATTTGAAAAATGAAAAGACTTATATAAAACAAACTCTTATAAAAATGGTTATCCATAAGCTGTTATTAAAAAAATCTTAAATAGACAACAAAAAGAACCATCAACAGAAAAAACAATTATTGGTACTGTAGTATATCTATACATATCAAAAAAGCAGACAAATTAAAGAAAATCTGCAATCAGTATAACATTAGAACAACTGTCCAGAGCCATACCACACAACATGAAATTCAGTCATCTACAAAGCCTAAACTTGAATTGCTGAAAAGCAGAAGCTGTATCTATGAAATACCATGTGACTGTGAAAGAATTTATATTGGTGAGGCCAATCACCCATTGAAAACTGATTGCAAAAGCACAAACTGATGATTAGAAGAGAGAAAACAAAGGTATCTATGGTGGCAGACCATGTATGTACCGGTGAACATACATTCAATTGGGAAAATATAAAAATATTAGAGAAAAAAAGGTACTTATATGACAATGACAAATAACCCTATATGTCAGTCTAGTGTGACTAAACATAATGTGGGGAAACCACTAATCAACTTGGTTCTTAGGAAAAAGTGGAGAAATCAGGAGGAACATTAGAGATAAATATATGAAATTTCTGACTGTTGCCTTTGACAGGATGGCTGTTGGTTAGAGCATTACCTTAAAATTCAATATCTAAGGGTTCAGATTTGATTTCCATGCTATTAGTGTCAGTGTTCCGGTCAGCAATGCTTGAATAAGAGAATAATTCCTTTCGAAACATTATGCACATACTAACCTGCATGCTATTATTAACAGTTGAATATAATTGGAAGATTTAAATAAAGTTAAATTTTTCTAAAGACATTCTATCTCTAATATTAGATGATGGAAATAGTACAATAATATATAAATACAACTATCATTTTAGTTTTAGAGTATACGAATATATGATCCATCCTACAATCTGCATTTGTAAAAGCTCATATAATGTGGACTTTTCTTGTATTCTTATTTTTAACTATATAGGTGCATCTGTTTTATAATAATTTTGTTGTTGTGCAAAAATGATTGTAACAGGCTGTTTGAATATCAATGTTGTTATTTACAGAAACTTTGGAATAAAATATGGGCATTAAAGTGAGAGAAGAAAAATTCATTCTTTTAATGGTATTTTTGCAATAATATGATTTACATTTAAAGATCAGCCTTTCAAGCTAATTGTGCATGCGTCTTTTGAGAGTGTTAAATAATAAAGACGCATGCACAATTAGCTTGAAAGGCTGATCTTTGAATGTAATACAATTGCACATATAGCGTCATAAAAATAAATGCTTATTTACTTACTAATAATATGATTTAGAAAGTTATAAAAACTTTCTTTGGCTGACGTTTCTGAATGTAACGTTAGAATATATATATACTGATAAAATGAGTACTGGTACCACTGTGTAAACTAAGTTTTAACACCATTATTTCAAAAATAAAAGTAGATCCAACACGATGCATTATCTTTTCGTTGATTGATCTATATTTTCCAAGAAAAAAAACTTTCAGCCAACTTCCTATTCTATTAAACTGCTTTTCTTTGGAAGCTGAGCAGCGCAGCGCATTGCAAGTAGTTGCTCGCAGACAGTTGTTGTTGTTCGCTTCCTGACCAATGCTTTGACATATGGAAAAAAACCAGCTATTTTGATTTTAAACTTTGACAGCTCATTAATCACTAATTCTGTCCTTAGTTCTGATTTTGAAAAGTTTGTAGTAAGTAAAGGCCCCACATTCCTTGTAACTACATTAAAGAAAAAAAAAGTAATATTCATCTTTAATTCATGCTTTCCCAATACTATTGATGATATTTTTATTACTTTAATGAATAATTCACGAGACAGAATAATCTAGCCAGATTGTAACAGGACATTGTTAGACTACATTTTCTAGGCCTCTTCCACTTCTGTGGTAGTTGCAAGATCCCTATATAAGTCTTCCTAAACATATAATCTTTGTGAGTTAAAAATTATTTTATCTAGTTATAAACTGACCCATTAGTGATTGTATTTTCTCAAGAAAAAAATCACAATTAAAAACTATTAGCTTCATGAGTCTATCTCCATTATTATATCCTTAATTCTTGAAGACTTGAGAAGAGCCAAAAAGATAATTGGAATCAGAAAGACTATGCATATAATTGAATAATGGAAAAGTGATTGCATAAACACACTATTCCATTGCCACAGTTTGTCTAAGAAAGTGTTTGCTGGTATGATATGAGAGGTTCATTATGATCAGACTATACTAATTTAAATGATGGAAGACAGAAAGGACTTTGCATTGAAAACAGTACTTAATCTTTGAAGAACCAATATTCTATCTTACAAGATAGCAGAAAGTAATCTTGGTTAGGCATTGTTTAACTATTATTTACCATTAATTCTTATATTCATCACTAATCACATGTGGATTCTATCAGTAGCTGAGACAGCACCCAATCTTTTTTTTCTGTATCATCATCATCAACCATTATCAATCCACTGCAGGATGAAGTCTCCAAATTCAATTCATCTTCCCCAATCTTTAGCTTCTCTTTTCCATATCACCCCTGCACCCTTTCTTATTTCATCCATCCATTTCACATGTGGTCTCTTTCTGAGTCTTTTACAATCTCTTGGAATCCAGTTTAAGATTTCAATTGTACATCTATTCTCTATCATTTCTTCTAGCAATATGTCCAGCCCAACTCCACTTCAGTCTTTTAATTTTTTCAATGAGGTCAGTAACACCTGTTTGTTCTTTTACCCATATATTGTTTTCTATCCCTTCTTATTATTCCCAACATGCATCTCTCCATACTTCGAGTGGTCTGAAATCTCTGTATTGCTCTTCTATTAAGTGTCCCAATCTCAGATCCATAAGTGAGAACTGGTAAAACACATTTATTAAAAACCTTCCTTTTCAAACACATAGGCATATTTCCTTTTAGTAACAAGTTATTTTTACCAAAAGCACTCCAACCCAGTTTAATTCTATGATTAATTTCATCCATTATGTTTCCATCTGTATTAATAATCTGACCAAGGTATTTGTAACTGTTAAACTTCTTGTAACTCACCATAATCTTTATTTTCATATTTTGAGAAAATTCTTTAGTCTTTTTAACATTTATCTTTACTCCTATTTTCCTACTTTCATCTGATAACTCCAGCAACATGTTCTGCAGCTCTAAAGCATTATTTTCGAAAACAACATCATCTGCAAAAATCTAAATGACTTAAATAATCTCCATTTACTTTCAATCCTTTAGCTTTCCATTTTAATCCACAAAATACTTCTTGCAGCACTGCTGTAAAAAGTTTTGGAGATATGGAGTCATCTTGTCTTACACCTTTTTCATTGTTAACTTTTCCAGTATCATTATGTAATCTAATTGTTGCTGTTGCATTTTTATAAATATTCTTTAAAATACGACAATATCCTCAATCTATACCTTGATGATCCAATGCTTTAATCACTGAAGAAATGTTTATAAAATCAAATGCCTTTTCATAATCTATAAATCCAAAGCATAACGGCAAACTCATATTCATTTGTTCTTTCTATAACTTCTCTCAATATTTGGATATGATCTCTATTTAATTCATGTAATATTTTTAACCACTTTTTCTATTTAATAATTATATATATTTATAAAGGATATGAATAAAATAAAATGTACATTAGAAGAAAAATATAAGATAAATTTTTATCTTAAAATTTTTTTTTTTTTCCAATGTAAATTTTATTTTATTATTAATTTTATTCATATCTTTATTTAAAACTATTAATTTTTTTATAATAAAATAAAATGTGATTTATTTTTTATTATAAATTTTTAAATTATTTTACAAGTACAAGAGGTCTCCTTTTTCGCATTTGATTAATTTCAGGAAAATTGCATGAAGATTGGATTAGTAAATAACAACAGCAACAATAAAAAAAAATCAGATAAATTCCCATAGGAATATTGTGTTAATTAGGATCGTGGCCCTATGAATCTATGATATTAACTTTTATATATAGACACACTTAATTACTGCAGAAATATTAATACTGTATATATTGTTCGTAGATATATTAAAATCATAAAGATAAGAAGCAAATAAGAACAAATGTTCAAGTTTTTTTTCCTCATGTGTCATAGCATCAGCCGGGAAGCGAACCCGCAACTACTGCTTGTAAAGCTGCTGACGCTGACCTCTCGACCACCAATGCTTGACACAAATGTTCAAGTTTTATGTGAAAAAAATAATAAAAACAAATTTTGAACTAACAAATACAAAATTAATATTTACTTTTTACCATTCCATTTCAATTTTAAAGAAAAAAACCTAGTTAAATATTTGTTGTTGTTTTTTTAAGTGTTTTTTTTTTTTTTAAAAGAAAAAAACACAATTAAACAACTTCTAGCTTCTTAAACTTTTTTAATATTGTCTTGATTTTTTTTTTCATATTCAAATCATTTAAAATTAAAATACTTTAAAAAAAAACAGATGCCTTTTAAATTTACTTCCAAATACCTTAATTGGTACAAAAATCAATTTCCATAAGAAAGCATTTTATAAGTTGAAAATAGTTAAAAAAAAAAAAATCCTTCTATGGGAATTACACATCAATCTTTTAATGCTTTAAAAACTATATAAGAAGTTTTGTCTTAAGATCAGTATTTAATATTTGTTTTTAATCTGTCGGCTTGAAATAAAAAGAAAATTAAACTGTTAAAAAGAATAATAATAAAAAATCTTAAATTTTTTTTAACAAATAGATTTTTTAAAACTTCCATTAGATTTTTATTTGAAGCATGTCTTTTCCCTTAAAATTTAAATGTAGCCTTTTACTTTTAGAAAAGCACAGACCACTTTTTATTTTAATATCTGATGGTAGTATGCAGTATGGCATAATGTTTTCAAATCATTTTTGCAAAATTTTGTTTGAGCTTATTATATGTGATGTGAAATCTTCTCATCAAATAAACTTCAGTTTTGTGAAGCACATAGAATGTTATCATATCGTTCTATAATTTATCAGTCGTGAGCATGCAGAACGGAAGGTATGAGGACTCCCTGGTTATTACTTAATGTAATAATGACATTATAAATTATGTTAAAATTATTAAGAATATTAAAAAAATAATTATAAAATTTAAATATTTATCTAAGTTGTTAAAAGAAATTTAAAAAAATAAAATAAAGTTTATATATATGCCTGTACGATATGATGTATTAACTGTGTTGATTCTTCTTTGAGGTTTTAAAGGGATTAGCAAGGCAAATTTCCTAATATTTTTATAAATTTTATTAACATCCATACTTTTCCAATAATTTAATTCATCAGCATATGTAAATAATATTTATTTTTTGTAACTCACATTTATTAAATATTTTAATATGTAATTACATATTATATTCTATGTCATTTTTATATTTATAAAGTGCTTGGTTTCTGTACAAACATATACTTAATCATACAAGTCTATATGTGATTGGAACTAGTAATATGGGATCCACATAATCTCTAAGCTCAAATAGTTAAATAATAGTTTTTATAGTCAATCCATTTCTCTATTCTGTTAAACATCACAAATTCTTTTTTATTATTAAATCTAAATTTGAATGGCCTTCAGCACTTTTATGTAGTTATACGTGTTGGACTGTTTTTATATTTAGATTAGTCTTAATCTCTCCATAATAAATATATTTTATTCTAAACTTGATGAATAATTTTAACACTACAAATATATTAATGACATGGATTCCAGAGGCATACCATTCTATCTTTAATTCATACATTTGTGTCTCACATTAATCCTTTAATAATATTTTAAAAAATTATATATTAATTCGCTCACATTAAGTAAACTTATTCAGATATTTTTTTAATTTTGCTATTACAATGACATGTATTCTACTAACTGGAATAGGCAACATCATACACATTAGGACTTTTTGTATAGCATAGCATTTTTTATTTATGATTATACTAATATAACAAAGTTTAGTTAAAAATTAATATTTTATGTATTCTCATTCATTCACCCACACTTTCTCCAATCAAGGTTTGTTGCTGGCAGTTGTGAGAATCCAACAATAATATTGATATGTGTCTATATGCAGCAAAATTGAGGTGAGTTTTTAATATTCTTTAATATATAAATATGTATAAGCACTGCAATTTTATTTTAAATGTTCAGATGATTAGCATTGGTGTTACGGCTGGGTCAGTTACTGGTTTTTGATATCTCTTCTACTCAAGCTGCTGATACATTTACAGGCAATGTATTTGATTGCAATTTTGGAATAATCAGTTGTGCTTCTTGATTCTCTTCTAGACTCCAAGTAATCAAATCACAGTAAATCTTAAGTATCTGAAGGATGACTTTTTTTTCTGACCTCTGTTACTGATATCAACTTTTTGTTTGCTTGATGTTTTAAAACATATATCTAATTGCCAGTCTAAAAAATAGATCCTTTCATGTTGTATTACCAATGTTTCATGTGATTTGTCAATATGGTTCTCTGCCAATGATTCATTAAAAGTTCTACTGATGTTTTACTGTAGTTAGTTGTTAAAATTGAGTGTTTGTATTAGTTGCATTCTAACTTATATATGTGCTCCAGTTATTTCCAGCTTCTTTCTTAATGACTTCTTAGCTTTCTGGATCATATATTCTGCTTGATTATTATTCTTAGTATAGAAAGCAATGTTAGCAAGTTCTGGGTCCTATTCTGGTACAGAAGTTCTTGAACTAATTTGATATGATGGAAGCAGCCTTATCTGAAATAATAAATGTAGAAAGACTGAATGGTCCACAGCTTCAATAATGTCAGTAGATATTGAGGTATGGAGAGGAAGTGTCAATCACTTCGCTAGAAAAAGCATCAATAATAATAAAACATTGCTTGCCTCTTCAAAGTTATCATACCCAGTGTAGATTATAGACTAAGGGTTATCTGTATCTTAGCAAGGCCAGTAATAATAGACCTGGATTCAATACCTGCATCAGTATCTTGTCACAAAACATAGACATGAGCCAGCATGTTCATTCTTATAATTTCTTGATGTCTATAGTGCAGTATCTGACATTTATTTTTGATCATCAGATGATATCCCCCATGGGTATAAATAATGCAATTAGTTTTGATTGATAATTCTTATCCTTTTGGCTGTAGTGGTTGGTGGCTGCTTTCAGATTATTTGGCAATCCTTAACAAATTCATTTTAAGAGTTGCTGATAGTCTAACTCATTCCCAGTCCACTATTTTACTGTTATGTTTTTGTTAGTCTCTAAAACAATCATATATGGGCATCTGCACAGAGAATATTTTATCTTTATCTGCAAAAAATTAAAGCAACATAAAATATGATGATGTATGTGTATGTTGGGAAAACTCTACTCAGCTACCAGGATGTCTAACAACAGCTAATGATCAGTTTCTAAAGTGAACATTCTTCCATAAAGATATTTGAGATTTTTTTTATATTCCAGCTTTAGAGCTAGGGCTTCTCAAATATGGAAGTAATCATTCTCTGCCTTGATTAGCATTTATGATCTGAAATGGGTGCTTCACATTTATCAATATTCTTGTGAGCAAAAGCAATTCATTCTCAACTAGAGAAGCATCAAAAATAAGAAACAGTTTCCATTATGGATCACAATGATCAAAACACTTAGACTTAAGTATAAATTCCCCAAGCTCTACAAAATTTGATGTATATGATGCCCAATCCTCTCTGTCTTTAGAGTAACTTAGAAATGTGAACCAGTTCTGCCCCATCATATTATCGGTTTCTTAAAAGAAATTAATAGAAACAATTGTATTATTTCATTTCCTTTTAATGTCACTACATCCTTTGTAATAAGTTGACCTTAGTAACCTTGCACTACATTTAGACAGGAATACAGTTTGTGGTTTTGCCCTTATCCAAATCCTTTTTCAATTACTTCTTTAAATGATGGAAACCACTGAATCTGAATTGATCTCCATCATAATCAGTATTTTATTTATGATAATGTATGTTCTGACAATCATCTTTGTTAAATTTCACAAGTTATGTAATTAATATTTATTTTTACAAAGTGCAGCGCTTGAGAGGTTTGCACTCTCTCAGTTTAATTTCAATACCGTCTGCGCTTTGTAAAAATAAATATTATTTACATATATTGCTGCAAGTTATAACATCGAAAAACTACTGCATAGTAAATCAAAAGATTTCACGCAGTATGTTTATAATTAGAACAGTGAGTTGAGTGTGAAGATATTTAAGATTCACACTTTCAGATCTAAGTACTTTGGACTGGCTTGGATATATAGAAAGACAAGTAAAGAAGAAAGTGGAACCATTCTTTTCTTGTTAAATTCTCTGTCTCAGTATTTGTGATCTGATTGGCTAAGCACTTGAGAGGTTTGCTCTCTCAGTTTAATTTCAAGTTATGTAATTTAAACTTGGTGTTTACAGGTTTCCTTTCATTTTTTAGCTAAACACACCTCAATATGTGTCTTTTTGTTGCAGTAGTAGCAACCAATAAGTATTTATTAACATTATGTTGACACAATTTTAATTACAATAATTTTTTTTCTTACCATGATTATGATTTATTTGGGAAAAGCCTGAAAAAAGTCAGAAGTACCATCTAAAAAATCCTGCATGAAAAGCAATTTTTTTTCTTAACCCCACCTAAAAAATTGCTGAGTCAATTTCATGCGTAATCTGTGATTCTCATTCCATTTACGAATCTATCCCTAAGATGTCATAAAATCGAAGCTCAAAGCTAATTTTCTGAGCTTGATTGCCTTGAGTCCTTAAACTTAAATCTCTGTATAATTACGAATGGTTTGGGGTAAAAATTAATGCTGAGTAACTTAATAATTTTCTCAAATGTTAATTCAGAGGAGTAAATAAGTGAAATTTGTGCACACAGAAATTTAATATGTGGCTGAACTGCACATACTTTATAAAAATGGCTCATTTTAGTTTGGGTTTGCCTATTTCATTTTCATCCTAGAAGAATCTAAGTCTATTCAGTTATGTCAAGCACTATTTTGGATAATCTAGATCAAACTCATTTACAGACCCTACCCTTGCCATTATCCTATATAGATGCTTCCTTTAAAATTGGGGAAAAGGGGGTTATAAATCAAAATGCAGTCATATGATCCTATTGTTTTTTAATGCCAACTAATTGTTCTCATCCTTATAGCCAATTCTTTTGTATATCAATACAATAAATCATACATTTATTTATTATACAGTCTACATACAAGTTAGTTAATAATATTACACCAAATACTTTCAACATATCAAGTTTTTTTTTTTTTATATGTCATAGCATTGACCGGGAGGCGAACCCACAACCGTCTGCAACCAACTACTTGCTTGCAAGGCGGCTGCGATGACCTCTCGGCTAATAACGCTTGACAAATTCTTTTTTATTTATATATAAAACTGTTAAAATAAATTATATGCCTAAAGAGAAAAAGTTCAGGAATGGATTACTTCTTAAAATCATTAAGATTAAAGATTCATGTCCAAATACTTTAAATTTAAGCACTAGGAACTAATGTTATACTAGAATATAATGCCTCATTACTGGAATGAGCAAGTGATAATTTCCTGTCTAAGAAGCAACTATTTTATCAGGCAGACTTGAACTTAGTGAAACTTGATCTACAATCTTGGCTTATCATTGGATAGCTTGTATTTGACAGATTAATCATAATGTTGGATAAAGTAAAAGTTTTGTGACAAAAGAATTGATAGTAATGCTTGGCTTTGATATGCAATATTTTCTAGATTTCAAGTATCGAGTCATTATCCAATGCAACAAAAGTTCAATATATATGTGATCTTTAATGACCGCTCTCATCATAAACCTTTTTTTAAAAAACCCAATTCGTTTTCAAAAGTGCAATAAAAATCTTCTAATAGTATTGTGATTTAAAATTATTTTTCTAAACTGGTAACTTTTTAAAACAAGCAATACATAAACCGTTATTAAATGATCATCAGTTAGTTTTTTATTACTATTAAAAAACTTATTTTAAACGCAACTATATTATCATGTCTAACCTGTGCTGTTTTTGTGTGTTATTACTAACAATTGTTTATATTATGAAAAGTTTAAATTTTTCTAGACATTCAACATTTAATGATAGATGATGGAAATAGTCTAATATGTTATTACATACTGAAAATATACCGCCCCCCTGCTTATTATCTTTTCCAATTTGAAAAAAAAAATTTGAATACGCAATTTGTCGAAATCCACGATACACTCGCAACAGCAATATAGAACACAAGCTAAATTTTCAGTGAATTCTTTGGAGAATTTTTTGAGTTAGCAGGTCATCATCGTATGTCAGATCATAATAATGATTTAATTTTCAATGTTATATTAAATTTTCTTTCACTTTATTTCGAATACAATGCTCAATAAAATATGAATTTTATCCCGTGTTATAGAATAATTTGACAATGTATTACAGTTATGCTTTGTCGGTAGGAAGAATAATGAACATGCTACCGAAATATGTTCGATATTATAGTGTTTTATTTCTTAAATAAATCAAGTGTTTGAACAAATAATTAAATGCATATTGTACTTTATATCAGTTAATAATTGTCAGGAAAAATTGTAATTTAAAAATATTTCAATATGTCTAATTTTTAAATATATCCAGTATGTGCACAAATTTACCTACTCAAAAACTAATGGATTTGTTTTTGTTCTTGATAAAGAGGATTTTTAAAAGTTTAAACGAAAATTCTAATTGTAGTGTTTTGTAAAAATGGCAGACATGTTTGTGCACTTTAGAAAAAAGTAGAATTTATTCGAGAGGTTGTTTCAGATCGCGCGCGCTGATAACTGTGGAATTTAATTAAGGCATTGACATAATGGCGATCAACAATTCCAAGAGATATTTGCTGATTGCAAATATTTCTGGATAAGAGACGATACCTTATTGGACGGTGTATTAATTGTTGAAGTTGTCAGAAAGTGATAAGAAGACTGGGTAACAACTACACAAGGCAGTTATTAGAGGACAATTCCAGTAGAGAGCAGTGTAAGCAGTGAGGAGTAGCAGGCAGTTATTTGAGTACAACTCCAGTAGACGTCTGTTTAATTCTAGTAGTGATATCTCGCATCAGTGCTTGCGGTTAAGGTCCAGTGCTCAGTGGAAATGTAGTTCACGGGTATAGCTAGAAAGGGCCCACAGAAAACGGGAGACCATAGCCTGAGGAAACCGTCTGGATAGCAGCTGAATAAAGAGTTGAGTTTCCAGCGGTTTTCAAGAGGAGATATTGAGAGCATTCGTTGCAGGGCATTTGTTGCCAGAGAATAGAGTGTATTCAGAGCATTTGTTGCAGGGCATTTGTTGCCAGAGAATACAGAGTGTAGTCAGAGCATTCATCGCAAGAAAACAGCATGGGAATTGAACAATAGCTAACTGTAGAGATAAAGTCTTGTGTATATTTATTTTATGACCGCACAGCCATTCTTGCGGATATAACATTTCTGTGGGCCCTTTCAGCTACACCCATGGACTACACTCTCCAATGAATGGTCTGCAACGAATGCTCTTCAACGGATGCTCTGCAACAAATACTCTGCAACGAATGCTCTCCAACGAATGGTCTGCAATGAATGCTCTCCAACGAATGGTCTGCAACGAATGCTCTCCAATGAATGGTCTGCAATGAATGCTCTTAATATCTCCACTGCAGTCTCCCCATCTCTGTGGGCTCTTTCAGCTACACCTGTGGACTACATTTCCACTGGGCACTGGTCATTTACCGCAGCGGAGATATTGAGAGCATTCGTTGCAGGGCATTGTTGCCAGAGAATACAGAGTGTAGTCAGAGCATTCATTGCAGAGCATCCGTTGCAAGAGAACAGTGTGGGAATTGAACAATAGTGAACTGTAGAGATAAACTCTTGTGTATATTTATTTTATGACCACACAGACATTCTTGCGGATATAACATTTCTTTCCAGCTATATCCATGAACTACATTAATATCGACGACATAGAACAAAGTATGTTAGAACAAATTATGTTAAAAGAATGGCAAACTATCACAATAATAATTAAATGTTAACACATAATAATCATCTACTGTTTAGTCAATCAAATGTCTTTGAATTGAAATAAATTAATGCACATTTCTCTTCCCATAAATTTTTCAAAAAAAAAAAAGGAATAACGTTTTTCCTTTTTACCAATCCATGAAATGTATATACATGCTTGTTATTTTAGTGGCTTGGGTTACTTTTGTTATGAGTCATTGTGGATGTGACAAGTCTTCGAAATTCACGTTTTGACACAATGTCGATCTTCGTTCCAAAAGTCATTATCATCATCGATTTAACAGTCACTTCCAAAAGTCATTATCAATGTCGATTTAAGAGTCGCTTCCAAGAGTTGTTATCAACATCGATCGTCGATTTAAGAGTCACTTCCAAGAGTCGTTATCAACGTCGATCGTTGATTTAAGAGTTGCTTCCAAGAGTCATTATCAATGTTGATCATCGATTTAAGAGTCACTTCCAAGAGTCATTATCAATGTTGATCATCGATTTAAGTCACTTCCAAGAGTTGTTATCAATGTCGATCGTCATTCCAAGAGTTGTTGTCAATGTCACAGCTCTAATACCACAGTACCCTTTTTTTTAAAAAAAAAATGTTTAAGAACACGTTTTTCTACGAGCAATAACACCCTAATCGCAAAGTTTATTTGACATTCTCAAGATTACTCCTTTATCGCATGTGAAAAGGTCTCCTACTTTTCTTCATTGCAAGACTAATATCCAAGTACCTAAAAAATTTAATTGAAAAAACAACAACAATATCTCTCAAAATTAAACATATATCTTTGAAGAAAAAAGTTCATTTAGTATAAGATTAGAGTGAATGAAAAATAATTAAATAAAAATATGATTGAAATTCAGGAAAAATGTAATGGATTTTTTGATTCAGGAAAAAAAAATCAAATACACCTGGGTCTCGTTTTATGCAGTAGATAGGTTCCACAGAAAACCCGCATTAAAAAAAATCGCACAAAAATAGACTTAATTTACATTGAAAAAATGGGGGATAGGGTCTCTAATTTTCAGAATTCACATGAAAGCAAAGCAACAAAAAAAAATTACTTTAAAATTCGCATTAAAAAATATGCAAATAAAGTATGACTAATAAAAAATTTCAAATATTTGAAAAAAATTAATACAAGACAAACTTTTTTTATTAACTACAGTATTTAATTTTACATTTTTCATACATATTTTAATCATTACCGATAGCGTTCGTTTGTAAACTGGAAAAAAATCAGATTCGATGTGATGTATTTTAGCTTCTCCTTAAACGAAGTCAAGAATCTCTCAGCCATTATGCCCAGAGAAACCTGTTAGCCACTTTATTTTTATTCATGATATGATGTACAACTAGCGCAATATTCAGTCTTGTGCTGTGTTAATGGTTTTCTGTTTCTATATTAAAAAAATGAGATTGTAATCAAAACAAAAAAATTATACATTATCATTAGAAAGATTATTTTCAGTTTATGAAATCTTCGTTTTTTATTTTAAAAATCTAAAAGATTATTTATTTCTGTTATATATAACAAAATATATGTTTTAAAAGTTTAATTTTTTTGACTATTTATTGCGATATTTTTATATGTAAGTATAAATCTATTAGTATTATTTACTCAATAGTTATTTACATAGAAGCTAAAATTCTAAATACAGCTTCTGGCCATATTCACGTTAACTGCCAATATAACATTATATTTTTGAAAGAAAAAAAAGTATTTCAAGTGAAATAAGTTATTAATAATTTAAATTTCTTGATATCTAATAAATATAGTGAAATATGAAAGATATTTAGAAACATGAATCGCATAACTTCAAAATCGCATTAAAATAATCCGCATAAAACGAGACCCAGGTGTATATATTATAAGCAACAACAATTCATAAATGAAAAAAAAGGGGGGGACGACAACAAAATGCAATGTAGATTCTCTTGTCTAAATCATCATAATAGGCATCACGTGTGGTTCAGTTTAGTGGTAGAGTGGAGTATAAGATCCTTGGGTCAATTCCAGTTCTTGCATTCAAACTTCTTATGAAAAATCATTCAGTATTTAATCTCTATTAATTCCTACATTATGTTTATAAATATCATTCATTGCATTTCTATTCTTTCTGTTCCATTTTTCAAAAATTCCCATAGTTTTCTCTACTATTCTATTTTCATTTATCTATTATTTAACAAAAACCATAATTTTTTTAGCATGCCCCCCCCCCTTATTACATACATATGGCAGCTGTTTATTTCTTGTAATCTTAACTTCCAGAATTTTCTCACTTTCTGTTGATTCAGTTACATTCTCTCAGTTTCTAATCCAATTTGCACAATAACAAATTGATTTGACAACAACTTTTCTATAATACTGGTTACTGAAGTGTTATTAAACTATTTCATATCCAGATGTCTTATTTCAGTGAAAATTCATTAATTTTTCTTTTTGGACTTTTTCTAATGATTGTCTTTAGAATGTGACAAATAAGTTTCCAGTCCAGTAATCTTTCAGTTGGTGAAATGTTGATTAACATTATGGGAATAATGGATTGGAGTAACATTGAAGTATAACATGTTTCTTGCAATTGGTGCATATATATCTTGCTGATTGCTTGGATGAATTAATGTATAGTTTTACTAATCTATTTGATTGTCAGAATGCAGACATGTCTTTGTCACTCTTACCAATGTTTTCAAACTTTTGTGATGTGAAATCAGTGACCAGATTCTTGGGAATTCATTGGAGTAGAAATCTCTCATAAACTTTGAGATTATTACCTTATCTCTCATGTTCTTAGCATGTCTATACTCAATCCAGTTTAAATATAAGTCAATAGCAACATGATACAAGTCTGCCAAGATCAGCAGCCGTGTGTAGTCTATATTAATCTTTGCCATTATTTTGCCATAATGTGTATGTTTATGATGTCTAATTTACAGTTGACTGATAACATGATTTAATTATCAAATCAATGTCCTTATCAATTGCTGGTTATCATAATACTTAGAAGTATATAAAGGCTTTTGCTTACAATAATTTCTGGTTGTTCTTCATGAATTAATTTTAATATTAAACCATATGTCTTTTGAAGTGAATGAGCATGCTGTCTTTATTTAAAGATATTTGTTTTTACTTTCCAAAATATTAGAAAAATATTTACCTAATTATTGGGCAATTTAGCAATAATTTGTAACAGTTGTCTTTTTTTTTAATGTGTCAAAGCATTGGCCAGAAAGCAAACCCCAGGACAATTGCCTGTAAGGCAGCTGTGCTAACCACTTGGCCACCAACATTTGACAAAACATTTGTCTATTTAGCCATTTCTGCAATATTTAGAACTTTTGACTTGAGGATATTGATCTAATTAACAGTGACATTGCAGTTGTGATATTTTTAGTTCTATCTAGACTTTGATAAAATGCATTGGAATGAGTTATGAAACCACCTTTCTATACTCTATTGTATAATTATTATTTAGCAGGATTCCAATTCAGAATAACATTCATGGATTCAAAGAGTCAGTTGACTATTATGATTTTGAAAAAATTATTTATAGATTTATAATAAGTTATACTGTGAATTTTCGGCAGTATAAATACAAATGGAATTTTTTAATCGTAAAATTGATTATTAAGGCTTCTTTAGTTACATTCTACCCATTTCAAAGTTCATGATACATATGCTGTGTGTCATTACCACCATCAGTAATGGGATTTGTAACCATCCTGATTCCATATTCTTATATGTCTGTGGTAAACATTAATTTACTATTAGATTGTCAAATGTTAATAAACTCTTCATTTTGTTGAATGCAACTTTATGGACAATGTTCAAACCAACTTTTCCCCAAATGCTCAGAAAATATTTGGCTACACGAATCTTTCCTTTGAAAGAAGCATTCAAAATTTCAGATAATATCAAGGAATGAAAGCAAAGAGAGCTGAAAATTTTAAATAATTTATATTTCCAAGACATTTTGCATTTTTAATTGTGCATACTTTTGTTTTGAGCACTGGTTTCTTTCATTTACTGGATGAAATATGTCCCATGAATGGATGGTCCAGATGCATTTTTTCTATATGTAATTTGACTAAATTTTTTTTGTTTCTCACAGATCTTATATACTTGTTGCAGATTTAATTTCAAATTTTCCATTAACAAAATATGGTATAATGTCATCTATCCCTTGAAACAACTGGTCCACCTTCAAGTACAAAATGTTTGGTATGGTATTTTAAATGGTAGCCAGATATACTTAAATAAACCTAATAGCATATTCAGGATTAGAATCTCTGATTTCTTAATGGGAGGAGTTCAATAGAATGTAATATCTAGTCTAACTTTACATAGTGTGTAGTCTTCCAAATATAGCTAGTATTTCTGACACATTTAATGCTGGCTATTTTTATTTAGTGCCCGTTTGATTTTTGCATTTATTGCTACCTGGCTTTGTCACAATTATAGTAGGAATGGCTCATTCTTAAGTTTTCATTTAGCATTAGTATTCCCTTATTGATTAAATCCTTTGTGTTTGAAAATTTTGCTCTCCGTGAATGTCACCTTTTATGGTTTACCCAATATTGCTTTTGCATTACAGTTGTATTTCTATTGTGGTTGATTTCAGCCAGTTCCTATTTTGAAAAGTGTTGGAAATATATCGTATACTTCTTTATCTAATATGACTTCAACATTATATCTAATTGTAGTTCTTCAATGTATATTCTAATTTGTCAATATCTTCCCAATGGAAATAATTGACATTGCAATTCTTTAGAATATCTTTGCGATAATCCTTATAACATAGATGAGATTTAGCTATCCTACAAAAACTATATTCAAGTTCACCATAAAACATCTCTTAGGAATTCTTTCATTGTTTATTTCTTTTATATGTCCAATCCAATGAAGTGTGATTTTACAATAATGGACTCGAAAATATCACATTCTGAAAGCTGAAGAACATATTGATTGATTTTATCATCTCACCATTGTATTTTTAAAATTTCATAGAGTGTCCTTAAACGAAACTTTTCTAATGCTTTTATATTGCACCATATAATAAATTAGGTAAAATAATTGCTTTATTTATAGCTAATTTACTTGTAGTAATTTCCCTATGATGAAATATTCTTTTCATGTGTTAAAAGCAACAATAGCACATTGGAGTCAGTATTGGATCTCAACATCTAAGTCCATCTTTCTATTTATAAAACTACTATGGTATATACATTGGTTTACATTCTCAAGTTGATAAATGTCCAAGCTGAAAGTTGCTGAGGATTTTCTTCCATCACTGGCTGATAAAAAACTTGAGTTTTTAAAATATTAATTAATAAAACAAGATTTTTATAAGTCGCATTGAAAACATTAAGAATATACTGTAATTGTCTTTTGAGCTGGCAAAACCACAATGAACTTGTTTTTGCTTTTAACCTATTCAAATTAAAAATTATAACAAAAAATAAAAATTCTATACAATTGCTAATATAAATATATATTAATCATACACAAAAAGCCTTTTTCAGCACTTGGATTAATTCCCTTTTCAAATGTTATAATTTATATGTAAGAACAGCATATTGGATTTCTTTATTACCATTTCTGATCAAGTTAAAAAATCCCACCATCAAATCTGTATTGTATCCCTGTCTGATTAAGCCACCTATAAACAATTCCAAAGATCACTGTCATAAAAATTAAAAACAATGTTGGATCATATATATATATATCCTTGTTTAACACCAGTTTTTATTTCAAAGGCATCAACTTTTTCCAACTGAAGTATTAACACTTTCTCTCATTCCATCATATAGAAGCCATATAATATAAATTTTGTTGGACAACCAACTAATTTCAATCAATGCCATAGACCTGTCTTATTAATTAAATCAAATGTCTTAACCAAATCAATAAAAACAAAATATAAATCATTCCTATGTTTTAGACATTTTTTTTGCATTTGCCTAGCAATCAAATCATATCTATAGTGCTTCTTGATTACTAAACCACATTGTGTGTCTCTGCTAACCATTCATATATAACTGGAAACAATATATTCAACAAAATTTTTGAAAGCACTTTTTCTTACGATAATTATCACAATCTTGTCTATTCCCTTTGGTTTTTTTTTTAAAATTAAAACAATGAAAGCATTCTTACGATCAGATGACACAACTTCTTCATGGGTTCAGATATTCCTAAAAAATTCCAAAATTGTTGAAGCTAACATATATCACCACCATATTTTAAAACTTCTCCAAGTATTTCATAATAACTTGCGGCTTTTCCATTTTTTAAGATTACAAAGAGCTCTTTTGACTTCACTTAGCTAGATATCTGTCCAAATCTAAATGAGTAGATAAAATGGATATATCATTAAAAGTCATATCGATTCTTGTATCATTATTCAAAAGATGATGAAAATACTCTTTACACCTGTCCAAAATATCATTATCATTATATAAAAGAGTGCCATTGCTGAAATTAATAGGATTGTGATACCAATTCTCAGATGCATACATTGTTTTCAAAGTACCAAAAAAGATTAAGAATAATCACAATTTGCGAATGCCTATATCTTCTTTGCAGTTTTAATTCACCAGTCATTTTTTCTTGTGTGTTATTAGACTTCTTCCTTCTGATCTTTATATTTATTATGAAGTTCTACATCTGATCTATTATTTTGCCAAACATAGAATGAAACATATGTCTTTTTAATTAAATCACTAATAATATGATCATTGTCAGAAAACCGGGATATTTCTTCTTTTTAGAGAAGCAAAGAATATATTTACTTGTATCCATAACACACTCCTTAAGAGAATTCCATGCTTCAGTAATATGACAGTTTAGAAGATCTAAATTAGCAATTTTAGTGTTTAATAGCTGTTGAAATTTAGTATATATAATAGATTCTTCTAAAGTATGATCACCAATTAGAATATCTTTTTTAATGCAACTATCATCTTAAAGCATACTAATTTATAATCTGTCCAACAATCGGAACTTGTAAGTGCTCATGTAATACAAACTTCTCTTGCTTCTGACTCCTAACAATAATGTAATCTATTAAATACCATTGTTTTAAATATGGATGCATCCATGTCCCTTTGTAGTAGTTTTTCTGCCTAAATAATGTATTTGTGATAGTCAGTCCATGTGTTGTGCATAAATTCAATAATAACACCCCATTAGAATTTACAGACATAATACTATTATTTCCAAAAACTTTTGGCCAAAGTCTACTATTTGTACAAACATTTGCATTAAAATGTTAAGAAGAAAAATTTGATCTTTTAATGATATTGCTGTAATAATGATATCTAACAAAGGAACAAGGCTTTCCTTCTCTGAATTTAAGATTGTAGCATAGACATGATAAAATGAGTTCTAATACCATTACCAAGACAAATTTTAAGATCATTAATCTTTCATTGATATAATGAGGAATTCCAATAATAGAAGATACTAAATTAGATTTTAAAGCAAATCCAACACCATGCATTCTTCTTTCACTGACTGATCTGGCTTTCCAAAAAAAAAAACATATCCATCCATTTATTCCAGTAAACTTCCTTCTCCAGAAGACAAATTTCATAGAGAACAGTTATATCAATATCTTAAATTTTGATAGTTCTTTAACTACAAGTGTAATCCTCCATTCTATTCTTGATGAGTTGTATCAAGTAAAATCCACACATTCCATATACTTATATTTAAAAAAAAAGATTTATATTTGTGATATGCAACTTCAGTACTACCACTACCTTTTACTACACCACTACTACTGATACTATCCTTACTATTCTTATTATTTCTATCATTGCAATGAGTAATCTACCAGATACAACAACCTAGCCAGACTGTGTGCAATAGACAATTTTTAGATCACATTTTCAAGGCTCTTCCACTTCCATAATAGGTAGAGGTAGATAGAGCTGCCTAAACATACCACTTTTGATAGCTGAAACTCCTATTTCATTTAAATCTAGTTTCAAATCAATTCATTGGTGATTATACTACCTCAAGCAAAGTTCACAACTAAGGATTGCCATTTTACTAAACTTTTCACATCATTGCTTTCTTCTTAATTTTCAAAGGTTTGAGTAAAAAAAAAAGATTGGAGTCAGAAATGCTGTGCATATAGTTAAAGAATAGAAATGGTATTGCACGAACACACAATTCCATTGTCACAGTTATTATAAGATGTCCTATGGTATGGAAGGCTCACTACGAATGAGCTCTACAATAACTTAAATGACCAAAGAAGGAAAAGAGGACGACAGAAAAAGACTGTTGGTATTGGAAACAATACCTAGCCTTTGATGAACCAACATCCTATCCTACAAAACAGTGGGGGACTTTAATTTATATATAATTTTTTAAGGAATAATAAAAAAAAAACTCCGCTATTAAAAGAGTCCAGCTTTTATTTTATAGGGTTACATATATATGCAGCAGCAGTATTTTACTTATTAAAAATGTTTTCTTCATTATTACTCTTAATGTAGAGTCTAAGAATATCCATTTACACATCTGATATAACCCTTGGTTAGATCTAAACAAATATTCAATACACTCAATTAGCATAACATAAATATATCTTTGAATATCCATTAAAAGACACACACACACACAAAACATTTAATGATTAGTTCAGAAAAATCTATACATCTCCCATAGAATTTATCAATCTGCCAGAAACAAAAATACATGCAGTTATATTATTTCCTTTAATATTACATTTTTATGATTAATTCTATATTATTTTCTTCTATTTTTTTTTGTTAATTTAACCTGCTAATTTAGATGTCATAAAACTATATTAATAACAAAATTAATCTTATTTGTAATCATTATTTTACTAATTATTTAATAACATATACATTTTAGAAAAAACAAACACACACACGCACAGAAAAAAGCAAGAGGAAGTTTTATTTTTTGTATCAATATGATATCTATAATTTCCCCCCCTCCCCCCTCCAACCCCCTCGTTTGATTTATTTTTTATATAATGATTTTTGGAAAATTGTGGGGAAATTAAAATGTGGGTATTAAAAAAGGGAATGTGGGGGGGATAAAGAGGGGGGGGGAAAAAAAAAAAAAAAAAGAAAAAAAAAAAAAAAAAAAAATGGGGGGGGGGAGGGGGGGAAAAAAAAAAAAAAAAAAAAAAAAAAAAGGAAAAAAAAAAAAAAAAAAGGAGGGGGGAAAAAAAAAAAAAAATATCTTATAAATTAATGGTAATTAATTATTTAATACGTTGCGTTAAATAATATCAGATGAAAAATTATAGCAAAAGCATAAGAATTAATTTGCAGATAAACTTCTGATTTTTGCATCTTTGTACCCTTGATATTACTTACAACCTTTCAGGAATCATTCCACATGATAAAATTTTTTTTTAGAAATTGGTCAGGACTTGGCAAAATGAGATCTTATTACTTTCTTAGTATATTTTCGTAAAACAAAATTTCATCTCTCCCTTGCTAAAAGCAAATTAACAACAATCATATATATATATCTCAAACCTAGCTTTAAGATTAGCTTCAATAATAAATTAAGTATTTTTAACTTATTAAAAGCGATACCATAAAATATAAATGTAATATTTTTTAAATATAATTTTGTGATCATTTACAAAAAAACAAAATATTTCATATTTACTTATCATATACAACTATTTTATTTTTCCCATTTAATTTTTGATTAGTTTTATTTTCAATTATTATTTGATGAGATATTATTTTATATAGTACTGTTTTTTATGCCATTTGATGACGACTTTTTATTTAGGTACTTACAACTGCAGATCACTTTCAAGTGAAGGAAGATTGCAAGAATTAGAAGAACTGTCTTATATTAAATGGGACATTATTGGACTTTGTGAAGTTAGAAGAAAAGGTGAAGAAACAATTGATTTAAAAAGTGGACATATTCTCTATTATAAAGGCAAAAATATTGGAAATACAAGTGGAGTAGGATTCATTATAAAAAAAAAGTGGAAGAACAATATTGTGGAGATTGATGGTGTATCGGACAGAGTGGCAAGATTAGTTATACAACTTAATAGCAGATACCAAATGCAGATAATTCAGGTTTATGCCCCAACAAGTTCTCATAATGATGAAGTAGTAGAAGATTTTTATATGGATGTACAAAAGGCTTTTGAAAACAACGTTTTAAAATTGTTATGGGAGACTTTAATGCTAGAATTGGTAGACAAATGAAAGATGAAATTGCTGTAGGTAATTTTGGTTATGGTAATAGAAATGAGAGAGGACATAGACTTGTGGAGTTTGCAGAAAAAGAAAAACTTTATATTATGAATTCATTTTTTGAGCAAAATGTTAAAAGGAAATGGACATGGAAGCATCCAAATGAAGGTACAGCAGAATTGGATTATATTTTGACTAACAGAAAATACATATTTCAAGATTGTAATGTTCTTAATAAATTTAACACAGGAAGTGATCATTGATTAGTAAGGTGTAAGTTACGTATTAATGTAAAACTAGAGAGACAAAAATTATTAAGGAAAAACAATATTTACAATTGATATTCCTAATCTTAAATTAGAACTTACAAATAGGTTTCAAGTGTTAGGAAATTTTGAACATGATTCAGATTTGAATGAAATTAATATGAAAATAACTGATACACTTTTAAAAACTGCAACAAAGATAGCTGGTAGAAAAAAGCAGCAATTGACTAATAAAATTTCTACTGAGACTAGAGAATTTATGAAGAAAAGAAGGAATATGAAGATATACAAAAATGATGTATTAAAAAGAATTGAATATCTCAAATTTTGTAAAATGGTACGGAAAAGAGTTGAAAATGATGTAAGAAAGTATAACTGTGAAATAGCAAGGAAAGCTGTAGAAGAAAAGTCTCAAGAATGTTAAACAACATTTCGGTATTGGTAGGAAATTTATATCTGCAATAAAAAAAAAAGATGGAATTATTACTAAAATGAGAGATGACATCATGAAATTGGTAGAAGATTTTTATCAAGAATTATATAGTAATAAAGAACAGGTACCTCCTATATCTATTACATCTTCCGAATTGCCCAGAATTTTAAATGAAGAAATGAGACATGCAATTAAATGTATGAAGAAAGGAAAGGCTCCAGGAAATGATGGAATTATAATTGATATATTAAAAGAAGCAGGTGAAGAAATAAAAACAATTTTAGCAAAGTTATATACTAAATGTCTAAATGATAAATATGTACCAGAAGATTGGAAGAATACAGTAATAATATTAATATTTAAAAAAGGTGATAAAGAAGATATTAGAAATTACAGACCTATCAGCCTTTTATCAGTTTTATATAAAATTTTTACCAAGATAATTACAACTCGACTACAGAGAACTTTGGATTTCCACCAACCAAGAGAACAAGCTGGATTTAAAAGTGGTTTTAGTACAATAGATCATATCCAGGTATTGAGAGAAGTCATAGAAAGGACAAATGAATATGAGTTGTCATTATGTTTTGGATTTGTAGATTATGAAAAGGCATTCGATTCTATACACATTTCTTCAGTGATTAAAGCATTGGATCATCAAGGTATAGATCCAGGATATTGTCATATTCTAAAGAATATTTATAAAAATGCAACAGCAACAATTAGATTACATAATGATACTGGAAAAATCAACATTGAGAAAGGTGTAAGACAAGGTGACTCCATATCTCCAAAACTTTTTACAGCAGTGCTGCAAGAGGTATTTTGTGGATTAAAATGGGAAACTAAAGGAGTGAAAGTAAATGGAGAGTATTTAAGTCATTTAGATTTCGCAGATGATGTAGTTGTTTTTGTAAATAATGCTTCAGAGCTGCAGGAAATGTTGCAGGAATTAGCAGATGAAAGTAGAAAAGTAGGACTAAAGATAAATGTTAAAAAGACAAAAGTAATGTTTAATCGATTTGCTCAAAATATGAAAATAAAGATTGATTATGAAGAATTAGAAGAAGTTAACAGTTGCAAATATCTTGGTCAGATTATTAATACAGATGGAAACATAATGGATGAAATTAATCATAGAATTAAATTTGGTTGGAGTGCTTTTGGTAGAAATAACTTAATACTAAAAGGAAATATGCCTATGTGTTTTTGTGATGGTTTTTAACAAATGTGTTTTACCAGTTCTTACTTATGGATCTGAGACTTAGACACTTAATAGAAGAGCAGTACAGAGACTTCAGACCACTCAAAGGAGTATGGAGAGATGTATGTTGGGAGTAACAAGAAGAGATCGAAAACGCAATGTATGGATAAGACAACAAACAGGTGTTACTGACCTTATTGAAAAAATTAAAAGATTGAAATGGAGTTGGGCTGGACATATTGCTAGAAGAGATGATAATAGATGGACAATTGAAATTTTAAACTGGATTCCAAGAGATTGTAAAAGACCCAGAAAGAGACCACATGTGAGATGGATGGATGAAATAAGAAAATGTGCAGGGGTGCTGTGGAGAAGAGAAGCTAAAGATCGGAGAAGATGGTTTAAACTTGGAGAGACCTTTATCCTGCAGCGGATTGATAATGGTTGATGATGATGAATATTAGCAATTAAGTCAATGCACATGCGCTTTAAAGATAAATTATAAATGAATACTCTTTAAAGCGCATGTGCATTGGATTAATTGCTAATATTACTATTATTATTTGATGTAATATAAATATAGTCACAAGCACATATAATTACTTTCTATTTCGTCAAACATTTTTTAAAAGAAAAAGTGGCGTCCTGATTGAGTTGATTTAATTTAATATGGAATGTGACTGTTATATACTGCATACTAAAATAATATCTAGACGTTAGTGAATTTATTTTCCCAAACATGAATTAAATAAATTTTGTCTGATCCCCCCCCCTCTCTAAAACTAAGCCTCTTATCAATTTATTGTCACAATATTTTAAAAACTATTATGAAACGTTTTAGGGACAATTTAATTCATTTTCATATATGGCAAATAGACTGGGTGAAAAACAATAACTAATTCCGTAAATATTTTCAACTTTAAATTATTGTTAATGTTATAATTGTTCATAGTCTATAAGCAATCTTCGACTTATAGATGTAATTTGCTCTATGAATTTTTATATAAACTGAGCTTTAAATAAACCGAAACCTAGTCTTCAGATGCTGCCATAATATAAAAATATATTTTAACAAATGAAAATAGGCACTATAATTTATCATAGATGTTCAACATCATGAAATATACAAGCACCGAAAACAGCTATTGATTTGCGCTTCACACTTTTTGAATAATTTGCACTTTATATATGCCACAAACTAAGCACTCATATAATAAATGTTCAACATCATGAAATATTAAACAGGCAAAACTCTCCATATAGTAGTGCCACTCAGTGCCAACCAGAGTAATCAATGGATACCAGAAGGCTTGTGCATAAAATCCCAATCTAGCGCCTATTCATCCAATATCCCCAGACTAGTTTCTGGCTTGTGTCCTTCATCAGTGAGGAGCTTTGGATCTGAAAGCACTGCACCTATATCTTAAGATCTAATGCAACCCTCCAGCAGCCACCCTTTATCTCTACTTAACTACAAAACTATGAGAATAAAATCTCAATAGCTTATATAGTCATATGGGTCTGATTGGATGAGTAGGCACTAGATGGGGATTTTATGCACAAGCCTTCTGGCATCCATTGATTACTCTGGTTGGCACTGAGTGGTACAACTGTATGGAGAGATTTCTGTTTTAATAACAATTATGTGCTAGCATAAGAAATGGTGATCATGAAATATACAAAAATTGAAAATAGCATTGATTTGTGCTTTACATTTTTTGAATAATTTGTACTTTAATATGTCACAAACTGATTAGGAAATCACATAAATAGAAGACTATCTGTTGCTGTTCTAATTTAAATAGTTTATTAGGTTAAAATTAAAATGTAATAAACTAATAATTATTTAACATATCTACAATATGGTATCATCAATTTTACTTCACTCATTTTTCTCAATTCCAATTTTTTAGATAGATTATTATTTTCATGTTTTTCTTTTTGGTTTTTATTTGGGTAGTTCTCATATCATAAACATCCACTATTATAGAGAGTGGTATAACTGAAACATGATGAGTTTTCAACATGGGCATAGAGATTCAGGAGCTAGATATGTATAACTCACCAAAAGTTATTCACAAAATTGTGAGAGAAGGTGGCTTGCATAGATCCTTGTATTATAGTAGAGCTACTCTGATTAAAAAAAACAATAACTTGACAATATTAACTTCATGTATGACTATGTAAAAAAAAAAAGTACAATAGCTACAGAAAAAATTCACAACTGATTTACATGAAATGCATAAAGAAATATGCTGTTAAACAACAAATATATACATAAAAATGATTGCATAAATACTAATTAAATCATATTACATTCAAGCCCTGAAAGTGATAGTTTAAGCTTTTTAATCCAAGAACTTTTACTCATTGATGTGATATGTTGGACTATTTCCATCATCTATCATTAAATGTTGAATTTGGAATCAATACTCTATCACTTTGCTAAATTAAACACAACAATGTAAACAAGTGAAAGTCCATTACAAAAGGCCATAATATTGATATTATGTGATTATTGAAACAGGCAAAACTCTCCATACAGTAGTGCCATTCAGTGCAAGACAGAATAATCAATGGATGCCAGAAGGCTTGTGCACAAATCCCTATCTAGTGCCTACTGCATCTTATATCCCCAGACTAGTTTCTGGCTTGTGGCCTTCATCAATGAGGAGCCTTGGATCTGAGAGCACTGCATCTAGATCTTAGGATCTAATGCAACCCTCCAGCAGCCACCTTTTATCTCTACTTAACTACAAAACTATGAGAATAAAATTGAAAACAATAATATTTTCAATCTATGCTCATTAGGAACTATAGGTCTGAACTCAGTTCAGTATCCATACATTTTGGTGTCTTTGGTTCTTTAATAACCATAGCCACCATTATCCTACTAGGCAGGATTGGTGATCATGTGATGTTTGGTGGTTTAAAACCAATCCTACCTAGTAGGATAATGGTGGCTATGATTATTAAAGAACCAAAGACACCAAAATATATGAGTACTGAACTGAGTTCAGACCTATATCACTATATAAGCTAATGAGCTTAGATTGACAATATTATTGTTTTCAATTTTATTCTCATAGTTTTGTAGTTGAGTAGAGATAAAAGGTGGTTGCTGGAGGATCCTAAGATCTAGATTCAGTGCTCTCAGATCCAAGGCTCCTCATTGATGAAGGCCACAAGCCAGAAACTAGTCTGAGGATATAGGTTATAGTAGGCACTAGATAAGGTTTTATGCACAAACCTTCTGGCAACCATTCATTACTCTGGCTTGCACTGAGTGGCACTACTGTATGGAGAGTTTTGCCTGTTTTAATAAGTTATGAGCAAGCATAATAAATGGTGATCATGTGATTATCTAGTTTCACACTGATTAAGACATATGGGATCTTTACAATAGATCTAACATTCAATGATAACTAATTGTGAAATAATATAAAGAATAACAATGTGTTTCAAAACAAATACATTTTTATTACATGTCATCGTATGAACTGTTGATCTGAAGATATGGATCGTTAATTAGGCTATTTCTTAAAAGGGTATAAGAGAAATACGATGATAAAAGTGACACATGATGGTAACAAGTACTAGTCATAATGAACAAGCACAAAATTTTGTGTACTTCTATACAATTTTGCAAATAAATATACATGTAATATTTAAACATAACTATAAAAATTTGCCAACATTCTAAAAGTAACCTTGTGTTTAATTCGTTATTAATAAAGATAATGCCTAAATTTTTATTTGCATTTTTTTGTTTTTATTCAAATGCTCAATAACTGAATGTACAAAAGTGATAAATAAATAAGATCAATTAAAAACTTAAAATTAATCAGTTTAAGATTTATAAAAAGAAAACCAGCCCTCAATGCTTATGTAGACAACCCTCACAACTTGTGTAATTTCAAAAAACAAGTAGATTTCATACCTGTGAAATAAAAAGGAGGGAAACATTATACAATAAAGGAGAGAAGATCGAGTATAATAAAAACATGTTAATAATAATAAAAAAGTCAAACTTGAGAGATTAGTGATAAGTATTTGGATATAGACACTAATAAAATGTAAAACAAGCTTCAGCAATGATTGCTTACTTGAGATGGGAACAGTGAAATGCTAATTATCTAGGTTAATTAAATACAGATAACAGTAAATAATTTTCCCAAAAAAGTTAAAAATATTGTGAAAGAATTCAATTGATAGTACAAGATATAAAAGCAGATATGTTCTTTTATCTCAAATAATGAGAACAGTTGATTTTCTTAACCTATTTTAGACCAACAATCGTTTCTTAAAAAACAATAATGTTTTCTTATAGTAAAAATTTAATTTGTTAAACACATTTAAAACATACTATTTTACAAATAATAAAAAAAATCAAAATATAAAATATTAGCAACATTAATTAAGTAAAATAAATATGACACTGGATTAAATAACAGTACATTTCAAGATTTGTATTTGGAGGAAATGAGATGATAAAAGAAATATGTAATTGAAATTATGAAAAGTAATAATTTGTGATAGGTGGTTTAATGGTTTTGCAAATGAACACCTTTAAAAAAAGGTAATGATGCAGGATTAGATGATCTCAGTTATTAGCTTAATAGTTTGATGATGGAAATTATATATATATATTCAAAACCTTTAAGAAGTATAAGAAATGTCATCATATTAAGAATGAAGGTGAATGGGACTAATTACAGATAAGAAAAAGATACAATAGAATTTCAGCTGATTCCTCATATAAAAAAGTTATTTGAATGTTAATAGGCAATTCCTAGAATGATTTGCGACAGAAATTGGAAAAAAGTTATCAGGTCATATAATATCATCCAAAATAATAATAATAATCACACAATGTAACATATAATCTAAAAACAATTTAGTAAAAATCACTGATATGTAAATTCTCAACCTGAAAATAGATTTGGTTAATTAATCAATAAGGTATTACAATCAACTAATATTCCATTGCTTTTGGTATCAGTTTGCTATCTCTTAATAAAATTTATTTTAATATCTCAAATATAGATTTATATTGTGTGATACAAGTTAGCATGTATGAAACATCCATAAACATTAGCAGACGACACCAGACCAAAGCCTGGAAACAGACTCATAAGGGATATCCTCGTTCCCATCTTTAGGTCACTAATCACAATTTATTTTTATCTAGATATTACACATGCCCCACTAAGTTTATGTACATGAACACCCACCTCATCATAATTTTCTTTATTACTCTCTTTGAAAAGATGACAGATGGATAATGTTTGATAGGTATAATATTTAATCAGTTAAATTAATTAAACAAATATATATATATAAATGTAAAAATTAGTTTTACATTAAATTGATTAATCCTATGCTTTCAGAAAATATAATGAAGTGATTTGATCATTATTTAAATTCACCCACAAACAACCCTCTTTCTCCACACTTGTCGATTACAATCAATTATTATCAAACATAGATTCTTTCTCTAAATAAACACTATGTTTGTCTAAATTACATAAATATAAACTAACTAAAAAGAAAATTAGATAATTTTAAAACAAAATTTAATTATCTTTCGTAATTAAAACAGGCAAAACTCACTATACGAATTGCCACTCAATGCAAGCCAGAGTAATCAATGGATGCCAGAAGGCTTATGTATAAAATCCCCATCTAGTGCCTACTCATCCAATATCCCCAGACTAGTTTCTGGCTTGTGGCCTTCATCAGTGAGGAGCTTTGGATCCGAGAGCACTGCACCTAGATCTTAGGATCTAAGAAGAAATGGTGATCATGTGATGTTTATTATCTTTCTTAATATTAATCTTGATTTTTAAATAACATTTTAAAGAATATTTTGTTTGTTTCATTATCTATATGTATATTTGAAAAGCAATAGATTCTAAACATAAGTATAAACAAATCATATTTAGAATAATGTATAATTCATGTTCTTTGGTGGAAGCATAAGTTTGTATTTAAATTGGTCATCTTCCAAGAAAAAGTAAGAAACAAAATAAAATAAACTTTAATTTTTTTTAAAAACTTATTTATAGATTTTTTTATATATTTCAAAGATTTACTTATTAATGCTTATTTAAATATATATTTTTTTGTATTTTAGTATAGCATTCTTTGCACCATTTGATAAATACATAAATTAGAAATTTAGACAACACATACCTTTATACTATTTACAATTAATTCATAAACCAATATTTTAATTGAAAGTATTTCATCCATTTATCAACTTATATATATTATTAGTTTTATATTAATATATTTTATTTAATTAAATTTGAATTTTGTAATTATTTATGTTTTATTAATTACATTATACTTAAACATCAACTTAAAAATCTCTACATAATTCTATTTTCATATTAAATATTCAAGTAGTCAAAATATATAAACATTTATATATTATAATTTATTATATTATTTTAGTAGTTTCCTCATTTACATTTTATTGGTTGCAATATATAAATAATTAAGAAAGTTAAGCTAATGTATTAATACACACTAATTGGTTGTTACTATACTTATTGTAAATTGATAAATAGGCGGTCAACATTATTTGTATTTTTATAATTTATATTTTTTAATTATTATTTTACTAATATTTCATATTAGTAAAATTTGGTATCTCAATCAAGATATAAGAAAATTATTAATCAAATTATATAGCTCTTTTATACTGTTTCAAAAGTAGGGTTCAAATGAGAATAGGCTAAAAATGTCTTTTTCATCGCATGATTTTGTGCCCTTTTCAAATGTTAAACACCGATTCCAACATTAATCAATTATTGAAAATATAACATCTTAGTCTTCTATAATATAGCTGAAGTATATGATTTTTTTATTTATTACAATTTTAAATAATGAATATATAATACAGACTTATCATCTCTTCTATTAATTGCATTATTTTCTTTTGCTTTCATCTAATTATTTCCCTGTATGTCCATACTAAATCATATTGCAATTTCCACAATTAATTTTATAAACAATTTCTTTTTTATATTTCAAATCATCTCTTATTTTATAATTACCTATTAATTTGCTTTTATTTGACCATTATATATTCATGTTTTGATCTATATTTTTATTTTTTAGTGACGTATTATAAATTTTAGGAAAGCATGAAAGTTTTATTCATTTTTTATTAGAGCTGTTATTATTTATAAGATATATTATATAAATTAGGTGGTTTATAATTAAAAAGTGTTTTTAATAATCTTAGGGTTATATGCATAATTGTGTAGTTCAATGAAGTGTTCATTTTGTAAAGTAGCTATATTTTATTTGTATTATAGTTATCATTTTTACATTTAAAATTTTTAATAATTGCCATCTTTTGTATCCATGCTTATATAAAGATATTTTATTTTATATTATATGATTATTTAAATATATATACATATGCTTTCCTTCTCTCTTAATTTATTACTATCTTTTTCATAATTGCATTATAATTTTTTTAAATATTTAATTTTTTAAGAAATATTGTATCATAGGAATATATGAATTAAAAATGCTTGTTATATAACATTCCTTACTATCTGCAATTTTCAGTAATTCCACAAAGACTTGGAAGACAAATGTATGACAAAAAAAGCTTAAATAAATTTATAAATTATTTTTTTAAATATTTAAAAAAAATGTATTTTACATTTTTTATTTGTCTAACATAATCTATTTTCACTTCCATTTATTATATGCTGTGGAGCACATCAGAATTATATGTGAAGATTACAAAAGTTGTCAAATGCAAATACATCTTTTTTTATGCTAATGATAATTTAAATTTTATTATGGCACTTTAATGATTTTATAAAACGGTTTATTGTTTAGTTTCTTGGATGTATATTTTGAATTTCAATATGCAAATTTTTTCTTGCTTCACTAACATTAATACACCCATTTGAAAATGAGAAATTGATTAATTTGGTCAAATACAGGTAGGAAGGAATGATATTATCTTTACCACATCACAGTAGGCTTTTTAAAAAATTTGTAATTTGATTGCACCCATTTTGGTGTTATAAAGAAGTACTTTTTCTTAAAAAATAAAAACAAGAATACACCTCTTGTAATCTAATAAATGCAATTTTTTTATCTAAAAATTTTGCACTCTTCATTATTTAATTTTTCATTAATATTAATTTTTATACTCTTTTACTTACGATTGATTTACAATTTGTTAGCAAAAAAATAATTCACTATTTTTATTTGTAAAATAAAAGTCTTACATAAATTGATAAGTGATATTAATTTCAATATAAAAGGTTGTATATAATTACAATCATTTTTATCTTTATGGTCACACTCACATAATAACAAAAATAGGCAAGAGATTAGCGTTTCCAAAGCATCTCACTGAGTTAAAATTGCTGGAACAAATACCTTTTAGATCTATTATTTGGTAATAGATGAGCATAACATAGAGCACTGTTTAAAAATCTAATACAAATATAAAAACATGTCAAGCGTCGTTAGCCGAGAGGTCATTGCAGCTGCCTTGCAAGCAAGTAGTTGGTTGCAGATGGTTGTGGGTTCGCGTCCCGGCCGATGCTATGACATATGAAAATATATATATAAACATACAATTTTTTTTTAATGAAAGGAAAAATTATTTTTTAATAACTATTATTTCCTCAAGTTCCATTTTTATTGTACATATTTATCCATATGTGATATAATATATGTAAAGAAAAGTAATTAAATTTATGTATGTATATTATGTTTACTAATGTATATCATTTATTCAATCACTTTTCAAGAGTAATAGTCTGTTTATACATATAAATTCATTGAAATCAATCAATCCCTAAACAATACCAATAATAATCTCAATCTGTTGTCAAGGCAACCTCCTTTTAACAATAAAGATGGAAATTCACTTTTGTTTATGGCTGTGTTTATACAGACACTAAAGATTGCAACTTGACTACAGAGTGAAATTATTGGCACAAATAAGTTTAAATAAACCTCATTAAATAAGAAAATATAGCCTTTTCTGAAAGTAGACTACAAATAGTCAATTATAACTTTCAAACTGCACTCCAACAATGTATATATATATAATTGATATATCGGGTGTGGGTATGTTGTATTATTAATTTGCATTATAAATCAATACATTATTAAATTCTTAAAATGGGAAAAATTAATATGATTTGAGAATCTAAACATTTTATAAAAAGTTTTTAAAAAAAGAAACCAATGAAAGGTTACTATTGTTTTATGACATTTCCCCCCCTTAATTTTAATAAATTATACATATTATTATCCACTTATTGCCACTATCATCTTAATGCATGTTCTCTTCCCTGCATCTGAGTGTACAATATAGTACATCAAAATATAATGGTTAATGCAAAAGATGGTAAATACTTATACTTTTAAATGTGTTTTGTTTATAAACACATTTTATCCAAATGTTCTCAAAAGATATTCATAAAACAAAAGAATACTAAATGATATTCATTACCCAAACAGTATTTTGTACATCAATTGGCAGGATTAAAGATCCTCAAGTGAAAAGAAATAATATTTTCTTGAAAAAAAAAAGTATTTGGTTTCATTTTTCATATACTATATTAAAAAAGTAGAAAATCAAGGTAAATAGGTTCAGTTGTTATTAAATTTGATTTGTTGCATAATTAGCTTACTACTTTTAATTCTAATAAACATCACATGATCACCATTTCTTATACTTGCTCTTAACTGTTATTGGGTGGCAATATATATAGAAAGTTTTGCTTGGTTTAATTTACTTTTCTTTTATTAAAAATGTATTTCTGGTCTAATTTACATAGGAAGATGCAAAAGAAGCCAGAATTGTTTTCTAGTAGAGGAGCCCATTATAATACATATTTCTGCTACTTGATGCCCTTTTGTGGGGACCCTTCTGCATGTCTGCTGACCAGTATTAATACCACATAGTATATATTTTTTGTTAAGCCCATCTCATTTATTGATTTTTAAGATGGCAGAAAAGTTGAAATGTGAAATTGTTTTCTGTTAAGGGAAATAGTTATAATGCTTGAAACAGTTTACAAGCAAGTTGTTCTGTGGAAAACACAAATTTATGAATGGTTTAATGGAAGAGTTTGAATCCACCATGTCCCAAAAAAGCACGATGAGTAAAGTTTAATGGCAGGAAGACAATGTTGACTTGTTTTGTTGCAAATAGCATTAATAATTCAGAATCATTCGTACTGATTAGGTATTTTACCCACAAGTTTTAAACATTTTCATGATGGGGTGAGATGAAAATATCCTGAATTGTGGCAAAATGGGGAGTAATGACTTCACCATAACAACATGCCAGTGCACAAAGCATTAAGTGTGAAATAATTTTAATCAAAATGGCATAGCCCTGTTTATCCATATGCCATATTCACTCAATTTCATTCCATGTGACTTTTTATTTCCTCAAATGAAACAAGACCTCAAAGGAAAACATTTTGCAGATATGAAAGAGGTGACAAATAAACTGGGAAGCATTAAAAAACATCACATTGCAAGAGTTTCAGGACTTCTTTGAAAAGTGAAAAACACATTTAGTCCAATATACTGCATCATATGAGTAGTACTTTAAAGGAGATTCAATTTGTAATACCTAAAAATAAATACAGGTTTTTTTTTTTATTACAAAATTCTTGTTTCTTTTGAGTCCCACCTCATACAGGATATCAATAAATTGTTCATAACAAACTTTAATAATTTTGTTTCTATATATGTTATCTCAAATAGAGGATAATATAGGGCAATAGTAATTCCAAGATTTAAATATTATACAATGGAATACAATAGTTAAGATTGTATATTTAAATAATGTATCATTGGTGAGCTATCATCCTTAGTTAAAAATACTTACACAGAGACTCAAAGGTTAAAAAGCACTCAAACAGACCATTATAAGTTAAAGGTACCCCAACAGTTCTTCATACAGGAATACTAAAAAAAGCATTATTCTTTAGGCTAGTAATGAGAATTTGAATAGTTTTCTGCCTCTGTTTACTTTTAGTTAAGAACAGCTAGATAGTCGTTTTGGATATGAACTGGCTATCAGAATAAAAAAATCTTAGGTGTGTTATTAAAACTGGAAAAAATATTCAAATTATATTTGATCCAAGCCATATGTGCTATTACTGCATCAAAACCAAAATTAAAAGCTCATTTATTCTCAGTTCAAAAATAAGATTGCCATTTATAAATGATTCGATAATTAGATATTGATATAAATACTGTTAATTAAAATATAACAGCTTTATATATTCAATCAATCTCATATTTATAAATTAACAGTTTGTTTTCATAAATATATTTGCACAAATTTTTTTTATTGTAGATATATATAAGTATGCATGTTAGCATTTATTTATCACATAGTATATATATATAAACTTTTATTAAAAACACTTTTATTTCTTTTGCACTAAAAAGCCAAAAATAATTATTTTCTTCAATCATGATTGGGTTTTATATTTAACTTGAAATAACAGCACACAGTGTCCAGAAATTAATTAATTCAACCACTTGTAACTTTCTGGACATCCCACACTTTTATTTCAAGTTAATTATAAAACCCCCAATTATCGTTGAAGAAAACAATTATTTTTTTGACTTTTTAATGCATAATAAATAAAAATGTTTTTATAAAATATTTTTTCTATATAATATTTTTAATTTTTTTAATAATTATTCCTATTTAAAATGAAGAAACCAAATGATGTAGCAATCTGTGTAACATTTTAAAGGAAATTTGCAGCATATTAAAAATCGATTCCAGTATTAATTTGTTTATTAAAAGCAACATTTTAAAAAATACTTTTATAATCAAGAAAAAATAAAATTGAATCAATTTTAAAAGAAACGTTTACAATCAATAATTCTATTTTAATTGATTATTAACACATTTTAGTATAACTGTTTTTTTAAAATTAAGTGTTTAAAGACTATATCGCCCTCTTGTGTGCATCACTGAAAACTTACTGAACTGATATCAATATGTTTAAAATTTGGTTCCCCAACATTCTTACTGAAATAATTCATTGTCATATATTGCATTGTCATTGATTTTTAATACATACAAAATGTGAAGAAAATTCATTTGATAGAAGATTAAAATGTGATTATAAAATTTACTCTAAGAATACATTTAAAAATAAAATGATTCACATATAGTATCTTTATTTTAATTTGAAGAATTTTAAAGAAGAAATAAAATGCAACAGATACATTGACATATCGTACAATGTGAAAAATATATATGTATATTGTTGGTGACAATTCATACTTACATAAATGCATATGTATCCATACACATATGTAAAAATATAATATATTTTTCCAGGATCTTGCCTATTAATATTCAATAAACATGACAATTTTAGTAGCAATTTTTTATATATTATTGTGAGTAGACCAAATATCAAGCATGTGAATTATTATTTTTAAATTCGATTAATACTTCTAATTTTTCAATTATTTATTTATTTGTTGAAAATTTATAAATGTAGTGATGAAATGACATTTGGAAATAAGGAAACAATAGCATTATATCATTCCTGTTCATATGTAATCAACTTGCAGACACTGCATAGAATATACACGCTATCTATAAATTTTACATGTCTTCATAATTTTATTTCTATAGAGATGATCTTAGATGGTTTATAATAACTGGTATAAATGATTTAGAAATTTCTTTTTCAAGACATGCATAACCAATTAACAATACTGGAGAAAGTAATATGTATATTCTATAATTGTGAGAAATAAAATCAATTACTGAAAGTAAATAGATTTCCATATTTATTAAAGAACTGGATGAGCTATGCTTGTCTAATTAAGTTATAAAAATATCTTAATCTATATTATTTATTATTGTAAACTATTTTAAGATAGCTTCTATAATAATGTATTGACAACTATAAATTTATATATATACATAAATAAAATTGAAAATAATATAACATTAAAATACTAACTAAAGACATATTTATATTAAAATTCTCACATGACCATTGTTTCATCCATTAACAAATACCTTCTCAAGTGAAATTCAACTAGATACAAACAACATATATTATATATATATATATATGCAAACCAGAAATATCCTTTTCATAATTCATATCAAAAATTACCCATTTTTAATATCAAATGAGATATATCTTCATGAGATTGATGGCTTCAGATTCAAGAAAATTAATCATCAGAATTTCTTTGACTCTTCTTTTTAATTTTTTTTTTCCATAAAAGGTAGCTTATGTACTGTCAAATATTTTATGACCTGTATTCATCTCATGAATGTATAACGTGGAGTTACGATACCCATTTTTAACTTTACTCTGATGAATTTTAACCCTTTCATTAAGACTTAATTTACTTTGAGCTATATAAAAATATTTATGACAACTACAAAGAACCTTATACGTCTATTTCTAGTATAATTTATAAAATTTATTGTAAATCTCAACTTATTAACCCTTTTCAACAAACTTGTAATTCATAAACATTCTTTAATCTAGAGTTTGGTTGAAAAAATAACCAATTAATAACATAAACTAATTAATAGCATTGAGCTAAGCTTTGAAAAAACACTGCCAGAATCATAGAGCTGAATAAAATTATGCAGTACAGGTAGGCTTATATATATGTAAATGAGACCCAATATGCAAATAAGGCAATTTGATATTCCATTTTCCAGGCAATGGAAAACACAATTTTTTTTTTGTTGATGGAATGTGGATCCTTTGCAATTGGCCAAATCTCTTTGTATTTTATTTTCCTATTATGTCTTTCTGAGCAAACTGTTTTAACATTGGATAGAGAAAATGTATGACCCATGATGCATATCTATACAAAAGAGCTAAACAAGACTAAATACAGATCTATCTTTGTTGACCATGAATGGTTTGCTTAGAAGGAGACAATAGGAAAAGAAAGTACAAAGAGGCTTGGGCAATTGCAAAGGATTCACATTCCATCAACAAAAAAGATTCGTATGTTCCATTGTCTGGAAAATGGAATATCTAATTGCCTTATTTACATAATGAGTCTCATTTACATATTATATAAGTGTACCTGTACTGCTTAATTTTATTCAGCACCACAATTCTGGCAGTGTTTAGCTGAAAGCTAGCTCAGTGCTATTAATTAGTTTATATTATTAATTGGTTACCTTTTCAACCAAACCAGAAGTTAACGAGTGTTGACAAATTCCTTGTGGTTGTCATAAAATTTATATAGATTAAAGTAAATTAAGTCTTAATGAAAGAGTTAAAGTTTATAAGAGTAGAGTTATAAATAAGTATCATAATTCGCTTGTATATTAATGAAGTGAATACAGATCATAAAATATTTGACAAAGCAGAGATTATCTTTTATGAAAAAAATGAATTAAAAAGGAAAGTCAAAGAAACTGATAAATTTTCTTGAATCTGAGGCCATCAATTTCATGAAGACATTTTTTGATATTAAAAATGGATGATTTTTGAAGTGAATTATGGGAAGACTATTTCTGTTTTGTATATATATGTTGCTTGTATCTAGATGAATTTCCCTTGAGAACGTCATGGTTGCGAGAGAATCTTAATATAAATTTGCTTTTCAGCGAGTATTTTAATATTATATGATTTTTTTTATTTTACTTATTTATCATTACTAGTATAGAGTTAGGCAGTATTGAATTTTGTACACACATAAAGTATTCATATATATAATTACTTTCAAAAAATGGTACAATTTTAAAAACAATAACTGATTACTTTCCATAATTTCAAATCCATTTTTCCTCCTTTAATTCTTCATTTTTGTTTCCTCCATCACTGTTGAATTTTTTAACACAATAAAATACAAATTTTTAAATACATATTTATCCTAAATTCATATCTTTGAAAGATTACAAAAGTATTTTATAGTGTATGTACATATTCATTGACATTTATTACTTTTTAATCTCGACGCAACTGATTACCAAACATCATTTATCAAAGCAGAAATTATTCCATTTCTTTCAATTTCAGATTAAAAGTAAACAATACATTTTTTATTACTAACTTATGCATAATACTTATTTTTTCTTAATATTTCAACTCCATTCATGCACAATATCTTAAATTTAATTGTGACTTAAGAAAAATATAAATCTTATTTATTATAAATAAAAAATAATATGGTTTGTTCATTCATATAATGATATAGTGCTTTTAAATGGATAGTAGTAAATGCTATAAATAATATTTATTTATAACATTAAAATATTAGCTGTTCTATTTGTTTTAAAATATTCTATTATTATTTGTATATACTATAAGCACTATTCTTCAATTAACAATAACAAAGCCAATAACTTAATGTGGTTTACTAAAACAAATATTTTTTTATTTTAAACCAAAAAAAAATAAAAAGTTTTCTTAATATCTAATATATAAGTTCTGCCATTCATTAAAATGTTGAGATTTTGATAAAATAATTTTTCAGTATTTGATCTTTTTGAAGAAAGTCTCCAGAAAAAAATCAATTTAGGTAATGAAATATTAATATATGAATTCATAATAAACCAGATTTTTACATTCTTTAAAAAAATCTTAATATATATATATATGGTTAATAGTTAGGTAGATCATATAACATTTGAGCCCTCTAATGGCAGAAATAACAATTAACAATTCCATTATTTTTTTTTCTTTACATTGTTTGGCTACAGAATCAATCCTGAAATTTTTAGGTTTGAGTCCACTATTTGACAATTGCATTAAATTGCATATAACAACAACAACAAAAAATTATATTAAAACAATATAACATGATCTTTTCAAATAGAAAAATAAACACAAAATACTCCAGGCAAAAAAAAAAAAAAAAAAATGAAAATTAACTTCTCATTTAATAAATTTAACAAAAAATAAATAATGCATATTTTATAAATACATATTTACAATTAAAAATACCATTTTTTTTACAGGATTCATCTGAATTTTTCTTTCCTAAATTAAAACAACTTAATAATGTAAATAAATAAAGAGTACACAAATAACAATAATACTGAATGCACAAACTTACAATGATAAGAATACAAAAGTTGACACCCGGATAATCAGCACTCTACTGTCATACTTTAAAATGTAAATTTTAATCATAGTTTTGTAAGATTATGCAGTTAATAAATAATAAATTCACTTTTACTATTGTTATCTAATCATGAGGTGGCCATCTTAGATTTAAATTCCAAATATAATACAATTTCATAATTTAATGTGACTGCTTACATGTGTATGCACAAGATTAATGAGAATTTGTAAATTTTGTGAAGATACTTTAATAAGTTATGTTGGAATAAAATATGGCAATCAATTACTATCAATGATAAATAGACATTATTGCCTGACAATCTCCTCTTAGCAAAAATATTCTTTCTTTTTTTTTCATATGTCATAGCATCTGCCGGGACGCGAACCCACAATTGTCTGCAAACAACTACTTGCTTGCAAGGCGGCTACGATGACCTCTCGGCTAACAACGCTTGACAAAAAGAGTCTTTTGTACCAACAAGCTTATCTTTTATCAGCCCTTCAATGGCAAATATTCTTGCACCAATCAATTTTTGTCTTTTGCTAGAAAAATAAAAATATTAACATATATTTGACTGTTAAAATTAATTATAAAACAATTCAAAACATAATATAAACAATAATTTGCTTCAGAGCCTTCCAGTGTAAGAATCAGATATAGTATTGCATCAATATCCCATAATAATATCTGGCTACTGATTGCCTTCAGCAAAGAGCAGAATGGTTATGTGGATATAGCACTACCATCTGGTATCTAGTGATTATTCAAGCTTACAGTTGGTGGTGCTGGAATTCAGTAAATTATTGCCCCTTTATAAAATCTACAATGCTTTGCTTGGTTTATGCAATTCAAAATAATTTAAATATTCATCTTATTGTTATGTATTTGTATATAAAAAAAACCATTCTCATTTCAGCATTTTTCTAGTAAAGATCTATTTCTATAACGATCAGTGGTGGATAACGACAAGCGTGTTTTTATAATTATTTCAATTTTGATTTATACATATTTTTTTCCTGTAAATAATTTGTTGTTTTAATTATTAAGCATTTGGTTTCTATATGATTAGTCTAATTTGATTCTTTTTGTAAAATTTATATTTCTCTCAAGAATTTTAATGAATTATTTAGTGACTGAATTTACAAACATTATTTCAAATTAGCAATTAATTATTTACGATCAAGTACAACCACAGAATTATTTTTTACCTATGTTAAGCTACTGAATTACAAAGCCATTGTCAAAAAATAATTTAATACATGTAACTTGTATATTCAGTATATACACTATCAATAATTTCAGTTTATAAGCTTGATTAATAAATAATCAGTAGTCAGTCCTTGTTTCCAACATATGTAAAATATTTCATTTTTGCTGTATGTTTTCAATATCCTATTTATAGTCTGATATCAGTGGCATAATTATTTTTTAGCCAATAAAATCAATATCATAAGAATGCATTTCAAAGAGTTCACTGACTAATCGAAAAAAAAAAAAAATTATTTTACTAGAATTTGTTTGTGGAGAATTATGTATATAAACCAAAATTAAGGCAATTATTATGAAGATGTAATTCCTACACCTGCTCTAGTTTTATGTAATCTGTAGCATCTAACAAATCAATCATAAGAATTTTAATTAAAATATTCTGTCTTTTTATATGAAAACCTATTAATTTTGATATCTATCAATAATATATTAATTTGAAGTACTTCTACTTTATACCTTATTGGTCACAATCAATTTTTAAATCAGACTTCTTTAAAACAATGTAATAGTTATCATCATAATCAATCACTATCAACATAAAAAGTGATTATCATAAAGAAATCATCAAATCCTTACTAATATTTTTTTCTAATTTCCACTGGTCATGTGTTAATCAAGCTAAAGCTTAATCATATGTATTATATTAATATATAATCATATGCAATTTATCTAAACCGCTTCAAACACTTTTTAGCAAAACTCTTTATTTGTATATATACATACACCTATGTTTCTACTGACCTGCAGTCTTCTTCAGAGCAAGTCTAATAACTCTTTATTTGTACATATACATACACCTACATTTCGACTGACCTGCAGTCTTCTTCACAACAAGTCTATTTTGATAGACTTGCTCTGAAGAAGACTGCAGGTCAGTCGAAACATAGGTATATGTATATGTACAAATAAAGAGTTTTGCTAAAAAGTGTTTGAAGCAGTTTGGATAAATTGTATTTATAGAATATTACGGCAAAAATAAAGAAAAGTGTGAGTTTGGTAATATTTATATAATCATATGTATTATATTAATATAATATTAAACATAGAAGAACAATTATTTGTTAATCCTACTATAAAATTACAGTATTATATAGATTTTAAAAAGAACCTTTTTTAGTACTGCATTACTTATCAATATGTAATATCTATTTAAATAAATAAAAAAATATATAAATAACTGATTAAGTTATAAATGCAACTGCACTTTATTATTGCACCTATTTATATTTTCATATTTACCTGTATTTAAAATTGCAACCATCTTCCTTGATTATTGCAAATAGAAGTATATACTTTTATTTCTTGTCTTCAAAAAATGTATATATGATTTAGGTTTTTTTTTTTTACTTTGATTCATTAAATTAGTGATATATAATTAAAATGTATTACTCCTTTTGGGCCCTTATTATGGCCAAAATGTGCAAATAAAAAAATACATATTTAATTCAGAATAATAATTAGGAATTACAAAGATATAAAAGGGATGATTAAATACAAATAGAAGCTGCACATAAAACTAACAGTTATTATGTATTGTACTTTCCAGCTACTAAAAAAATAATAACTGTATTTTTATTCTATTATCTTTATTCCAGATTTTTGAATTTGAATAAAAGACTCCTGTTAACATTATTTTTAATTGTAAAGTTTTATAAAATTATTTTAGAAGAGAAGTAGAAATAAATATTTTGAATAAATTTTAATTGGTATTTTATTTATCTTACATGATATTTTAAAAATAGGTAAAGAGCATTATTAAATTTCTGATTACATAATAAAATGGTTTTCTCTCTTTTATGTTAGAATAATGTAAATAACATAATTTGTGCTATGTTTAGAATAATGTAAAGTATGCTAAATTAAAAATAAATAAATTGAACTACATTATTTATGAAAATAAAAGAAAGGTATACATGTTTAGTAAAGTAAAAATATTTTCTGATAAGATAAGCATGCTTAAAGAAGAAAATCAAATTAAAGATTAATTAAGCTGATGTAATTAAATATTGGTTCCTACTCCAAATGTAGAATAGCATTTATAGCAACTAGATTGATCTACAAATTTCCATGACTATAGCATTACTACCAGGGAATGGTCTGGAATAGGATAAAAGTTCACCTGTGAGAAGAATTAGGGTTTGCATACCACACTTGCATTGTCAGAAATGATATGTTTGCAATCAAGGAACTACAAGCCTCGAGTGTTCAAGAGAGCTTAGGGATTTTTATAGACCATACCCCGGTAGATTATGATTTAGTATGTTTCCATGGTTAACTATTATATAAGTATTATAGCCCCCATGGCTAAGTATTTTGTAAGTATTATATGTAAGCATTATTAATATTATGTGTAACTGCTGTTAAATATTACTTTATTATTGTTAATTTGCTGGCAAATATATATCAAGGTTAATTATTCAAATTTCTTATATTTATTTCTGCTTATCTATCCATCTTCACCATTCTTGCAGTACTCACAATGGCGATATACAGCAGAAAAGTGACACAGTCATTGACAGGATAGAATTTGAACTGTAATTTGTACTATAGTAGTCAGAAATAGGATTAGATCAGTAGGTAAAATTTTGTAGGCGTTAATAGGTTAAAACTGGCTTGGCGAATCAGCCTACTGCGAAGTTAGCTTGATAATCATGTAATTTGTTTTTATACGTATTATTAGTTATTAATGTAGGTTAGAATATTAAAATGGTATCTGTGCCACAAGTAGCAATAAACAAATTTAACGTTAATAGTTCTTTCGATTGATCAATCTGCCTAACAGAATTGTTTATGACCCCATTAAAATTGTCAAGTTGTTGTTATGCCAGCCAACACATAATTAAAATTGCAAATTGGGTATGCAATCATAGAAATCCATAGAAGCTGCTATACTCAGTAATAGTAGAAAAACTAAACAATTATTTCAGTCCTCAGCTCTCAAAGCACTAAGCATGGTTACATTTTAGAAATAGATGGCAAAATAAAGAGGATTACATGACTATAATCAGGCATTGAGGGAACTTGCTAAGAGTTGTAAATATCAGCTTTGATGTAAATATGGAGATGTCCTTAAGGACGCTCTGCTTGAACAATTACTTTGGGGGATGTCAGATGATAGGCTTAGACAGCAGTTATTGACCTCAAGAGACACCTTTCGAGGGGGTAATCAAAATGGGAATAGCTCATGAAATTGTAATTGACCAATCAAAAGAGAAACAATGAAGGTAGTGCATTTACAAGAAAATCTGAGAGTAAGAATCAGTCTGCTAAGAGTAATATGAAATAAATAGTAGATTATTGTTATGGGAAAAGGGCTACATGCCACTGAAGTGTAAATGAAACAAGGATCATTGTAGAGCTTGTGGGAAAATTGGTCATTTAGAAATGGTATGTAGGTTCAAGGGGAAAACAGAATGCAGTGGCTCAATCATCATCTCCCGCCCCCTCCAAAAAAAAAAAGCAAAAATGTGAAATTAAAAATACTCAGATTATGAAAATGTCAGTAGAGAATGACTTCAAATTAAATTTTAAAAAAGGAAATATCATTAAATGTGTAGTCATACTATCAACAGCCCTGAAGTTGGGATTAGAGAAAAAAGATCCACCCATTACTTATAAAGTTAGCTGGAATAATGAAGTGATAGACAGCAAAAAAATAGCAGGTTGGACAAAAGCTAATCAAAGTTATAAACTGCTCATCAAGTGGATCAGTAAGAGTGGACCTAATCATCAGCCCCCAAGATACTTCATAAAACTATATAGAGCATAAGAGAGACTGTTTATAAATAAAGGCATGTATGTTAATGGACAATAGGATAATAAGGTCAAAGAATGGCCATTGTCAGGATTCTTCATTTGATTCATCAAGAACATCCTGTAGTAGTAAGGGCTAAAGACTCACGCATAACTATGTACAGAGCTCAGAATCAATATAGATATAGAGCAATTCGTGAAAACCTGTGAAAAATGCCATAGGACCACAAAAATCCCAGAAAAAATTGTATTGCTTGGCTTCTAGCTGAAAAATGTTGGAGCAATATTCACAAAAATCATGCTAGACCATTAAACAGGCAAATTTTTTTGGTGTTGATTGATGCCTACTCAATGTGGATGGAGTATAGGATTGTTAAAAAACCTTAGCACTGAAAAAACAATTGGAAAATTAAAGGAAACTTTCACTTTTCTATGGTTTCCCCAAAAACATTGGTGTCAGACAATGGCACCAGCTTTACATCCAATAGATTTAAGGAATTCTTAAATGAATGAGGGATTAGACATATTTCCATGCCTCCATATTATCTGGAGTTAAATGGCATTGCAGAAAAGGCAGTACAAACATTAAAACAAATATACACAAGGAAGGGACTGCAAATACACAAGAAATCTTGTATACTGCTGCACTATGGCTGAGATGATGTTTGGGTGAAAAATCTGAATAAAGCTATCATTCACTCAGATAAAAAATTTTGAGTTTGACAAAAACAAAAGTGTGGAAAGACAATGCTGACGGTGAAAAGGTCTGGATCAGAGACATTATTGGAAAACCCTAAGTGAAAGGCATAATCAAAAACACTTGTCAAATCAAATAGTAATCATCGAGACAGAAAAAGGGGAACCTATGTGGAAGCATGTAAATCATGTTAGGTATCATAGAGAAGAAATCAACCGAGACAGAAATATTGTCATATCAGACATTCCAAATTATGTGGAGAAAATCTGAAACAATGGAAGTGAAGAGCATAAAGAAGAGAAGAGCAATACAAGGAATAATAATATATCTATGTAAAGCTCAAAGAACTAAGTAGGAACTTAATTATCTTAAAGATTACATGAAACTTCAGAAGCTATAATTTCTGATGAGGAGGAAATGTGCTATGTTAGAATAATGTAAATATAAATTGTGCTAAGTTAAAAATAAGTAAAATGAATCAAATTATTAAATAAGCTTGCTTAAAGATTTCCATTGATAGGAAATAATTATGATTCAAGGAATAAATCAAATTAGAGATTAATTAAGTTTATATAATTAAAGAACTGGTTCCTATTCCAGAAATAGAATAGTATTAATAGTAACTACACTGATTTAGAAAGTACAACATTGCTATCTGGGAATGGCTTGGAACAGGATAAAATCTCACCTGTGAGAGGAATTGGAGTTTGCGAGCATACTCGCTTTATCAGAAATGATACATGTTGTATCGAGGAAATGCAAGGCTCAAATTTTCAAGATGACTATGGATGTATCCAGTGAACTCCACAACTGAAAGTTCAAAAGTGGACCTAGAGACTTTTACAGGCCACACAGGCCTTATTAAGATTTAGTATGCATCCATGGCCGAGTATTTTGTGACATTTAATATTACTTTATTATATATAAATGTTAATATTATGTATAGACATTATTAAATATTATTTTATGATTAATAACTTGTTGGAAAATAAATGTCAAGATTAGTTACTCAAATTTCTTGTGTTGTATTTATTTCTGCTTGACTGTCTACCTTTATCATGTCCGCAGTGCTCGTGGTAGTGGTTTACAGCATTCTCTTTATGTACAAATATATACTTATACACATGTGTAATTGAATATTATATTCACTCCTTCAATCCTAGTTATAAATATTTAACAATCATTCAATGTAAAATCTTCCAAACCAATCTTTCTCACTATATAATTAATAATGTCAAAACTAGCTTGTTAAAAACAAGTTGACCAAAAAACAGTTAAGATCAAATTCCCAAATTAATCCAAAAAAGAAACTGAGGTCAAACCAAAAGCCTTCAATCAAAAGATTAAAGTGAGGTACTTGCTTCACCTAATAAACAAGCATAAGTCTAGACTCAATATATGCTATATATAAGCAAGGAAAAAGAAATGTATCTACATTTAATGAGCCAATGCATGACTTAGCCAAGATGGATCAATATCCAGTTATTGTGATTCTCTAAACAAAAGTTGGCAACCTAATCTTGCCTAGTATATTTCACCAGAAATCCTAGCTTATCTGGTGAGCTAATGAATTGAAACACCTAAAACATCCCTAAAAAATAATCAGATATTTTTATTTATATATATATATAATTTCAATTAATTTGGAAAATTAGTCATGTACGTAATGTGGTATTTAACTATTTAATGCTTCAACATTCAAATCTCACAAGTAAAGGTAATTAATATCCACATTATCCTAATCTGTTATGTGAGATATAAATATTGAAAATTTAATGACGAATATCATATATGATTGCTTGCATAAATCTTAAAGTTCTAATATTCAAATTGGCTGTAACTAACCATATAAGTAGAAAGGTTTGATTATTATTTCTGTGAGGATTTCAGGTGTTTCAAACTTTTAACTTATTTGATGAACCAGGATTTCTGATATAATTGTATATATAATGAGAGATTGGTCTGAAAGATTTTGCACTGAGTAAGTTCAGGATTTATAATAAGGAAAAGTGCATCAAAAATTTGAGACATGCAAGTACATATCAGATGCTTAATTAATTATTACACACACATATATATATATACACATATAAGTAGTGTATATATACCCACATATTTATATAAAGTATATATATATTAACATATATACAAATTATTCACAATAAAATTATAATTATTTTTTTTTATTTTAGAAATTTTAGCATATTTAATTTTGAAATAAAAAGAATAAAGAAAGATTAAAATGCAATTTTATGATCTGCATTTAAAAATAAATATTTTATTATATGTAATGTAAAGGAGATAATTAAAAAAAAAGTGTATAAGCAAGATGAATATTTTTATTTATTTATTTATTACAATTACATACATTACTAGTAACAATATGCTTTTGCACTTCTTTTTAAATAACGTTCTCATTCCAAAAATATTAGTAATAAAAGACCAAAAGATATTCAATAATCGGTGGGATTTGCAATCAGAGGTGGGATTAATTTTTTTTATTCTTTCTCATCAATTTATATTCTTTTTTAATGTATTTGTAAAGAATGTTTCCATTTTTATTATTATTGAAAATGCTTAAAAGCTAAATTAAATTTTATATTAACGAAAGTAATCAAATGGGTTGTTGTTTAGGAGATCATGTGATATTCGAGCACCGGTAGTGACAAATTGACTTTTGATCCATCATTCTTAAACTCAAGTTCATCACTGTATCAAACTGCAAAGAGTATTTTTAATAGATATAGCTATATAATTTTTAACAGCTATTGACCATTTTCATTAAGTATAAACGCCATATTCTATTTCCTTTACAATTTTAGTTTGTCATTTAAATTATTTGTTTTTTTTTCTTTATATGATTAGGATAAACTATCGAAATCATTGGAGAGGATTTTTATTTTAAAATTAATGTTTAAGTTCAGCAGTCCAATTCACTTTAAAATAGGGGGTGGTGGTGTAGAATTAATGTTTAAATTTCAGCAGTCAAATTCACTTTCAAAATAGGGGGCGGTGGTGTAGAAGTCATTTGAAATGCTGATTATTTCATTAACTAGATTATTTGGTTACTTGGCGATACTATTATTTAGATAGGATATTGCAAACATTATAATAATTTTGATGAAGGAAAAAATTAATCAAATATAGGATTAATGATTTATCCTTAATATTTAATTATTACACAAGATACTTAAAGATTATTTTATTTGTGGAACTGATTTAATATTAATTACATCATTATTTTCACTATACAAATTTTAATTCACCAACAACATCTAGTTAATTCTATCATCATTTCTACAAAAAACAACAATTTCATCACTGATCTGTGTAGTGGTCAGAAATTTGGCATTCTAAGCATATTGCTGTGAAGAATATATACATAATTATTCTATCAGCCAAACTCATATTTAAATTTTGTAGAAATTATCCTTTCTGGAATGAGCAAAGATTAACAGCCCTTATTCATTATCAGCTGACCTTCTCAATAGTCCACTGTGTGAATTATTATAGATGAAATTTTGCAACAAGACTATTTATTGACTCTTAATGCAATCTATTAATATTTACAGGGGCTTCCTTTTTGACTTCAATTTCTCATGAATACTTTAGATTAATTTTTCATTATGTCATGGTTTGTAAAATAATAAAAATATATATTAACCTATTGTACTGTTAGTTTAGAGTTGTGATAAGAGTGGCTAAATATTCCGGGATCAATTATTAGCTGAGTAAGGTAAAAAAAAAAAGTCAATTGAAAGGAATTATTATGCTCAGATTATCACATGAATGCTCAAATGTCACATGACCTCCTGAGCAATTACTGACACAAATACTTATTTTATAATCCTAGGATACTGAATTTATGGTAGAGTCTGAATAATAGTGCAGCAAAAGAAAAACAAATAATTACTTTAAAGATCAATAGTTTTCTTCAAGATTTTATATTATCTTGTTAATTTGGAAAACTGGGAGTATATATATACTGCAATAAAACACGAATTGCACCAAATTTAACAAGAACAAAAAAACAACATATGAGTTTGAACTTATAATTTACATTTTGTTATAATTCCAGAAATAAAATACATATATTATAAATGAATAATCCAAGAAGGCCAACCATATGAAAAGATGTGTTTAGTACAGAGGAGGAGGTAAAACAAACAAATGGATCAAAAATTTTCTAAATAAATTTTGAATAATTAATATAAAAATAAATTTATGCTCTCAATATATATATATTAAATTTTAAAAAAATCCTAATCTTGAAAGTGAGGCTAGTTTACTTTAGATCGTCTTTTGGCGCTTGGACCAACATTCTTGAGTCTTTGTTTATACATATGCTTCATTAATATATACATAGCTGTAAAAACAAACAAACAAAAAAAATCAAAATTAAAAAAATTAGAATTTTACTACTAATAAAACCAGACAGAATATAAATAAATAAAAACAGCTATCATAATATGCAATTATAAATACAATGAAAATGTTTTTACAGAAAAATAGGTTAAAAATGAAGCAGCATTTAAATAGCCCATTGCAGGAGCAAGGCCTTTTCAGCATATTTCAACTAAGCAGAAAATGAAGAGAAGACAATATTCAGCAAACTAATCAAATGCTAGTGGTAAAGATTTATTTCCCTTGTGCCCATTACCTAAATGTAATCACATATTAAAAACTAACTAATTTGAAGATTAGTTAGGGCAACTACCTAAAAAAAAGAATTAAACTTGAATTTCAAAAAGTTTCACTTAGATTCAAATCCCAAGATCGTGGACATGGTTGATGGTTGCGTTAAGTGTTATGATAAAAGATAGCTTCTTATCACTGGCAAATGCTATATATAAAAATGGTACTTTGGTAATATACCTGCTATAGTTTGCAATATGTTTAAAATAATGCCTCAAAAAGATGTACGGACTAACTTTATTGATAAAATCTGTCTGTAAATCCTGTGGAGGTACTATTTTAAAGATAGTGCAAACTTAAAATAATATGTTACCAAAGTAATATGTCCTACCACAAATAATACCAAACTTCAAATGTAAAGAAATAATGGAGAGATATATTTATTATGGAAAAAGAAAAAAAAACACATTATGATACTAATTATAAATTTATTTAAATGCACATTGATTACATAAGTAATATTTATTAAGGCTGTAACCTCAAGAATGTGCACATAAAAATGCAATAGTAGGGACCTCTACAGGTCTTAACCACAAGCTTACTGTAGAGGTCCCTACTATCATATTTTTACGCACACATTCTTCAGGTTACAGCCTTAGTAAATATTAATTATGATACTAAATAAAAGCAGGTAGTTGTGAGTTTTTAATATGGTACTTTGTGACTTCAAAAATATCCCCCCCTCCCCTGCATAGTGCATAGTACAGTACTAATCACCCATCAAGTGTAATACCAAATTTCAAATCTAAAAAAAAAAACATCTTATTTCTAGTAATATAAAAAAAAACCATGAAATTTTTTTTAAATGGTAAATTGTAACATAAAATTTTAGCTTTACATGTTTTTAAATCTAAAAAAAAATGGTGAACTGTAAGTTTAACTTTGAATTAAAACATTTTTAAAAAAAACAAAAAACATACATAATGTTTTAGCAAAAAAAAAACAACCCTCAAATATGTAAAGTTTTAGCTGTAAATGTATTTTTCAATATAAACCCCTCTTTTCTTCTAAAGAGTAAGCTTGTGGTTAAGACCTGTAGAGGTCCCTACCTTCGCATTTTCAAGCACACATACTTAAAGGTTTATTGCCTTAGTAAATATTACTTACGTAAACAATGTGCAGTAAAATAAATTTATAACCACATTACTTATAAATGATGCGAGAGATATATTATATTGTTTGGGGGGTGGGGGTGGTAAAAAGTCACTGTGGCAGATGGAATCATTTAATATCTTCCAAAATGGAAAGGATCAGTTTATTTGACATGGATCAGTCATACCAGGATTCTTGGATGACATGACACCATAAACAGAAACTTTGAATAATTATTACCAGATGCAAATGCCACCAGAGTAATACATCACAGCAGAAATAATACCAAAGTTATTAAAGTAAAATGTATTTATATGGCATAATAATATGCATTTCAAAAATAAAATAAAGCAAACTGCATTATTTATATAAGATATTAAAATTATTTCATATAATTTATTTACAATAAATAGTATATACATATTAATAGTGAATTACTTAATAATAATAAATTCTAATCATAGTTTTAACTTATAATATTAGAATAAATTCATATGACAAATTATTTCCATTCTTGAAGAAAGTATATTACTTCTATTTATTATGTGGCTTATTAGCTAAGAACATTTAAAAAAAATGAGTGAATACAGACTAATACATATATATATGTTTATCAGTTACATCTTTATTAATTATACAATAATTATATCCCTCAGTGCTATAATAACTGTTACAATATGAAAAAATATCATAACATTTACACCTTTCTTAACACACTTTATCAATACTTTTATTTATATCAAATTAACAGTTTCGACTGTCCTGCAGTCATCATCAGAACTACAATATTCAAATATATAATTATATAATACATAATTAAATACACAATATAAACAAAAATAATTATTTATAAAGGTCATATTAAAATGTATAATTATTTTTGTTTATATTATGTATTTAATTATGTATCTCAATATGTGGATAAGTGTATTAATTGTAGAATTATATATTTGGATATTGTAGCTCTGATGATGTCTGCAGGACAGTCGAAACTGTTAGTTTGATATAAATAAAAGTATCGATAAAGTATTTAAGAAAGGTGTAAATGGTATATGTTATAATAGAAATCAATACATAGGAAAGAAGAAGGTGAAAATATGAAAAAATATAGTTTGTAAAATATTTTTTCTTATTTTTTGTTTGTTAATCTTTTAAATAAATGATTCATATTTAATTCTGAGCTCATTATTTTTCTTTTTAATTCGTATTTGAAGTATGAAGCTTACAAAAAAAATGTTTCACATGATGCAAAAATCCTACTTGAAATCAGTAGCAAAAAAAAAAAAAAAACAGATTCTAAATTGAATGTTTTTATTTATTTACTTTCAAAAAAAAAAAAGGATGCTTTTGCAGAAGAAAATGATATTAATAATACAAATAGTATGCTGATTGTGAATTCTAAAAAGAAACGAACTCCCAGTTAAGAAATATAGATAAAAACTGATTTGACTCCAGCATGAAATTATTGATATTATAAAATTAATAAAAAAATTACCTAGATATGGGTTAGTACGTATCATGAAAAGATAATAATTTACAAGATTATGATAATCTTTAGTTGAAACCAAAAGATAAGAAGCTTCTCAAAAAGGTAAAAAAACATGATGGTGATCATTATTTTTTTTAAAAAAGCTTGCAACAAATCTCCTTTAAGTGTGAAAGAACTTGATGATATATAAAAACTAAATTTACTACATATCTTTCAATGAATAGTTTTATGCTAATGTGTGCAGAACAGGCATTTTGTTGCAATCTCATATACATATAGATTACATTCGTCTCACACACATTTCTATTTACTGAAATAAGACAATATGACCACAATTCCTTGCATAAGTTATTAAACACAGCTTTCACCATACAATAACATTATTTAGTGCAAGCTATAGTAACCAATAGATACCAGAAGATTAGTGCATTTAAATCCCTATTTACTGCTTACTCACCCAATATACTCAGACTAATTTTTAACTTATGGCTGTCATCAGTATGGAATTTGGTATCTGAGAGCAATGCAACTAGATGTTTGGATCTAATGTATTCCTCCAGCAACTATCTTTTACCTATTTATTCAACTGTAAAGCAATAAGCCAAAGCTGAAAACTAAAGACAACAAAAATATATAGATACTGAACTAAAGTTCAGATGTAAGACTAAACAGGCAAATTAGCTTGGATTGAAAACATTATTATCGTGTTGCTCTCAGATCCATGGTTCCTCACTGATGATAGTCGTAAGCTAGAAACTAATCTGGTGATATTGGATGAGTAGGCAATAGATGGATATTTAATTGCACAAACTTTCCGGCATCTAGTGATTACAATAGTTTATACTAAGTGGCAATATTATATGGAGGGAGTAATGGATATAGAAAGAATGTTAGATGTGAAGGACAGAGTGATAACAAATATGAAAGCGTATAGTAATGGAAATATTAGATTTATAGAAAATGAATTGAATGAGGCAGGGAAGAAATTGAAAAAGTGGAAAGGCGAGAAATCTGGATGGATGGGCAGCAGAGATGGTAATGAATTTAGGACATAAGGCAAAATTAAACCTATTATCATGTTTTAATAAGATGGCACAGAAGAGAGATTTTCTGGATAATTAGAGTAATATAAGAATAAGGCTACTATTTAAAGGAAAGAGTAAGGATCATAGAAAGTTAAGTAATTATAGATCGATAACGATAACATCAGTGATATAAAGTTTTTGCATAAGTGGTGGCTGGAAGGATCACAAAATGGATGGAAGAAAATAATAGAGTAGGAAAATTCCAGGAGGTTTTCAATCGAATAGGCATAAAAAAGATAGTTTATTTGTAGTTTCACAACTTATAAATATGAATAGAAATAAAGCTAGACAGTTATATATGGTTTTTATAGATATAAAGAAGGCATATGATAGAGTAAATAGAAATAGATTGGGGTAAGTTTAGTAAATTTGGGAATGGATGGAGCTTTAGAGATTATATGAAAATAATTACCATACATATCATTAGAATAATTACCATACATATCATTAGGGAATATAGAATCAGTTAAAGTTAAAAATGGGATGGGACCAAGGCAAGCCCCTTCTATGTCACCTATTCTGTTTTTGTTGTACTTGAGAGAAACAGAAAGAGCAATAGACTAGGAAGATGAGATAGATGGCAAGGGAGTATACACATTATCAGGCCTTTTATTTGCAGATGATGTCTTCTTATGCACAGCAAGGAAAAAAGATATAGAAGTTATACTGAGGACATATATAAGGGTGGCTAAAGAGATGAGGATTAAATTTAATGAAGAAAAATCAAAAGTAATGATGATTAATACTGGGAAAAGAGAAGACAAAGAATTTTTATTGTGGGATATAAAGTTGAGTGTGGTGAATAGGTATAATTATTTGGAATCATCTTAAGTAATCAGAGAAATTGTTTGGATGAATAGGAGAAAAAACTGATTAATGAAGCAAAGAAAAGAAAGAGACTGATAAAGAAATTAACAGTGTTTTCATATAATAATTATGATATAGCTAGAATTGTATGGAAGGGAGTGGCAGAAGCAGAGTTAACATATGGTAATGATACATTATGTGTTAGTAAAGGGGTGTTAGATTACTTAGAAAAAATACAAAGAGAAATAGGAAGACATGCATTAGATGCAGAGATGTGGATGGCAAAAAAAAAAATTCAAGGAGAAATGGAATGGTCAAGTTTTTATATGAGAGATGCAAAAAGCAAAATGAAAATGCTCAGTTGATTGCAGATTATGAATAATAAGAGAATAGCCAAAATAGTATTTAAGTGGGTTATGAGGCAACAAGATGGGTGAGAAAGGTAATACAATATGCAGAAAATTTGGAAAAAGAATTTATGTCAGTATACTTATACAAAAGGTGGGATGATTGTGTTAGGAGAATTGTTGAGTGTTATAGTGGTAAGGAATGGGATAAAAGAATAGATGCATTAATAAAGAATAGGGAGTTGAAGAGATGGAGAACTAGTATGGAGAGTAAAACAAGTTTAAATATATATATATAGAAGTAAACAGAATATTGGGTGTGAGTTAATTTATGATAATAGAAAGGAATGTAGTTTACTGTTTAAAGCTCAAACGGGATTTTTAGCAACAAAGGAATATACACATAAATGGAAAAATGTGGGTGATTTAGTCTGCAAGTTGTGTAAGGAAGGCATAGAACATATTAAGCATGTGTTAATTGAATGTAAATGCCTGAAAGCAGAAAGGGCGGTAAGAATAAATATAAAGAAAGCCATTATACAGAAAGTGGCTTATTGGTTTTTATGCTGGGTTTGGGAAAAGATAAGGGGGATTTAGATATAAAGACCATGGAATTGATAAAGATTATGTTGTGGAAATGAGATGGAGCAGGATAGAGAAGAATATGGGGGGAACCTTAAGGCAGGGAATGGAAAGGTAAGGTAAAGTGGCTAACAGGTTTCTCTGGGCATAGTGACTGAGAGATTCCTGACTCAGTATAAGGAGAAGTCATAATGCATTGGATCACAACTATTAAAATAAGATCATTTGATTCTTGTTGAAAATCTTAAAGAAATTGTGCAGGACAAATTCCTAATGTCCATTGTATACAGTCATTATTATTATGTAATTGTTCATATTAAAATGAGTATAGATATAAGGTTCACCAATAGTAATTAGTTACATGGCGAGTTTATCAGCTTTTATCAACTCCCACCCCCACCCCCCCAAGAAAAAAAAAATTCTTCTTAGATTCCTGATAATTCTTAAAAGAGATATTGGTTGGGTTTTCTAGATGGAAGAATGTATGTATGTTTAAATATAAGTGTTAATGCTTATTTTATAATAATAATCATATCTTGGGAGATTATAAAATTGTTAGCCAAGATAGAAGTAAGTATGTGAAGCTAGAATGCTAAGAATCAGAGGGTTATGATCTAGGTTGCCATTTGATGAATTTTATTTGGCTGTAAATAATTTTCAGATGATCCACAAAAAGATTAAAAACAAAAATTGAATGCTTTATTGTTTGGGAGTACACATGAAGTCCAAGCACCAGAAATGACAGATGGAGCCACAAGACATGAATCTTAAGATCCACCACTCTACTATTATATTAAACCAAGCATAGAAAAATTATCTAACATAGAAAAAATATTGCAGGACTTTGTGAAGTTAGAAAAAAGAGTGAAACAAGTGGACGACATGAAAAAACAATTATCTAATATTAATAGGATATGATTAGACTTTGTGAAATTAGAAGAAAAAATGCTGTAAAAAAGTATACTCAGCTGTGGGTCAAGAATTTATTGTTTAATGGACTTGAGCCTTGGACCTCGCTGCCTGTTGTGGTGGTTGGCGCAATGCTGGACTTGTCCACCTATTCAGCTGAAGCATTTGGGTCTTCGCTTCGGGGCCCCAGGGGTTGGATCATTGGGTGATGGATAGCTTCTCAGTGGCAGGGCCATATAGATTCATGTATAGATACTCATGTTCAGATACACATTAATCAACATTATAGAAACCCTTTTATGGATATAATTGTTATCAAGCATATGTACTTTATATAATCAATAATTGTTTTACCTTATTTGTTACATTGAACACTTTGTAATTCTCAATGGGTAAGGGTACCCAAAATTTTTTTTAATCTTTTTACTAATAAAGGTTACTTTTGAAAGTAAAAAGTATGCTATTTATTACAAAGACACAAATATTGGAAGCACAAGCAGATTTAAGATTCTTTATAAATAAAAGATAAAAAAAACAACACTGTGGAAAATAATATGTCAGACAGAGCAAAAAAGCTTCCCTTAAACTGAACACTTATTCATTTCAATAGAAAATACCAAATGAATTCCAATCAGCTTAATATTTCAACATGTTCTCATTATAATAAAGATGATTTTGTTATGAATATGCAAATCCTTTTAATCAGATCAACAACTTTTTAAAATTATTATGGAAGATTTTTATTATCAGATATGTAAACAAGACATTTATTTTATATAGCGTGATGTTTTTATAAACTGTAATACCAATAAGCAAATGCACATGAGCTTTGTAGTTGTCACTATATAAATGAATACTCCCACTTTTTCAAACACAAGATATGGAGAATAATGATAAATAAAAATGTAGTGAGTAAATCTGGATATAAAGACAGAAATAAGAAAGAATAATTAAAAAAAAAAAATTAATCAGGATATGGAAAATATTTAAATGAAAGTACAGCTGAACTGAATTATGTTTTGAGTAATAAAATAGACATTAATAAAAAGCTAGAATAACAATAGCTATTAGGACAAGTCAAAACAATAATTAATATCCTAACCTTTAGAAATGCTCCAATGAATTTAAGCTAAACTTGAAAATCATTTAAAATAATAAAAAATAGTTTAGACCTGAATGAAATAATTAAAAAAAAAAAAAAGATATTCTTTTAAAAATAGCTACACAAATAGTGAGAATAAAAAAGTAGCATTCTCCAGAAAATTTTCACTTGAAATAATGCAATATATAAAGATGAAACATGAAAATATTTAAAAATGATCCATGTTTAAATATCAACAATTTTGTAAAATGTTAATAAAATGTGAGTGTGAAACAAAAGACTTAAAAATATTAATCAATAGATTGGTGTTGGGAAAAAATTATTTCAGCAAAAAAGAAAAAAGATATTACTATTTCTAGAAAGAGAGATAACATCATAAAGTATATGAAAAAAGTTTAAAAAGAACTATATATAGTAAAGAATAAAAAAGAAAGTAATCTCTACAATTATGATATCTCTAAAAATTCCAAGTAGTTTAAGTAAAGAAGTGAGATGTGTAATTAAGTCAATGAAGAATAAAAAGCACCAGGAAATAATGAATCACTGTAGATGAAGAAGTAGAGACATCGCTAGCAAAGCTATATATTAAATATATAAATGATAAAGATATGCAGTATCAAACGGTAGGAAGAATGTATTGTGATATTAACACTACTTAAAAAATATGTTAAAAAATGCAAACCTATCAACTTTTAATAGTTCTATCGAAGATCCTTATTATGGTTGTTACAATTCATTAATAAATAATTCTGGACTTGATCAAACCAACAAAACAAATCAATGGATTTAAAAGGATTACAGCTTAGTAAATTAGACTCAAACATTAATGGGCTACATAGTTATATTAAGAAAATTAACACTTTTATATAAGAGTAATTTATGACCCAATAAATTCTCTCTATTTTCTTTGACAAATATATATGTATTCTGATACGTTAGTTTAATTCTATAAAACTTTTAATACAATTCAGTTTAATATATTATCATTAGGCTATCGTATCAATAATTCCTTGTATAAGTTACCTATGGTGTGGATCTCTAATTAACAGGGAGTAATCTCTTTATAAATTTTTTTAAAAATATATATATAAAAACAGTGTAGGCCCTGATTTAACCTCATATAATAGATATTCGCATATTATAAACTTACACCATGATCATTTACGATTTTATTTTATTTAAATTTTAAGTCCAAATAGTTATTATTTTATAAATTTGGCATTACTGGGTTGTTTAATTTCATGATTATTGTACTGCATTTCTTCAGCAGGCATATATCCCTGCTTTGGAATATTTAATTTGACGGGTTCTGTTTGTCTACATTCCACGCAAAGGCGGGACCATTCCTTCATTTTCCAGATCCAGTGGGTCTTATTATTGCTTGTTACCAATTCAGTGAATCATTCCTGCCAGTTAATGAGAGTTATTAAGGGTTATATGAAGATGCTGATTCCTTCATTCCATGACCCATTTAACTTTGCAAAAGCAAATATCTTCCCATCGTTACCTTATGATAAGACTTGGATATGACATCACGGAGGCGATCATATTCCAGTCTACCTCGTTTTATTTACTTTAGCAACTCGGTACCACCTTCTTTATTCTTTATGTATGTTAAAGCTTGATATTTCAACTTTTATTGGTCATGATCATGAGAGTTATACATTTATCTATTTAACCATATTTTTCTAAAATTAATTAAACTTAACTTGCTTTATTTATTATTATGTACCTGCTTGAGGGATATCTGCCTTTGAGATCAAAATAAATATATCACCCGAAGTCCCTTATTATATGTCTGTTATATACTGAAACTTTTATATATGGTATCATCAATTAATATAATTTGCACTATCTTATAAGTCTAGAAATCAAGTTAAATGGTAGTCATTTCTTTTGTTTATTTGTTTATAACTTTAATTACTAATAAAGTCTTTGCATTTTATATATACATCGCATTGGGTATTTTGTTTTCCACAGTGAAGTCATATATTTGTAATCTACTTTTAAGAGTCTCTACCTCTCCCTGATCACCGAGACTAAAAAAAAAAAAAATGAAATAGTATGTAGGTTTGAATGAGTTGTGGTGGTTAAATCATCCTGGTGGTGATTTATGCTGATGTCAGCTCGTTCCAACCATTACAATATATGATTACAAAGAGAAGATATAAATATATTTATATATAAATGTAAATATAGGGGATTTGAACGCAGACTTTCAAGCACCCTTCAACTGTCCACACTATCTCATACCACTAATACCCATGATCACACACATGTAGAAAAGACAAATAATCACCAATATATGTATTTCATGCTGAACTTAGCACTCATCAGTTGGTTTAGATCCACATATAATTAGTGTTCAGTTATATTAAGACAGCAAATCTTCATACTTCAATGGACTGAGCACTGATTATATATGTGCGGAAGATGATGATCTGGACTAACTGATGAGTGCTGTTTCACCACAAAATACGAATATTGGTCATCATTTATCTTTTCTACATGTGTGGGGTTATATGTATCAGCGGTATGAGATAGAGTGAATAGTTGAAGGGTGCTTGAAAGTTTGTGTTCAAATCCCCTATTTTACAATTAAGCTCCAGGTATATGAAGAATGCCTGTATTTCAAATATTATATACAATAATAAATTTTTGTTACAATGTTTTTCTGCAATAATTGAAATGGTTCAAAAAATGTCTGAATTTGTAATAAAGAAAATGTATTTAAAGCTGGGAGCTTTCAATACTAAGTAGTATCATAATCATTGCATCATGTGACTAAAGGAAATTGAGATATAGATTTCAGTACTTTTGAATATTAAATAATAGATTATCATAAAATTGAATTTTTAGGAATAGATTTACATACTAATGATGAAATTTGTTGCTCCAAATGCCATTTTTTAGAAAGAGGGATGCTAGACTCCTTTTTATTGATAGCATGATGATTTTTAGCTACTGACCATGCCTCTTTCACCTTTCCCTTTGTCATCTCTCTTGGAATAAACAATATTAGCCTTAGAGAGATCAAAGTTATGGCCTGATCGCAACTCATAATCCAAGAAAATGGAAGAGTAGTCATTGATTGTTTTTCTTGGCACGGTTATACATATATTTATGTAGGGTGAGTCTTGTAGATAACTTAGCTCAAGTTTCACCTAAGTAAGACTATAAGCAATTAATATATATGATGTACAATAATATAGACTACAAACAAAAATCATTATTTTTAGCTTGTTAATATAATTATTATATTTTCATTTGCTATATAATGTATATAATAGTTAAATGAAAAGAAGTTGAAAAAAATTTGATTTTATATATAAATAAATAAATAACTCTTTAGTATTATTTATTTATATATAAAATCAATATAAAGTACTATATTTATTTCTTTTACAATAATAATTAAAATATATAAATATTTGCATATAGTTGAAAAAAGTTAATATTAAAAAAAAAAAAATACCTGGAAAATATCCTACAATAAGATAAGTTTTGATGCAAGTAGGAAAATCTACAGAAAAGTTCCAATTATTGGGTAAACTTAAAGAAAACTTTCGTGTTTCTTCAAAATAAGGAACAGCTCTTAGCAATGCAACCCCTATGTTAAATATATAAATTAAAAGTGGTAAATAATTTTTTTTTTGCAAATAATTGTTTAAAAAAATAAATTATAAATGATATAAACAATATAATGAATGTGCATAAGAATAAACAATGAGAGAGTTTCATATAGCAAGCTCTATACATTTTTTTTTCCATATGTCATAGCAATGGTCGGGAGGTGAACCGCAACAACCGGCTGCAACCAACTGCTTGCTTGCAAGGCAGCTGCGCTGACCTCTCGGCTAACAATGCTTGACAAGCTCTATATCCTGTTGTCAAACTAATAACAAGATTCACAATAAATTTTAGAATATAATGTGCAAAAAAAAGAATTAAAAAATCCTAACTGGTCCTCATTCTGATGAGTTTTTTGAAATAAAAAATACAATAATTATCACATAGTTAAAAGACATTAAGCATTAATCTTAAAAATAACAAGTTACATATGTTCCCAAATATTATATTGATAAAAACAAAAATTTTACTAAGATGGTAATTTTGTAAGACGAATGAATATGCAAATAAGAATAAAAACACAAAAAGAAATTTCCTCGGCATTTACATTGACTATAATGGGAGAAAAAAACTTATGCCATAAAATAGTATCAATTTCTAATGGTAGTATTTAATATTACAAGTATAAAAATTTGTTCTGATTTTCTTAAACATAGAGGACGCACTGTGTCTCTCACCACAGAGCACAAGCTCAAAGCTTATATATTAGAAATAGCTAATCGAAGTATAAATTGTTTTTTATTTATAAAAGTGGAAACACTATTTAATAGTAAAGTAGATATGTGGATAAATAAATCTACATAAAAAATATTTCACCTAGACAGAACTTAAACATATGATTCAAATATTGACGTAGTAACACACAATGCATAAGAACTGATGCAAATATGGAATACTGACGGATGAGAAAGAAAATTGCTATAGCAGCATTATGAGACAAACTAACATAAGAAATCATTTGAACAGATAATACTTCTAAAAATGCCCTGATATACACGTTAATATTTAGTTCTATTGGAATATGCAAGATCTTACAGAAGTAATGCAATAAAATTTCAACAGATTTGATAACATTCATATTCCTAAAAAACATTGATAAGAGATAATCACAGTGTGTAACTATGTACTTTCCTGCTAAAAAAACAGTCACATGATTATTATCCAGTATAAAGCAGTAATATAGTTTGTAAAATTCCAGCCACTTAGCCAACAATATGCCAGAAAAATAAATGAAAGTGACCAGCTATAAATGATTGCAACCAAGGCAGAGGGAAGCAAATGTAGACAAGCACGTATTACTCACGGATAATATCTAGTCAGTTTAATGCCTTAGTTAGTGCCAGATATGATCTAAATCATTGTTGATATCTAAATACATCATAATTACTGACTAAAGAATGTCTATATGATTGTAATAATATCATTTCAATGATTATTGGTATTGCAAAAAAGTTATCAAAAATACCTAACTATTTTCATGTTATGATGCTGTGATTTAGTACAAGAATCAAGCAACAATATTAAAAACGCATAAAAAAGCCTTTCTCAAACACAAAGTCACTGCATAGGTAAGACGGGACTTTGTACAAGCTACATTCCAATGCCCCAAGTCCCATAAAATAAAATTTATAAATGAAAGCAAAACGATTTTTATACAATTTCACAAAAGACACAGAAACAGTACAGCAATAAAAATATATAATTATTTAAGACTTCTATTTTTTTTATTTACATATTAACTTGCCTGTTTTTGCAACCACAAAAATTTCCAACTGATAAATAACAATCAGTTTTAACTAGGTTGACTCTAAACAACATGTTAATTAGTTTATTAAATATAATCTTTATTTATTATTTTGAAGTTCATCCAGACTCACTCATGCATAACCTGTTTCCATTTTCTATTAACAAAGCTAGTTTCTCAAATATTCATTCAATAATAGAATATTTACACTACTTCATAATTTAATTTTTTATATGCTCGTTCTTTCAGTATAACTTAATCATATTCTACATACTATACATTATTATAAACACACTATACAGTTTGATATCTAGAAGTTAAGGGTTTAAGTTACTTAAAGGAAGAAATGCACACAATAATATCTTTTTAAAAAGTTATATTTTTTACTAATTGCGTTTTCCTTGGAATTGGACAGTTGTGTATTTGAATAATATTATGAATCAATTACAAGTTTTTAACTAGGTAAACAAATCCCTTAGCAGTCGAATTCAAGGAAAATCAGATTACTAAAACATGTAAAATAAGTATATCATATTAAAAAAACAAGATAACATTGGCATTAAAAAATTAAGATAGCTCAGGAATATATGCCAAAACCAGATTCCAGAGTTCAACACTCTGCCATCAAGCTACATAACGCACTGCAGTGGTGCTTATAAAATAACTCATAAACATTATTACCTACTATATGTCAACATATTGTAGAATTACCATAATTATGTATGAGACAATATTTTTTAAATGTTTATTTTTAAATAAATTAATAGGTATCATTTTTTATGTGATTTAGAAACATAATTGTCATTTACCTATAAATTTTATTAATTACCATAGCAACATAAACTGATCTGTTTGATTTAGCACATATTTGTAATACAAGCTATATAGGTCATGTGATATATGATTGATTTTTACAGTATATATAGTATATTTTGAGCAATTATCACAAGAATTAGTAAAAAAGTAATTCTATTTAAATAAAAAAATATTTACAATCGGAGCATGTTTTTAACAATGGAGTGATTCTGAAATTTAAACATTTTCATTTATGTATAAATTTTATTAATTATCGTAGTAACATGGTACCTGCATTGATGAGGCATCTTTGTGCTTCACATAACCTACACACCCACATTTGGTGGCCCCGCTTAAATATATGTAGCCAATTTTCAATAGAAAAGGATAAGGAAATATTCTAGACATGTTTAATTCTAGGAAAAACTAAAACCATATTAATCTTATCACTATGTTACTATTTTTAACAAAAATTAGCCTTAAGGTTCTATTTGTTCTTATATCTCTTGAAACTTATATAACTGCTGATATCTTGAATTATTTGCATGCCATTATTTGGCAATATTCACAATGGTGCCATTTTTATATCAAACAATACATTTAATAAAGTATTATAAAAAAAATATTTTTTTGAGAGTAAGGATCTAGTTTATATTCTTCTCTGATTATGCAAATATTAATGGAAAATGATATTTTTTATATCACGCCTAATATTATCATAATTATTCACCATTCAAATTAAATTTAAAAAAAATTAATATAAGCTTTTAATTGTGCTGCAATTGATAGGAATTAATATCTTATAAAGAATTTAGATTTTAATTAAAAAAAGACCCAATAAACCAATCATGCTTTAATAAATCAGGAAAAGAATCCAGGCTCACCAAACTATAGATCATTAACTTATATTTCAGTATAGCAATTAAAAAAAAAAGATTTTTTAAAAATAATCTATTTATGCTGAAAATAGAGATTGAAGAATAACATTAGCTTTTAAAGATTTAGTAATGATATATAATATGGTAGTAATTTTTAAGTTAAAGCATTATTTAATGGAAGCACTTAAAAGAGTGATCTAAGATTTTTTAACTCTGTAAAAATGAACACGAGTTATGTACTTGTAATAATCTGCCAAATTGTGGATTTATTTAAGAAAAATGAGAGGAACCTGTTTTTTTATTTTTTAATATAAACAATACAATACTTCTATATAAAAGTAATACTTTCATACAAGTCAAAATCAAATAAAATGTTATAAAAACATATTTATAAACAACAAAACATAACACTTATATTAATTATATAAAAAGCCTTTTTCGGCAAATTTATTTTTTGCCCTTTTCAAACATGTCTTCCAAAATTACTACGACTACATATACATAGCGACATCTATGTTAATACATGATAAGTAAAAAATAAAAGACAAAAGAATAAAAGAAATATACAATTAGTATAAACAATTCATATAGAACAGCTGAAACTGAATTGGACAGCCTATATTATCATATAACTTATACAACTCTACTATAATTTAAATCTTCATTTCGTAAAATGCATTCCAAACAATCATCCACATCAGCTATCTATCCATTCTTTTTTCTCAACCATTTATTATTCATTCCAATAGACGCCTTATATATATTCATACAATTAGTTTTATTATACATAATATAATTTGTTTCATATAATCTGCGTCTATTAACATCTTTTATATAATTTAAAGCCCTTATACTATCAGTACAATTAATTTTATGTCCAGTTTGCAAATAATGAACATATAATGCTGACTTATCATCTTTCCTATCGATAGCACCATTATGTTCCTTATAATTTCGCTCAATTGCTTTGCTGTCTGCCCATAATAAACCATATTACAAAATTTACAAGTAATTTTATAAACCATTCCCTTTTATATTGTATCTCGTCTATTAACCTATAATTAGTTATTAACTTATCTAAATTTCTACTATTGGCCCATCCCACATTAATATTTTCATCCAAATATTTTTCCTTTTTTACATAAAATTTTGTATACATTAGGTAAATATGAAATTTTAATCCATTTCTTCTTATCTTTATTATCAATTCTCTTATTTCTCTTTTTATAATTTCCTATAAAAATACTATTAATATGTCTTATCCCATATCCAGCATTTTACATAATCTTGTTTAAATTTTTCTTTTTGCAATTTAGCAAAATTTCTATCAGTGTTAAATTTATCATTTTTATATTTAAAATTCTTTATTACATTCATCTTTTGTATCCATGGCTGCCTTGAATCAATTGGTATAATTTTTCTCAATTTATCATCTTTAACAAAATGCCTAATCACAATATTTCCATCTTGACTCAAAAACATCTCAATATCTAGATATCTAATCTCATTATCAATTTCCTTCATAGTAAAACGGATATTATCCGCATTATTATTAAACTTCCTAAATAATTTATGTACTATCCTTCTATTCCCTATTACTAAACTATCATCGACATATCTAACGTAATATATTACTTTTTTAATTATACTTCTTGTTATAATATTGTTTTCCATATCATTAATAAAAACCGATGCCATTAACCCACTAATTGCACATCCCATTACCCATCCCTTATTTATTTCCCAAAATTGATTATTATATTTAAAAAATAAACTGTTATTTTTTAAATATAATAATCAATTTTGGGAAATAAATAAGGGATGGGTAATGGGATGTGCAATTAGTGGGTTAATGGCATCGGTTTTTATTAATGATATGGAAAACAATATTATAACAAGAAGTATAATTAAAAAAGAAGTAATATATTACGTTAGATATGTCGATGATAGTTTAGTAATAGGAAATAGAAGGATAGTACATAAATTATTTAGGAAGTTTAATAATAATGCGGATAATATCCGTTTTACTATGAAGGAAATTGATAATGAGATTAGATATCTAGATATTGAGATGTTTTTGAGTCAAGATGGAAATATTGTGATTAGGCATTTTGTTAAAGATGATAAATTGAGAAAAATTATACCAATTGATTCAAGGCAGCCATGGATACAAAAGATGAATGTAATAAAGAATTTTAAATATAAAAATGATAAATTTAACACTGATAGAAATTTTGCTAAATTGCAAAAAAAAAATTTAAACAAGATTATGTAAAATGCGGATATGGGATAAGACATATTAATAGTATTTTTATAGGAAATTATAAAAAGAGAAATAAGAGAAATGATAATAAAGATAAGAAGAAATGGATTAAAATTTCATATTTACCTAATGTATACAAAATTTTATGTAAAAAAAGGAAAAAATATTTGGATGAAAATATTAATGTGGGATGGGCCAATAGTAGAAATTTAGATAAGTTAATAACTAATTATAGGTTAATAGATGAGATACAATATAAAAGGGGAATGGTTTATAAAATTACTTGTAAATTTTGTAATATGGTTTATTATGGGCAGACAGCAAAGCAATTAAGCGAAAGAGCTAAGGAACATAATGGTGCTATCGATAGGAAAGATGATAAGTCAGCATTATATGTTCATTATTTGCAAACTGGACATAAAATTAATTGTACTGATAGTATAAGGGCTTTAAATTATATAAAGATGTTAATAGACGCAGATTATATGAAACAAATTATATTATGTATAATAAAACTAATTGTATGAATATATATAAGGCGTCTATTGGAATGAATAATAAATGGTTGATGAAAAAGAATGGATAGATAGCTGATGTGGATGATTGTTTGGAATGCATTTTACTGAAATGAAGATTTAAATTATAGTAGAGTTGTATAAGTTATATGATAATATAGGCTGTCCAATTCAGTTTCAGCTGTTCTATATGAATTGTTTATACTAATTGTATATTTCTTTTATTCTTTTGTCTTTTATTTTTTACTTATCATGTATTAACATAGATGTCGCTATGTATATGTAGTCGTAGTAATTTTGGAAGACATGTTTGAAAAGGGCAAAAAATAAATTTGCCGAAAAAGGCTTTTTATATAATTAATATAAGTGTTATGTTTTGTTGTTTATAAATATGTTTTTATAACATTTTATTTGATTTCGAAGGATTAGTACAACATAAAAAACGAAAAAGAAAAAGGTATTTTCCGTTTTCTTCTGTTTTAAGTATTGTTAATTTTCATACAAGTGCAAAGATTGATATTTCTAGATTCTGTATAGTGAAAGTTATATTTTCAGTATGATAGTATACAGCAATTATAGCAAAGAGATCCTTGCACAATATTCCTTTGGTGATGAGTAGAAACAAATCCTGATGAAATGTCAAAATAGAATTAGCCAAACGACATTCTTTAAACAGAAATCTTTAGTCTATATGATTAAATCAGACAAAATCAATTGTTGATTTTAAATATAATTCAATGGTAAAAATCTTATTAACTTACTTTCCTTGATGTAATAATATAATAACTGTACATTGTAAAGTAGCACATTGATTTTACTACAACAGGTAGTAAAATGAAGCTTTTAAGTTTTAGATGAAAACAAGAAAAGATCTTGAAGGTCTTCAATGGAAGCTTTTCAATCAAGATGACTCTAATTTCAAAGAAGTTAGAGATATCAACTTTAGTATCTCTTTGAAGCAAAAACAATCTGATTATTAATATCTCAACAATAATTCTCAGAATTCACTGACAACTAATGAAATGTAGAATGTTTATTTTAAGTCAGTGTCTCCAGTGATGACAAAGGCAAAATTATGAACCACATGGAACAACAGTAATGCATCTACCTGCTATGCCTTTGATCTGGTTTTTGAAGTAGACTGAATAAATTTGAAAATTTTTACAATATGCTTCGGATTTTTATTCCAAGTAGCCAGAACATATTCAACTCAAGTGGTTATCAGAATAATAGCTTGTAAATAAATATTTAGTTATTTTTAATTAGAAGATAAAACAAGGAAGGAAACCTGCACAAACCTATGTATGAATGACTGCTGAGAACCTTTGGCCCTACAATGGGCTATTTACAAGTTGTACCTATTTACTTACCATTTGAAAAGTAATTAGATTAGATTAGAGACTAGAGAGTATTATTAAGATTGTGGATACATTTATTCATTAGAAAGGAATACATAACCATTACCAGCGTCAATAATAAATAGCATTTTGTCCTTATCACTTGATAATCTTTTATTACATTTCTTGGCAGAGAAAAGAAAAAGAATAGTTAGTCCCAATTTAGATGTTACTACAGTTATTTTTTTGAAAATCATTAAAAGTAAATTCAAATTTTATTTCAATAGTTATATTAATTTTCTTTCAAAATGAAAATTTACAAAAATTGAAAAAAAAAAAAAATTAGTTGAAGATGGAGGGGTGAACAATGTAATGAACAGAAAATTAGCAAGATTTTGTTTCATTTTTCAACATATTAATCAAGCTTTATGATAGATCTATTCTTATAACTCAAACTAGTATTTTACTTTTAAATTAATAAAAAAGTTTTGTTACTAGAAGAAGAGGAGGAGGAGAAGGAGATGATGATGATGATGATGATGATAATAATAATAATAATAATAATAATAATAATAATAATAATAATAATTACAATTACAAAATATGGACTAAAGTTCTGAGATGATATAATCCTATTTATTTCTATTAGAGAAGTGTTATGATGTTAATGAAAAATATCAAGTATTTTTATTTCTCATTTTCTTTCTCTTACATTGTTTGAGAGCTCAATTTTTTTTAGGAAGTAAACTACACATCTTGATAATCATTAAGTTGGGAACTTACATTATTTAGATGTGAACATCAGTTAATTCATTCATTAAGAAATTTCAAAAAGGCTTGAAGAAAATAAATGTTTGATACTGCATCTCATCAAAATCTTGGCATAAAGTTTCACAAATAGTAGAATCTTAGTCTTCCTGAATTAAGTGAGATGCTAATTTGAATACAGAAGTACAATAATGTATTCATGACTCAAATTCATTTTCTTAGATGATATCTGTTATCTATAGCATCATTGAAATCATCTGATTTGCCACAATTTCTGACTTAAAACAGCATTTGAAAGAAATATAAACAACTGATTGCATTTGAAACAGTAAAGCACCCACATTTTAAATTAAGATGGTTATGGAATGCAAGTGTTTTCAAATGCTATTTTCTTTTTATATTAGTGCATAAAAGAAATAGCATTTGAAAACTTCTCGGATTATAGATTCAAATACATTTTCAAAAAGCTATTACTATGATAATAGAAAACTTTTGGATCTTTAAACTGTTACTGTTTTTCAATATGGAGTTATTTTTTTTAAAAAAGGAAGATAATGTATTAAAAAATTGATATTTTGAAGTTTTAACATAGCAAAGATAATGAATTTCAAGCTATTAAATTGTAGTTTCAGCAGATCTTCCAACTGATCAGCATTATTACAAATAAACATTACAAAAGTTTTATGCTAGAAATAAATAATTGAAATATTAGTAAATGCACTAAAATTATTATAAATTATTAAAAAATATTGGAAAAAAATAATATTGCAAAAACCAATGATTATTTTACTCTTATTTTTTAATGATTTTATTTTTAAAATATTAGTTGAAGCGAAATACGTAATTAAAAAAAAGACAATATTTAAATTATTATCAAAAACAAATTAAATTGGAATGTTGAGAAAGTCTACAGTGAATGAAAAGCATAGTTATATTTAGAAACTTCTATTCATTGAAGAAAAGTCAAGTTTGATTGAACAAGTAGACTTTTGAGAATAATTCTACACTGTTTCGATTGCTTCATATCTTATCATTGGAGTGTTACATACTTTACGGACAATCAAAGAGCATATACTCACTACAGTCATGTAAAAATAAACTCTGAGTCAGTGCTCATTGTATGACACTTTCTCAGCCATAGAAGGAATGTATCGCAGAATAATCGCGTTCTTCTTTTATGGCCTGCATGTAAACACTCATACTAATCAATCTAGAACTTCTATTCTCTAGCTAAAAATAATTAGATACCTATTTACCAATTAATATTGGAAAGTAATTTAGGTTGGATACTTCAAAAATTTACAGTATTTCATTTTAAAAAAATCAACGCTTTCCCAAAATTTGAATAACAGTTTATACGTATGGCAAGTGGATGAAGTAATCATTACACCATGAGATCTTTACTTTTATATAGAATCATTGCATTTTTAATTCTTTCGTTAACTGCTATTGAATTGTCATGAACCATTACCAACAATAAATTTGGGAGAAAAAAGTTATAAATTAATCGAAATTCAAATTTTATTTTTTATCTGTTAAGTCAATCTATTAAACAATAATCTGCAATCAAATATTCAAATTATATTATTGGGTCAATTATAATATATTAAATAAAAAATGTCTAAAAGATTTAGAAATTAAACTACAAAAGCAAATTACATTTAAAAAAAAAATAATAATAAAATTTATTAGCTAAAAAGATACATGAATTATATATAAACTTGAGTTTTGACTTAAAAACTGATGCTAGACATTATTATCTCTTTATATAAGTGAAGCTGAGGGGTATTTCATTTTCTTAGGATAGGTTGACACCGACCCAGGATTCAGTATGTAATCTATTGGGTGCCAGAAGTTGATCTCTGTCACGAAAATTTGTCAAAATTTTGATATAGGTGTCTGTAACATTATTATCTGAGCACCCGAAGATGTGCTTGCACCTGGTGAGCCAGAGCGCAAACGTAAGGAATATGGAAGTTCTGATGGTGGAAAAAACTCCTGCCTTGATAGCATTTTGGATACAGAGGGAGTATCTGTGGTCAAAGAACTTCTGTTGGCAGATGTAGGATTTAAGTGAGCTTAAATAAGGACAAAAAATTACATTTATCATAATAATTTCTAAATTTGAGTTATTATTCATTTATTGCATATATATGAGATCAAAAAAAAGAGAAAAGATTAGCATTTTCCATTACAAATTCAAAATTAAATAAATAAAAGTGAGATGCAAAAAAAAAAGAAAAGATCAATTAATTAGAAACTCAGGACACCAGATAAATCGCTAAACATCACAAAATCATCATTCTTTATGCTTACACAAGCTGTTTACACAGAGGCAAACTCTCTATACAGTAGCACCACTCAGTGCAAGCCAGAGTAATCAATGGATACAGGAAGGCTTGTGCATAAAATCTAGCCATAAGTTAGAAACTAGTCTGGGGATATTGGATGAGTAGGCACTAGATAGGGATTTTATGCACAGACCTTCCTGCATTCATTGATTACTCTGGCCTGCATTAAATGGTGCTACTGTATGGAGAGTTTTATCTCTGTATGACAGCAGTTAACATGACAAAAAAGATATTTGTTGTGTGATGATGTAAATTATCCGAAGTTTTGTTCTGAATGTTATAGAATATTTTCAGGGATGAAATATAAATCCAATGAAAGCAAAGATATTATTATTTGTCAAATATAATTGGTTTGATACTTATCTCTTAATAAATCCAACTAAGAATTTTTATTGATAACTTATTATAATTCTTTACTATCAAAAACCTATAGTGGGTTGGGATTAACTATATTTTTTAGTATCAGTCGCTAAATATCCAAAATCATCAGATTTTCAACTAGAATTCTTTTGAAATAATAGAATTTCAAGTCTATTTTAATATAATCTCCATTTCCTCAAAATATTTCATATGGAAACAAGTAGTCCATCCCATAAGAAAGACATTTACATTGTATTTATATAATCACTAAACATCACATGATCACAAGCCAGAAACTACTCTGGGGATATTGGATGAGTAGGCACTAGATGGGGATTTTATACACAAGCCTTCTGGCATCCATTGATTACTCTGGCTTGCATAAGATCTAGGTGCAGTGCCCTCAGATCCAAGACTTCTCACTAGCCACAAGCCAGAAACTAGTCTGGGGATATTGGATGAGTAGGCACTAGATAGGGATTTTATGCACAAGCCTTCTGGCATCCATTGATTACTCTGATTGGCACAGGGTGGCACTACTGTATGGAGAGTTTTGCCTTTGTATTTATATAATATAGATAATTCATCAAGCGCTGATGTGATTTATAAATTCAAACTTGTTATAGTTAATTACAACCAAATTTATTTTTCTATTTTTTTTTATTGTCTAGGAATAAACATACTTTTGTTATTTCTATTCTTATATCTGCTTTAATTTCTGCATCCTCTCTTACTTTGGAGATTCATTTGTCCATTATTTCTTTCATAAAATCTTATTTTATTGAAACTATTTCTAATCATAAATAATAGTTACTTCATAAATAATAAATGCTATCGTCTTTCATAATGGATATCTTGTTGTATAGTCATGTTACAGGAATCTATTATAACAAATACAGATAATAATACATGTTTCATTAAATAGAATCTAAGAATACATATAAAAATATATATATTTCAATTATACTTTTATCTTATTATTACCAAGTTTTCATCACAATGAAGAATCTTTCAAATCAACCAATTAGCCCTAGTATTTCCTTGCAAAATCTCTTTTTCATGAGCTTCTTTGAGAGATTTATCATTCATATCAGCTTAAGAACTATAACTAATTGCAAGAAACTACTGTAACAAAATGATGTGTTTGTTTATTTCAAATTTCAAAATTATATTCAATAAAGAAATGAAACAATTTTTCAAATTTGAATTTAGGAGTACAACAATATAAAGATATATTCAGAAGAGATGGTAAGCATTTTATACATTTTTTAAAGAACAAATTCAAATGTAAAAAATTGCTTCTCATTTTTATATCCAACATTACACGGATCTTTACCATTTTCTCTTCTAAGAAAATTTAAATAATCTTTATGTTCTGGTTTATAAGAATTCCATATCTGAGAAAATTATGGCAGACTAAATGACATTATTTCAGAAAATTTTGATTTTACAAAAATATTTTGGTTTTTATTTTTTCCAAGACTCAAACAGATCTGGATATATAGTACTTAATTATTTCTACATATTTATATCCTTTATTTCTTCTAATGCATCAGTCTAATAATAATTTAATCTATTATTGGCAATTTTTTTAATTTATTTATATCTAGTCTAATTTTATTCACAATTATTTTTGACTCTGGGATCACTTGCGCCATTGTGTTTTCATATAATCTTGATATCTATTTTAAGTTTTGGAATCTTTTTATTCAATCTACAGCTTACTGAATTTATTATATCTCTCTGAATATTTTTATCTCTGAAACAAATTCCATAAAAAACAACACTGCCATTCAGGAAAGATTTAATTTCTTTATATCAATTAACAAATATGATGAAAAAAATCAACATACTTTTATTACATCAATCCAATTGGAGAGATTTTTGATTTTGTTTTGCATAATTGCATTTCTTTTAATAAACTTACAAATAAATGCTCTATATTTTCAAAACTCAATTAGATGTAAAATTTGTCCAAGGCAAATAATTATCAATTTAATTTTTTTTATAATAAATTAATGATTAGATATGAATATTTATTATAAAAAAAATCTTATATAATAACTGCCAATTAATACTAACCTGAATTTCAAACACAACTATTGCATTAAAATTACATAATTTGTAAATAATAACTGCAATGTTTTGAATTATAATATTGCAGTTCAATAATCATTAAATTGCACATGCACATCCATAATTTTTAATCAATTTTTCTATTTTATCATTTTTATATATCTATTATTTATTTCTAAGGTCCCTTAAAAAATAACGAATCAAGAATTCGCTGTAACACTAAATTACATTATTTTCTGTTTTTTATTTCCAGCTTGTTCAATATATTTGAAATTTTATTATAAAATTTGACAAAATTAATATTTACCTTCACACAAAAATGCTAATGGATACAGTGGAATCCAGATGGTATACCTCAACCATGTCCAGAATGCCCAATTCCTCTTCATGCTTCTGATCATGTAATAAGGGTACCTAAAAGTTCAATCTCTTTATGCTAACATTTTATTCAATAAGCCAGGCATATTAACTTTAAAACAAATGAAAAGTTTAATCATTTAATAAAAAAAAAAAAGAAAGAGACAAAACAAAACATACTTTTATATTAATTATAGTACTTAATTTTTAATAATATAATGTCAAAGACAATTGAATTAATATTTTTATAAATAAGTCAGTTATAGTTATTTTTAATTAAAACAATTATCAATGATAATAAACAAAAAAATGCTTATTAAAAGTATTATCAATTTAAAAAAAAGTATAGTTAACTTATTCCTGATAGAAATTATTTAAAAAATTATAATTCTGCAAAAATGAATAACTCAAATCTGTTTGATAGTTTATGATAAAATAAGCTTATTTGCAATTTAAAAATAAAAATGTGGTATATTATGATATAGATTATACACATATATATGTTGAAATGGATATTTCATAGGACTTAATGGTGATTTATAGGAATAAAGGTTACTTATGTATTAATTCTGTAACACAGCACATATTAGACCTGTTGCACCTTTTCACATCAGCGATAAATGTGTAACACTGCGATTATATCAAATAAATTCAAGTAAACCCTGCTATGTTGTTATCTGATCTCGTATCAAAATGTGTTTTTTATCCCATCTTGTTTGCCCAGATTTTTTTTGTCAAGATTTCATTCTGACAGCAGTTTGATTTCACTTGCATTGCATTTTTCAAGTGTTTTTTCTACGATCTGGTAACAAAAAAAAATTTCTTTTTCAATTTTTTTTTTTTTGCCCACTTTTGTCAAGATTTCATTCTGACAATATCTTGATTTCAATTGCATTGCATTTTTTCTTCATAGTTATTGTTCATTTCAATTTCATTGTTGCTTAATTCATTTGATTTTTTAAGTGAGTAAATAACTGTACTTTTCCAAAACATCGAAAGACTTTGGGGAACATCACGGCAACACCTGAATTTATATTTGGCAGAATTTAGCATAGATGTCATAAAGATGATACATTCATTTGCATAATAAATGAAATAAAAAAAAATTGGCCACCAATATGCATAATTAATAAAAATGTTACATTTTCTTATTTTATGAATAATTTTGCCTTTTTTTTTAAAAAAAAAAACACATCTATTTATTACCGACAAAGTACCATGCAGGTGATGTACTGTGCAATCATATGTTCATTTTGGAGGGAAATTTTTTTACTTTAACTCTCCACATTGTCTGGAAAATTTGATCGACTTATAATAAAATACAGCTTAGATTTATTTATTGAGACAATTCCTGTTATATATTGCATGGTAAGTAACTTTTGTGTATATTTTATGCTTTTTTAAATATTTTAGCCAATTCTTGTAATTTAGTCATTGTTTTGTCCATAATGGCATCCTCAAATTTTTTTTTGCTGAAATTCATATCTTTAGTATCGTTATAAATTTTATACTTTTTCATGTAAATGTCGTATATATTCCTGTTTAATATCGTTTAGTATTGTTATAAATGTATATTCCTCACCATGTTTTAAATTTTTTCCTGTAAAAAGTTGTATAAATATACTTTGTAAGATCGTTGATTTTTTTTTTGCTGAAATTGATATCTTTAGTATTGTTATACTTTTTCATATAAATGTATATATATATTTCTGTTGTTTTTTTTTTTTGGTGAATTACGCTCCAAATTGTTTATATTTTTTGTGTGAAAGTAGTATTAGTCTTGTGACACGAAGCATATATTGGACATGCTGCACTTTTCACATACGTATTCAACTTGCTGATAACTGTAAATCTTAGGGAAAATATCATTTACAAAAGATCCATGTACATGTTATTTTCATAAATTTTTGTGAAAATATGTACAAGATCCACATACAGGTTATTTTGGTCAGATCACAAGATTACAAAGTTATCACCGGATTGATATGAATGTGAAAAGGCGCAGCATATCTAATACGTGCTCTGTGTCACAGGACTAATACGGAAGTACCAAATAAAGCATAGTCAAAATAGGAGTTAGGATATTTAAAGTTGGATTGAAAGAAAAAGATCAAGGACATAAGTTATTTAATTATAATTAAACTTAATACAAATGTGGAAGCTCAAACACCACATATATACAAAGAGATACAATAAATTATTTGTATGTATGAAAGTTTAAAATTTTCAACCATCAATTTAATAAATAAAATTATAATAATACTGTATTTCTTAAAAATTTTACTAGGCAACTTTTAAAATCATTCTTTTAAATATTTTTTTTTTTAAAGAAAATTTTTACAAGTTTTGTAACTTAAACGAATTTGTTTAGAAGATATTGTCATTATCAAGTTTTTTTATTACTACAAATGCTTTTCAAAAATAAGATTAACTGATTAGGATTAATAATGATTTGGAATTTGAAAGTGAAAGTAACAAAAAATTGTTTTGACTTTCAAGACAAAGCCTAAAGGAAAATGAAGTTATATATATATATAATATTTATTGTTTTCTGATGTGCCATTTTTTAATTAATAGCCAAACAATTTTGCTTTATTAATTATTGTGAAAAGTATATAAAGAAAGAAAATCTTTTTAGTTAGTGGGAGAGAGTGACAAAGTGGTTTTTTGCAAGATGATTATGCAAAGTTATTTTTCATTAGATCATTTTACAGACTCTGCTAATATAAAAAAACTTATACAAAAGCAAAGAAGGCTGACTCCACATTTAATTCAAAGTCACTAAGCAATGTTGAGTTATGGATAATAAATATGAAATTTTAGTTCACACATGGTTGGATAATTAAAAATTCTTGGATCGCCCGCTTTGATTGTATGTTCCCAGATCTGAACAATGACATGCATATCCTTTTACTTGTTCAATGAATATTTTATTTACTGTTATAAATGCATTTTCAATGTAACTTGATTTTATAGTTGAAAATGAAGACTACCTAAAACTTGTCTATGTGTAATATAATATTTGCAATAGTTACATTAAATTGTTTATAAAAATTTCCAGAAAGCCATGAAAAGATTTATAACTGGACATTTTGCATGCCTGAATTTCAGAGTAAAAACTGTCAACAAAAATATTAATAATTTTCATGATTCAAATGAAATTATAAGCAATGTAATATTCATAACAACAAGATTGTGTATTGACCAGGGGTGATGAGCTAGGATCAAGAAACAAATCAATATATTACAGCGTGATCAATTTTCAAATGCCACAATTTCATATTTTTAAAATTGAACAGGTGTTCATCTTAGTACTTTCCTAAGTATGTCTCTAGTTTTCAAAAATCAAATTAGTTTGAATTTAGCTCACTTAATATAAATTTTATGTTGCCCTTTTCAGGTTAACTGCTTATAATCTAAACAGAAGTAAATTTTCTTTGTATTTTTTTTTGCAAATTATCCACTATTTTTTTCTACTTTTTTTAGACAAAATATTATAATACTTATTTGTGTATTTACAAATTAGCTACTGTGATGAAATTCGGCTGCACAAACAAATGTCTAAATAAAGAATAAATTAAACACATTTACAATCTTCTAAAAAGGAAATGAATTAATTTTTTAAGTGAATATAGGATAATATTTTGATCAGAAGAAAGCTATTTGCCAAAATGTGGTTTTGTTGCTAATTTTACAATTTAAGGTATACTATGATGTCATGAAAGAATGCTGGGATGATTAATCAATCATCTGGTGAAAGTAAGGTGTATTCGAGATGTACTGTCCAATTTTAATTCCTACTGAGTGAAATTTTTTAAATGACTTTTACCAATGAAATGATTGATTAAAATTTGGAAAGTGCCTGCTACCAAGTAAAATGCAGTCCACTATTTTCAAAAAATGGTAATAGACTGGAAGACCTAGAATAAGTATTGGCAAGAAGTTTGTGGTTATAGCACCTTATCCCAATAAAAATACAAAATCCTACAAAAGTGACAATTTGTGAGCTGCCTGATACAAACATTTTCATGTAAATCATGATTATGGCTTCATTTGCATTTTATTTTACAGGACATTAAAAAACTTCAGTCCACCCCAGTGTTTGTAAGAAACAATTTTTTGCATTTCTTTGTTATTGGAATAAATATATATTGCTAAAAGTTTAGTTATTAAAATAGGCAAAACTCTCCATACAGTAGTGCCACTCAGTACAAGCCAGAGTAATCAATAGATGCCAGAAGTCTTGCGCATAAAATTCTTATCTGGTGCCTACTCATCCAATATCCCCAGACTAGTTTCTAGGTTGTAGTTTTCATCAGTGAGAGGCTTTGGATCTAAGAGCCCTGCACCTAGATCTTAGGATCTAATGCAACCTTCCAGAAGCCACCTTTTATCTCTACTTAAATACAAAACTATGAGACTAAAATTGAAAACACGATGTTTTCAATCCAAGATCATTAGCTTATTATAATCATATAGGTCTGAACTCAGTTCAGTACCCATACATTTTGGTATCTTTGGTTCTTTAATAACCATAGCCACCACTGTCCTATTAAGCTAATGAGCTTGGATTGAAAATATTATTGTTTTCAATTTTAGACTCATAGTTTGTAGTTAAGTAGAGATAAAAAGTGGCTGCTGGAGAGTTTCATTAGATCCTAAGATCTAGATGCAGTGCTCTAAGATCCAAAGCTTCTCACTGACAAAAACTACAAGCTAGAAACTAGTCTGGGGATATTGGATGAGTAGATACTAGAAAGAGATTTTATGCACAAGCCTTCTGGCATCCATTGATTACTCTGCCTTGCACTGAGTGACACTACTATATGGAGAGTTTTGCCTGTTTTAATAACAGTTAGGAGCAAGCATAAAAAATGATGATCATGTGATGTTTAGTGTTTTAAAATTTTAGTTGTTACAAAATCATTTCTCATGAAAAACAAAAATTCATATTCACTTATTTCCAGTAAATGAAGTTATAGGTCACAATTTTGGATGAAATAAGGTTCATTCTCATCATTTTTGCAAATACTTGATTTGCTTCAAAACAGTGTTTGTTTATTTCCATTAAATAAAGTTATAGATTGAGATTTTATAATAAATAAAATTACTTGTGATCATTTATCAAAATTGATTGATTAAGTTTGTCAGAAAATCCCATGCAGGCATTATTTTACCAGATCGTAAGGTTAGAAAATTATCGCCAGACTAATACGTGTGTAATATTTCACAGCAGGTCTAATATTTAAGTACTGCTTATTTACTGTAACTAATACCTACAATGACAAAAATCAAATGTATTTAATATAAAAATAGATTATTATTTACTAAAAGAAACAATCAAAATCATCCCAGTTGAGATTAGTATAAATAAAATTAATTTTACTTCTTTTGTCAAGCGTCGGTGGTCGAGTGGTCAGCACAGCTGCCTTACAAGCAGTTGTCCCGGGTTAGCGGGTTCGCTTCCCGGCTGATGCTATGACACATAGAAAAAAAAAATTTACTTCTTTTATTCACATAGATGGTTAGTTTATTTATTACAAAGAAAGATTGTTCTTTTATTTAAAAAAAAAGGCACTGAGGTCATCCCAGTTGAGAATGGTGCAAATAGAAATAATTTAAGTTATCTTTTATTTGCATCAATGATTATTTTATTATATAAAAGATCATTATTTTACTAAAAAAATTAACCAATCAAGTTATCCCAGTTGAGAGTGATATAGATAAAAGTAAGATATTTTGGTATTATTTCTGCTATGACATATTATTCTGATGACGTATTATTCTAGGTTTGTGATACGTTTAAAATAATGCCTCTTCAGGAATATGCAGCTTAACATAATCGATAAAATTTGTCCGGGAGTAATACATTATACCATGTGTAATATTAAATATCAAATCTAAAAAAATAATAATGGAGACATAAATTCATTATGGAAAAAAAAAAGACATTGTGATACTAAATAAAACAGGTACTTGTAAGTTGTGTGTTTTATTATTATTTTAATATATGATAAAGAGAAATATGAATGAATTAAGAATTATCTCTAAGAAATATAAATTGATTAGCAAAAAAAAGCTTGATTTATTAAAAAGTCACCTCATAAATAATATAAATCAGTTAAAATTATAACTCTAAATTAAATAAACTCTTTAACTATTGAAATAAAAAATATTCAACATTAGTGCAAGGGTAAGTATGTATGGATATTCATGTCCATATTTGGGCAACAAGAATTGGAGTAATTAATTATATAGCTTAAAATAAACTCTAATTATTCAGATGTAAGATAAAGCTAATGAATTACGAATTCTTGTAAAGTTATAGAGATAAGATCCTGTTACACTAAAATTAGTCTAATTAAATAGATAAGAAGATATAGAATAATGAGAATTTTTTTAAAATTAATGTCTGAGAATGAAGAAATAATTTATGCTTTGTTGTCAATATTGTACGCAACTGAGGTATAATTAGTGTTGAATACTAGCAAAGCGATTTAAGAAATGAAATGCAGGATTGTATGTATGTTTATGTTAAAAAATACTGATAATAATATTGCCATATGGCATTTAAAGTTATTGAATATATTTATTGTTATTCATGTCAATTTATATGAATTAATAGGATAATATATATGGATTTATTTGTAATTTTTATCATAAGCTATATTAAGATATTTGAGATAGTATTTTGGAGAATAGTTTATTAATATTTTTCCATGTGTATTGCAATAAACGTAACTCTGATATAAGTACCTATAAAGATATCTTAATGGAGATATTATTTTATATATGATGGCTTAAATATTGAACGGAAATTATTGAGAATGTTTTTATATATTTGATTTTATTTAATGCATGTTGTTTGATGGCAAGATCATACTTGCTTCGAAGGAATTTTAACTCTGTGATACATTTCAATTCAGGTATGTTTAAATTTAGTCACATATTGTGAACAATATATAATTCAAAAATACGATCCTAAATATTTGATTATTCCATGGACTAACTCACTTACAAATACATACACAGATAATATATTATGTGATCACAACATATTATCAATGCTACATTAGGAAATAAAATAATATCATAGTAAATGAACAGACATGTACTTATTAAGTTCTAATTAGTTTAATCATTTAAGAAATCCCTCCTAAGAATAATTAAATACCACTAAATATAATGAAATTAGACCTTGAGAGTGAATTTATTAAAATAAAGAAATACATAAAAAGCTCAATTTATAATTAATTGTTAGAAAAATAAAAGTAGGAAATTGATAGATCTTTGAGAATAAACTAAAATGGAATATATTGAACCAACAACAACTGAACGACAGTATATATCATATATAATAAATGTTTCTTATGTTTGATAAATTAATATTTTCGTGTGTATTATATAGAAATAATCTCAATTAATATGTAGATTAGAGAGAATAATGACTTCTTTATCTATGCTGTAAATAACTTGGTGAATGTAATGGTCATAAGAAAAGATTGGAAGAATAAAAATTAGAAAGGATCTGAGGATGACAAGAAAAGGCAAAGCAAGGTAGTTATTTAATATTGTTGTTGCTCAAACAAAACCTAAAAGTACATTTTAATTTAACCCTTGTATAATTTAATATGCATATATTAAATTTTCTAAAATTAAATCCAATTTTTTATATATGTAAAACAAAATATAAATTTTTAAAGTTAAAACTAAAGATATGCACATATTAATATATTTGATTTATATACACAACATACGTTTATAAATTATTTAGAAGATAGAAAGTTATCATATTTATTAGGTGGAAGTTTAGTGTTTTACCATCCTTGTCTTATATCTAGCTAAACATAACTAGATATACATTTTTAATAATTAATTGCAACAGCTGAATTGAATTGGCTATGACCCAACAACCTAAATGCTTAAAGAAAAATTTAAAGTCTATTTGGAATATAAATAAATTTCCAACATTCACTAAACTAGGATTCACACTCCACATACATGCCCTTATATATATATTGTAACCGTTTATTCCGGTGTAAACACGTATGTGTGATACACGTTTATTATGTATTTTAAACTTAAGTTTTGCTCTTTTATTTAACAGAAATTTATAATATGAACACATATATGTGTGGTTGTTTTTGCGATGCTCTCTAATTACTCGCCCAGCATATTTATGAGCATCAATAATGACCTCAAGCGCCAATCTTATCTACGAATAAATAAGAATTATGCTGGGAGAGGATGAGTATCTATTTCTGGTGGTTAGAGCTTGTACCTCTGGCTAGCTCACTCAGGGGTAGTAGTCGGTGACCGTGGAAAAAAGGTGGAGGGAACCAATAAAAATGCGCATGTAGTGCATGAACTATTCGTTTGCTCTCCTACTTTTTGCTTTTTAATATTATTTTAAGAAATTAACACCAACACACACAAATAAATTTATAATACTAATTAATATTTATTAATATAAAACAAATAATAAAACAAAACCCATAGAATCCCAGAATTGGATATTGGTTTGTGCCCGAATAATTAAATAACCCGCATGTAAATACACTTGCACAAGTTTATAAATGCAATACACAAAACTACAGATCATAGCTTGAAAACAATTTCAATCAGGCATTGTCTATTAAGGCGTATACAGGGTATTATTTCAACATTTTCTTCATTTACTTTAACCCTTTTACGCATTATTTAATAGGATGTGCTTTCATTCAAAATAGTTATTATCACTTACGAAAAATGTTTGGTTTATCTCACCCGGGTGTAGATTATTAGCTGTACGATTAAAAGATTTCTTTCTTTGGTCAATTTCCATAAGGCAATCAATGGCGTCCGGTGAAGGCTGTTCTTTTCATAGTTTGAAGAAGGGCTTCGCTCCTACATTTACAGTGATGGTAGTCTCTCCGCAGGATGGATGGCATAGCCTGGCCCGTTCTGCTCTTCTACCCCAGCCTGTTCATGATTTTTCGATTATAAACTTTTTTTCTTTTTACCAACTTTTTCTTACGATCCTGCTCGTGGCAGTCACAGCTATATAAGTCCTTCTAAGTTCAGCTTTCTCGAATCTCCTTAATCATGCTATTGTTCTTTCTTCTTTAATTGAACCACGTGGTTTGCGAAACGAAAAATCTTTTCAATACTTTTCTTTTCTTTGTTTCTCTTATCTAAGCTTAGGAATTTCCAATTTACCTTGCGATCTACACTCGACCGTTCATTGTCTATTACTTTTAACATTTTATTTTATTAATTAAAATGTCTTTGTCTCAAGATAGTGATCTGCAACTGTTCGGGTCCTTTCTTTGCAATTAATTAATTTTTTTTTATAATTTGTGACATTCGTCCTTTAATCGACCATCTTGGAACATTTCTTTTTAAATTAAAATAACTTTATTTCTTTTTACGAAATTATTACATTTACTCACTCATGCAGCAATATAAACATGCGTATAAATAAATATCAGAGCACAAACCATATAATCCCCCGTCCCTCTTATATTTCAATCTGTTTTTATTTAATTACTTAAATATATATGTATGCACTCGCATACAAGACCACAACGAAAAAAAAAATAATAATTTACTTAACATTACTTTTGATTTAATTAGATATATATGCTCGGTAATATTACCCTCTGACTTAGAACAGGGTTTGAACTCAGCCCTGTTATAATACCCCCTCCTTCGAAAGCCTTTAAATACTGTTTTAGTATTTAAATGGCTCACTCCTAAAACCCCAAAATAATTCTACTTATTCAAAAAAAAAATCTTAAATCGATTTGCCCTGCCTCTTTCTCTCTTTCTTCTACAACTTTACCAAAGAGTAAAACGATTAGCAACCCCGCGATACACAGTGAATCAGACCACCACTCACGCGCACACTGCCTGCGATGCACAACATATAGCTAGCCCCATTATGACTGTATTCACATGACCCCGAAAAAAAAACTTTTTATTAAAAAAAAAAAAAACGATTTTTTTTTTACAGGACTTTTCTAACTACACTCTGCTGCTTCCGAGTCTTAGGAGTGTAGATAGATGGAATAGTACCTGGCTCTTATTTTGAGCCTTCAGGTTCTGTATGGGTTGCCCTCTACCTTGCTCACTTCTGGAGTCTTACAGGTGGGACTATATGTAATTGCCATGCTCACTTTGGAGTCTTGTTGGCTTGAATAAACAGACTTGTAGTGCCTGCATCCTACGTTAGGTCGACCATGTCAGAAATAGCAGCAGCCACACACAGCGCACAACACACAATGTGATCGATCTAGCAGCCAAACTCACCATCCACCGACAGAATTACGAGACCGCTCTACTAACTCTCTAAGCTTACCCGGACGAAACAAAAGAATTAAAAAAAAATGCTACTCTTCTCTTCTACTTAATTTCATGTAAAATCCCATATAATAATATTATAAATGTTAACCCACCACCTAGTAATAATAATAAAAAAAAATGTCCGTTTTAGTGATTTGTTTATTTACCCTCCTTTGGCGTTTGTGAATTTGAATACTTTCCTTGACCATAATTTGGCTTGCTCGGCGGTCTCCGATCTTCACAAACGTACTGCCATTTTGGTCGGGTACTACTATCTTCTCTTTTGGGATTTGGTGGGTTCCGATCTGACCCCCATTCTCTTTCACCAAATCTGATGACTCATGCTTCGTGAGGCTCTTCTTCTCGATCCATCCGCCTGTCATAATCATAAGCCCTCAGGTCTAGTGCCTCTAGCACCTCAACCGTTTCCTCAATCGACGCTTTTCTCCTCAAGCTCTGCAGGTGTTCTACGGGAGCTTCTCCCATTTGACCGGAGAATGGCCGAATCTTTATAAATTGGCTGGCGTTGGCCTGCACAGTTATGTATTTTGTATTAGTTTCCCGTGTTCCTGCTACCTTTACCTTATCTCCCTGTTTTTCTTTCTCTTCACACTCATTCTGATTTCCTTCTACTCTCTTTTCACTAGACTCCTCGTCTTTATCTATAATTTCTCCCTCTACTGGCTCTTCCTTGCTCTCTTTCGTTATACACTTATCTGCTTTCCCATCTAATTTCCGTTCTATCTCTTGAAACCTTTTTTCAATCCTTTCCTCTAATTCCTGAAATCTCCGGTCTACTCTTTCCATAATCATTTCGATCATACTCCATTCTCTTTTCTTTTCTTCCTTCTGTTTATCCATTTTTTTCTTTGATCTGGTTATCATTCACTTTCTTTTTGGATATTTATCACTATTTCTAATAATGACTAATTACAATGATTTTGTATTACTATTTCATATCAGACGCACCAGACCTGCTCTCCATCCCCGAAGTACTGTGTCCTCTGTCTAATTTTTCTATCTAGCCCTTTTCAACCCTATTCCTTAATCTCTTTCTTTCTGTTTTTCACCAAGACGATTAGTATTTTCTTGCTACTTTGCCTATCAAACCAAAATATTAACTTGTTCAAGTGAATCCATAGATTTCTAGCACTAGCAGTATTTTATAATATGCCCTTTTATGGGTAAAACTGTTCCGCAAATATCAATCTCCCAATCGCATACACATATATAAAACGGATCCAAAAAAAAAAATTGTATGTATTGTTTAGATGTATATATATACGAGTTCATATATAACGTAGTCAATATACTGCTTTCTAAAATTGATCACTCTTAATTATATCAAATAAAAAGTTACGAAAGTTTTTTATTTATTCACTTTTGTAAATGTCAAAGCAGTTAAATGTTTAACACAATAAGAAAACTCTTAAACAGAAAATAAAACTCGCATATATAATATTATTTCTCTTCGAATCAAACAACAAAATTTTCACGGACTGTTCAATACATACATATATATTAAAATATTAATTCGAATGTGATTTTGACCTAATTAATTTCCATACAGACAAAATAAACTACCAGCAATAATTCGTCTACACACGCTATATTTTATAGCTCTTATACTGTATTTCTTTCCTTTTTTTAAAAAAAAAACATATAAAGCAACTTCATAGTAGACTGTCTTATCTAACTTATATTCTATCCCCCTTCCCTACTTTCCGCTCTTCGAAAGCTCCTTTGTTGGTGCGCCATTGTAACCGTTTATTCCGGCGTAAACACGTATATGTGTGATACACGTTTATTACGTATTTTAAACTAAGTTTCGCTCTTTTATTTAACAGAAATTTATAATATGAACACATATATGTGTGGTTGGTTTTGCGATGCTCTCTAATTACTCGCCCAGCATATTTATGAGCATCAATAATGACCTCAAGCGCCAATCTTATCTATGAATAAATAAGAATTATGCTGGGAGAGGATGAGTATCTATTTCTGGTGGTTAAAGCTTGTATCTCTGGTTAGCTCACTCAGGGGTAGTAGTCGGTGACCGTGGGAAAGAGGTGGAGGGAACGTATAAAAATGCGCATGTAGCGCATGAACTATTCGTTTGCTCTCCTACTTTTTGCTTTTTAATATTATTTTAAGAAATTAACACTAACACACACAATTAAATTTATAATACTAATTAATATTTATTAATATAAAACAAATAATAAAACAAAACCCATAGAATCCCAGAATTGGATATTGGTTTGTGCCCGAATAATTAAATAACCCGCATGTAAATACACTCGCACAAGTTTATAAATGCAATACACAAAACTACAGATCATAGCTTGAAAACAATTTCAATCAGGCATTGTCTATTAAGGCGTATACAGGGTATTATTTCAACATTTTCTTCATTTACTTTAACCCTTTTACGCATTATTTAATAGGACGTGCTTTCATTCAAAATAGTTATTATCACTTACGAAAAATGTTTGGTTTATCTCACCCGGGTGTAGATTATTAGCTGTACGATTAAAAGATTTCTTTCTTTGGTCAATTTCCATAAGGCAATCAATGGCGTCCGGTGAAGGCTGTTCTTTTCATAGTTTGAAGAAGGGCTTCACTCCTACATTTACAGTGATGGTAGTCTCTCCGCAGGATGGATGGCATAGCCTGGCCCATTCTGCTCTTCTACCCCAGCCTGTTCATGATTTTTCGATTATAAACTTTTTTTCTTTTTACCAACTTTTTCTTACGATCCTGCTCGTGGCAGTCACAGCTATATAAGTCCTTCTCAGTTCAGCTTTCTTGAATCTCCTTAATCATGCTATTGTTCTTTCTTCTTTAATTGAACCACATGGTATGTGAAACGAAAAATCTTTTCAATACTTTTCTTTGTTTCTCTTATCTAAGCTTAGGAATTTCCAATTTACCTTGCGATCTACACTCGACCGTTCATTGTCTATTACTTTTAACATTTTATTTTATTAATTAAAATGTCTTTGTCTCAAGATAGTGATCTGCAACTGTTCGGGTCCTTTCTTTGCAATTAATTAATTTTTTTTTATAATTTGTGACATTCTTCCTTTAATCGACCATCTTGGAATATTTCTTTTTAAATTAAAATAACTTTTATTTCTTTTTACGAAATTATTACATTTACTCACTCATGCAGCAATATAAACACGCGTATAAATAAATATCAGAGCACAAACCATATAATCCCCCATCCCTCTTATATTTCAATCTGTTTTTTTTTATTTAATTACTTAAATATATATGTATGCGCTCGCATACAAGACCACAACGAAAAAAAAAATAATAATTTACTTAACATTACTTTTGATTTAATTAGATATATATGCTCGGTAATATTACCCTCTGACTTAGAACAGGGTTTGAACTCAGCCCTGTTATA